>CM061527.1:82086282-82556282 GCA_030068015.2 Neoceratitis asiatica | reverse complement strand
AAAAAAAAAATATATTTTACTCAACGCTTAGTCTTATGTAAAGACGTGTAGTCCTACTATGCAATTCACTTCAAATACCGATGCAATAACGAACCTCAAATAGATCTCCATGGCAACCACACCAAGGGGCGGACACAATCGATAGAAAGTAAATAAACTGGACATTCTTGGCATGCGAACATAGTTCGCAACAAACGGACCGATTGGAAAGACCACAAAAGCAAAAGCGCAACGAAAGGAAATCAATAGTTTGGTGGGGTTTCTCAACTCCATTAAAGGTCGGTCCTATCGACCTAATTTTTTCAGGTCAAACGTTAGTTGTGCTGCACACAAATGCTAATGAGCCTCGTTCAGCGTGTGCTGATATGTTGAACAGGGCGTTTATTTGCAAATCGAAAAGTGCCAAGTTGAACGTCTCTAACCCGATTGAGTAAGCATTGATGAGCCATTGGACAGCGCACAAATGCAAGGGCGCGCTACAACACGCCCCACAAAGGCGGAGGAGCATTGGCGTCTGCTCTCCGAATTAGATTCGTTGAATTTAAGTGATAGTTGCTGCGAGATTTGTCACTGTGATTGTTATAGTTCACATCGCAGCAGTCTAGACTCGGTCGCGCGCTATTGTGTTGAGAACAGGACCGAGAAAATTGATTGTCCGCAGAAATCACATTGTGATTTTACCCATGAAACTCAAACATCAACAAAATGCCATCTGGAAGAAATCTCCGATGTAGCGATCGCAGCACAACCACCATCAGCTGTAGCGACGCATTCCACTGCCATTGGTGGTTGTAAAAAGCGTGTAAAAACAAAAGGAGCGAAAAGAAAAAACGGCGCCAAGACCATAACTACGTGCAATAGTCATATAACGAAGCCTTCCAGTACACAAGCCACAACAACTACCGTAAACCTTAAATCCAAAAGCGCCAAAAATTCACCGACACACTCCGGCCGCACAAGCCCTGTCAATCGCAGCGGCGCAGTGCCAAAACGTAGGACCTCGGTGCCAACTAAACGTTCCAGAAGCGTCTGCAGCAAGCGTAGTCGTAGTCCATCGCCGTTACTGAGGTCTACAGTTGGTGCTGGCGTCAAACGCGCCACATACTATACGCGCGATTGTAAAATATTGCAGGAGCTGCTAAGCGCACTCAATGACGATGAAGATAACGAAGCCGCAGTCTCATTGCGTGTGAGCGGCGTAAGTGCGTTGAAAAAAACTAAAGCTCAACACTCAAAATCTTCGCCAACACTTGCGTATGCGGATACTACCGAAGTCCATCAGTCAAATACTCTACCGCGTTGCGCTGCCAAAACGAAGAGCAGCAAGAAAGCGAATAATGCGCCGCTCACGTCGTTCTTAACTTCGCAGAAGCTTTGCTCATCCATGGCCAGTCTTTGCTTAGCGCCGACAGTACGCGCAGCTTACCAGCAAGTGCCTGCACACGATAAACGCATACTTAATCGCATGGCACACAAACGCAGTGAGCGCGCACTTGCCAAGGAGAACGCCTGGTTGGCACGTAAGTACTGGGAGAATGAGCGCTACGAACGCGAACTCTTCAAGTGCGCACAAATGGAAGAGTACAAACGAGCGATACGAGACAAGCAATTCCAAGATTATCTCTTGACAAAGGCACGACTCAACGAGATCGCACAACGTGATTTGGACGAGCTGCGTCGCTTGCGTGAGGCCTTGCGGCAAAAAGACCGCACCACCAAACAACGACTGGACGCGCTGCGTGTCGAACGCGGTATAGCCGCTTGCCAACGGCGCTGTGATGAGCTGCGTCGCGCCGAGGCGGTAACTGTGCAGCAGGAGGAGCAACAAATAGATGAAAAGCTGCGTAAGCAAGAGATTTGTGCGCGGTTAAGTGAGCGCTTGGAACGCGCTGAGCAAATACGTGCCAACATGCTGGACAGTTATCTGCGTCGCCTGCGCTACGATAACTACATGGAAGAGTTGGTGCACGAGGAACATTGGCGCGAGGCACAGCAGTTGGAGCGGCAGCGACTAGAGCAACTGGAGGAGCATATAAAACAGAAATGTCAGCAGTCGCAGCGTTTTATTGAAGCGCGCCAGCGTCGACAAGAGGCTATTGCCAAAACGGCAAAAATTTCCGCAAGCCTGCGAGAGTTGGTGCGCAATTCAGTGACGCCTAAAGGTGACGCTGCTGCTGCTGGTGCTGCGGGCACGGATGTGGGCGATGGTGTGAGCTTAGCAAATACGGCGACTTTAAGTAAGATGCTTTTAGATAGACCATATTCTAAGCTCTCTTTACAACCATAATTGTTTTCATTAAAATGTGTTTATATTTGATGAAGTTAGTTTTATTTCGAAAAGAAAATGGGACGCAAGTTCGTAACATGGAGTTAAGATAAATATAGAATGCATCTAGTCGGAGTCCAAGGAAACGGCATCATTCGATGGGTAGGACCAAAAGGAGTAAGGGGATGTTAGAAAGTAAAGCGGTTTGTGCTGGAATGCGAAGAGGTCGCTATTGGCATGTACTTCATCGTCCCTTCAGTTATTGCTGGCTAATCCTTATCCTCATCGAGCCCGCATGTGTAGTAAAAGTGAAGAATATTAGGGTATCGTATGTCACACCCAGTAGTCTTGTGTTATCGAATGTCCGTACTCCTTCGTAGGGGTTGCAAAAAGGGTTACCGTGGATTTCGTTGTTGTTGTTGTTGCGTCTTTGCCAACCCCGTCTAGGGACAGGTAGGTCTAGTCTTAGTCATCGAGATCATCTAACGGAAGGCCCAGGAAAAGTGCTGTTTCGACGGGTTCGGAACAGAGAGAGATGGGTGTTCGATGAGTCGGGTTAAGTGAGCATGCAAAGAGATAGTTAGTGTCGTGCGGGGATTCGTTACATGCGGGATATGTGTTGAGTATGTCAGGGTCGAGTCTGGATGGGCAAGAATTACGCCTGCTAAAATATTCAGACCTTCATTGTGCCAGAGTTGCGCGGATCTCTCGAGGCAGCTCGAGCACTTCTTCTGCTATGGATGGTGATTGAATGCCGAGAACACCATTTACGAAAAGAGAGTTCACAAAGGTGTTAACGAACTCTCGGAGAATGGTGTTTATGGTCTGTCTGTACGCCGTCCTGTCCAGCGGGCCTTGTCTGTATTTTGCTGTACGGCCTAGGTGGTGGTTCAGCTTCCGATAAGTAGCATCCCAGTAGATATTGCTTACACAGCAGGAGGTTTCACGTCATGGTCCGAAGGGCGGTGTTCTGATAAGTCCCAAGCTTCTTCAACTGCGTCTCGCTGGTCCCCGGCGTCCAAATCGGTGCAGCATAGTTTACGACCCGCCAGCCAATTGCCTTGTACGTTGCCAGCAGTGTTTCTTTGTGTTGTTGTTGTTGTTGTTGTTGTAGCCGCAGAAAATTCTCCAAATGGGGCTTCGGTGAACTTTGAGGGAGTGACAGTCCTTGACCGGATAAAATCCGGGTCGTTCCGGTATAAAGACCCGACTGTAGCGAGAACTCTTACGACGGGCATGCCTTACCGCGGGTATTTCTTTGTCTTTTCCCCAGATGCTACCGGCTTGCGATTTGAGGATTTTGTTGCGGCTCTGTACTTTGGTGACAATTACAATCGTACGCGGAGTGAAGGAGTGCAGGCTGTCAAATGTGACGTCCCGTAACTTTGGGTTCTTCGTGGTCGGAATTTCAACGTCATCGACTTTCACATTGAGTTCTAGCCGTTACTCCTGGCTCCAGCTGCTAGTGAAAAGGGTGGCAGAGGATTTCGCTGGTTACTGTGGATTTCGTGAGGAAGAGCGTTGGGTTTCTGGCAGGGAAGATGGGAAACTTTTGACCTCGGAAAGATGGAACAGCTATCCACATATGAGGCACGACAGTCGGTTGTAAGTACCCCAAAGTTACCAACATACAAGAATTTTTTTTTTTTGAAAACCTTTTATTTTCGAATATTGCACAGCTTCGTCCATGAGCTGCTGAAGCGCAATTAAATAATTATTTTACACATAAATGAACATCGAATATTTAGTAAGTATGTATGTATGTATATATAAATGTGTGCGTGTGTATGTATGTATGAATGTTTGATTGCTTAAATATTAAGCAAAACACATGAAAAATTCTTCAGAAAATATCGAATAAAACATAATACATGAAACGGGTTTATGAGAAGTATTCGAGATAATGGTTTTTTGAACAAAATCTAAAACTACCGTTATTTTTGAAATTAATTAAACCAGCATTAATACCATCTATCGGAGAATGACAAGATGTTTCTGTTGCAATTATTACGAAATCCTCGACAAATTATCAAATAATATCTTACAAAATACAATATTATCGCAATTTCACTGCTTTTCCCTACTTAACTTTCTTAATTATCAGCTTATTATTTAAAATCGTCTTATTCTGCTGCAGCTGTTGCTGTTGTCCAATGGCCAATGCCACATTTCCCACATTGGTGCTTGTGACTGGCAAATTAATACTGGTATTTAGATGCGTAACAGTAGCACCAGTGGCACACGCCGCCTCTTTGCCATTCAGTATTTTCACCTTCATGCCCTTGGATTGAAGTTTCTGCAACAATTCCATAGTTTTATTCTGTTGTCCAGCATTGAACGAAGCGCTGGGCGTCAACGCGCATGGTGGTTGTGTACGCTTTACCTGCAGACCGCGTGTCTGTAGCTTATTCAGTATATCATTAGTTTGTTGTGTTGCATTCTGTGCGCCTAACTTGGCGGCGACTATGGCAGCTGGATTCGAAATTTTATTGCTTGATAGTGGCGCTAATGCTGGTGGTGGCATTTGTTGTTTAGCAGGTGCAACAATTTGGGGTTGCGGGGTTTTTGTGTTGGTGGTGGCGGTGGCGATGGCCACATTCCGCTGTTGAGGAGGTTTTGATGCTGGTGGTGGCGCTGTGAGTTTATTGTTCGCTGGAGTCACGGCTCGTTTGGTTGGAGATTTTTCACTTTTACTTTCATTTGAATTAACTCTTGAGTATGTAGCAGGATTTTTCACCATTAAGTTGATGTTAGTCATTTTGTTCTTATTACCATTAGTTGGTTTTTGTATGGCAAGCGGATTTGGAATCAAATTTGTGGGATGAGCTTTAATATCTGACTTCTGTGCGGTAGTTGCGGCGCTTACTTTTATTGCAGGCATAGTTTTTAGCTTAGTACCATCAGTCGCAGCACTGGGTTTAGCGTTCATTTTAGTGATAGCAACGTTTACTACTTGTCCAGTTGTTCTTTTTGGCACGTCCGAACTTCGTCTAATCGTCTGCTCTGCAGAATTCAATTGTGTGCTGACCTGTTCAGTAGGTAAATTAATAGTTTTACGCCGCTTCAATACTGCACCATGATCATCCGTAATTATTTCATCATTCTCGCTGTCCACATTCGGACACAAGTTTCCATTTAACACATACTTCACATTGGCATTTTCGTTAAAAGTCACCTGCTTTTGTGGTAGTTCCAATTTTCTCTTTACTGCAGGTTTCTGCTTACGCTCAGATTTTTCATTCGTCTGTTCGTGTTTCGCTTGTAATACCGGATTCTTTGCGAGCGTAGTATCTGCAGCAGAATTCTCTATTTTTTTAGGAAAACGTTTTACTACAATATTATTGGATTTTTTCTTTGCGGCATTTGTTTTGAATTGTACATATGGCCCTACAGCTTCGACGAGCATTTTATATTCCATTGGTTTACTGACGTTACCAGAACTCGAGCACGACGACGCTGCGGCTTGTGTATTGCTTACCTCAGTTTGTGTAGCTGCTATATCGGTATACCAACGCGGATCAAGCAATTCTTCTTCGATTTTTATTAAATCTAAATATGAATCATCACCTCCATCAGCCGGTGCTGCATTGCCCATTAGTGTCTCTGCAGTCGCCAATTGTACATCTTCAGGATTATACAACAAATACTGAAAATATATTCGGCAAATTTTCATATATATCAATATGTATGTATAGTGTTTCTTTCACAGCACTCACCGTTTTTTCCTTGCTGGCGCGTGTAACTTGCGCGGCTCCAAATTTCAAGCCAATCACATCATCCTTAAATAGCCTTTGACCGCAGGAGGTAGTCGCTAGATGTACGCGAAACTCTGGCACTTCCACAAATTCCATTTGACACTGATTGCATATTAGAAATGTACGGAACGTTTCGTCCAGCAGCACCTCACCAAAGCGTATGCAACGCAACATTGCAGAGTTTGCAAATTAGCGCGCTTTTTTTTTTTAATTAATAATACTCGGCGTAATTATTTTTATTTTTCTTTGCTTTAGCCCGGACGCGTAATGTTTATTTCGCCGTTTTTGTTTAATAAACAAACGAGCAAAGAAAAACTGTCAAATGGGATTGTTTTGCGCAGAGAACCAGCAGACAGAGAACGTAGAAGAACGAGAAGGACCAATGGCGAAAAATCGTGTAAAACGTCAAGAATAAGCCAGAACATCTCAAGGGAATTTCACCACTGCCGTCAGAATTTAACAGAATTAGCTTTTGGAAAATAACATTAGGGGTATTCTCTTTGTCTAGGAAATGCATGCTACGGTGCACGGATAGGAAATAGCAAAAAAACATATGGTACGATAGGAAAAATATCCTATACCAAATCCTATATATATTTATTTCCCACAGCTAGCAAGAAGGAAAATGCAACCCTGTGAAGGAAAAGTAACTATGTGCCTATGTGGTTCTCTCTGCGATCTCTAGCACAATTCATAGACACAGAGAATACCCCTATTATATTAACATTCTCTGGTGAATCTCAGGCGATAAAGCAGTACTCACTGCAACGTCGATATGGCAGTGTTGTGGTTTGGAAACATATGTTTCCACAACAAATTTAACACTGGTTGGAGACTTAATATTTAATACTTAAACAATTTGAGTTGGTAGTATAAGGAGTTGGTAGGTAACCCCAATTAGGAGCATCCTAAGCTAATCAAAGCTGCCAAATCATGTAATGCAAGTTCAACTAACAAGCGGAACACTTAAGGGCCTGTAATCTCTCCTCTGGGGCAATCAAGCTCTGGGCCACCGCCAAGTCATTGCCTAATCCGGCGAAACATGATGATCGGATGGAAATTTCATACGGTAATCACACTTCGTCGGACACGAAGAACTATTTTAGCAGGCAATTAACGCTTCACCCTTTGTTTGACAAAATGAAAAGACAAGTGACCCACAATTTGAGCAAATCGAGAAGGCGTAAGTTTCCATATCCAACGTCATCGATGGAATAAGCATTTTGATGCTAATACATTTGTGTCCAGTGGCAGCAGACACTACCTCACCAAGGTCCTCAATTTGTTTTTGACCACTTTAATTATGCTCGATATGTGGAAACTAAGTAGAGTGGTTCTGCTAACGAAGCTGGGGAAACTTGCTAATACAGAAGAGTCTTATCGGCCGATATTTCTCCTTTCCCCAGTAACGAAGGCAATTGAGGTTTTGCTGTTACCGATCTTCACACACCATTTGAACCCAGCATGCTGAAATGCATCAGCATGGCTTCCGCAAAGCGCACAGTACCACAACCGCACTTGACGCCATAAACACCCAGATAGTCCATGGCCTCATCCAAAATCGACACACCCCTTTGCATGCCTCCTCAAACCTACTCATCTTACATCCTTCTCCCTCTGGTCTGAACACACCGAAACGGCACGTTTCCTGGGCCTCACATTAGATGACTGCGATGACTTGCACTATATTTATCTGCCTCTGGGCTTGGTTAAGTGAACCGCTACAACAACAACTTCAACATGTATCGGAGGCTCACAATGACAAGGTCTTAGAGGTCAAGCAAAGGCGTGGCATAAAGAAGATACCTTGGAAAGTCGAGAGAGAACCCCACCCTGAGCTCAATGTCCGATAGCAGCGCAGCGTGAGTGACTGTTGATAGCTTTCAAAAAGTTATCTGAATATTTATGGCTTTTCTTACGGTGGTGGGTAAGTTTTGGAGCTTCAGAAGCCATAAAAAAAAATTTTTTTTTTCTTTATGTCCTTTAAATGACCTTGTAACTTTATTATACAAACTTTCCATTATGCTTATCCTAAAAAAATTTAGCTTATTTCATTTAACATTAAATTATTATAGAAAAATATTAAAAAATATCTTCCTCTGCCTTGCGCTTGCGTTTCTTTAGTTTCTGTTTCGTATCCGCCGCCTTGCCACGCATCACATCCGCTTTCAAGCGCTTCGCAGATTTTTTGCGTTCCTGCGTTGAAGCTTTACGCTTTGACGCACGCTCCGGATCGTGAATCTTCTCCTGTGCGAGTAACTTCTTACGTTCGGCGCGACGACGCATCAACGTGGTTTGTGTGCGCGTACGCAATTTATCATATAGATCAGCGCCGATACGCTTGCGCAAACGACTACCCACGCGTAGCGCCTGTTGACGCAAATCCCTGTCGACATTTTGATCATCTTCGGACATTTCACGTACCAATGCACCGAGCAGCGATGGAGTAAGCCGCTCGAGCGTTTCTACGCTGAACAAAGTGATGAAACCTTCGATCAGCGTGAAGAGTGCTGAGCGCTATAGAGTTAGGAAATGTGAATAAATAACTTCTTTGTCTAATCTGTTTTATTACTTACCACTACAGTGGCATGTGGTGCCTTCGCTACCTCTTTATTAATCAGATGGCGTATGTTGCGCACCAACCAATACAAATTGATTTTTGTGCCTACGCCATCTGCCTGCGCCTGCGCCGTAGCGCCGTTCACCTTTAGGTCATCATCACCCTCTTGTTTCTCCAGCTTGACGCTAAAAGGTACATCGCGCAACATATTTCCTATGAAGAGGAATATTTTGACTATTTCGTCGATCATATTTTGCTGCGTCTCGCCGGGCACGACCTGCGCGCATAAGTCGAGAACCAGTGATTTAATATCGTAAGCCGGATTGGCATAAATGAAATCAAATTTCGGTGCGCTTGCGTCAACACCATTCTCATCCAGCTGCGCAGATGTTTCCTGTTGCGCTTTGGCTAACTGTGCGCCGACGCGCGCGTAATCGTAGTTGCTCAAAATGAGCGCGATTATTTTAGCGGCGTTGCAACGCACCCACGCGTGCTCATGCGCCAGCAACTTTTGCGATTCGTAAGCGAGTTCATCGATCACATAGCTGAGCTCGCTATTATTGCCGCTGAGCAACTCCACAGCGCAATAGTCCAGCATTTTGAGTATACAATATTGTATCTGTATGATTTCGTGATCAATAGCGCGTTGATGCTCTTCTGCGGCTTTGGCCACTTCCTCCTCGCTGAGTATGGTCACCTCAACCTGCTTGGTGCTTTGACCGGGAATTTGCTGTAAATAAGAGAATTGAAAAAAATTTCCAATTTGTTTCTGGTGTAAAAAGTGCTGGACGCCTTACACGATATTTTCGCCGCATCTTGAGTTTCTCCTCATCCACATCGAAGCCCAGCGCGGTTGGCGCGCGTACAAAGCGCCCAGGTGCGCTTGGATTGTTCATTGTCAGTCGCGCTACTATTGTCGGTAGTACAAGCTTGAGGCGCGGCGCAAAGGATTGCTTCTCAGCGTTAAGAAAACGCGAACAAAGCGAGGCAGCCATTTCCGCCACCGAAGGTTTATTGCCCGCTTCCAAGAACAACAATGTCATGTCGAATAAGCGCTGACGATGCACCTTTTCCAAACGCGTAATCAAAAGCTCAATACATTCGGCGATCGCCTTACGGCAGCCCGGATCATCATCGTTGACCAAACGCGGCCCCAACGAGATGTACAGGAACTCAGCGCGTTTGGAGAGTATCTTCAATGGAAATTTCTTGATCAGCGCTTGCAGGAAATGTATAACGGACAGGCGACCCGAGGGCAGCGAGTAGCGTAACTGCACTGTGAAGAATTTCACAATCTGATCGACACGTTTCTTCAGTGTGTACTCCATGACGTAGCTAATCAGTATATTCCGTGCCTCATCTCGTACAAAGTCTGACTGTGAAACGATAGACAAATCCCCAATGCGTTGCATGATTTTGTGGAAAGATTCAGCCTCGACACGTCTGGCGATCAGCGCCTTGAGCAGCGCAAACGAGAGCGTCTGATGTTCGCCTTCGTAGAGATTTTGCTCGACGTACAGAACGAGTTGTTGTAACTGTTCCGGCGTGAGCTCGTGGTCGGTACATTTTCGCAGTAAGGCCACAATAGCTTTGTAGGAGGATTTCACCAATTGCAAGTTCTCATCCTGCTTGATGGCGCCGAAGGTGGAGACATTCTTCAAAATTTCAAACATGCGCTCGACGACGTCACTAAGATACTGCTGTTGGAGCGCCGGCAACTGGTAGGCGTCATTCCAGATGGCGGCGAAGCATTTCAAAGCAAATGTGACCACACGCACATGTGTACTCTTGAGTGCGTCGCGCAGCAGCGGCAATAGTGGATTCAGGAAGGGTTGATAGTCGACTTCAACGAGCTTCTTGCGTTTCAACACAATCTGCAACAATTCCAAGCCAAACTCAATGAGTATGTGTGCATTCGCTTGCGCATTTGATTGCACGCGTTTGGTAATGGCACCAGAACGCGTGCGCGGCGCTGGTTGTATGATGAAGCAGTCGGGCCTTGCGCGCCGCATACGCTCCTTCTCCTGCTCACTGAGCGTGCGCTTCTGTGTGCCCGGCAACAGATCGGTGATACTCTCGGAGACTGTGCCGTAGATGAAGATGAGCAAACTCTCGCGCGAAATGTGCGCGTTCTCCGCCAAACCGCTGACAATCTTCGCGAAGCAATCCTGTATCTTCAATGTGACTTTGCGCGAGTGCGAACGCGCGAGATGCTCTTTGAATGGCATGAGTAGATCAAGCAAGCAAGTGTCTTGTATATTTCGCGCGGCGATGTGCAATACCAAATAACTCTTCGCGCTCGGCTTGGCCTCGGGCGTGTGAGCGGCAATCTTTTCGATTTCCTTCTCGGCGGTGATGTCACCGAAAATATCATTCAAAGCCACGTCGAGCAGGTTATGCAGACAATTTTCAATATCGGCGGGATGCAATTGCTCACGGAGCGCATCTAATACACCGTGTACTGTGACGGCGAGCACATGCACTTGGAAACCGCGCGTTAGCAGCGACTGCAAGTGATCCATAAGCATTGAAAGGTAGCTGGCGCCGAGTGCAAGCATAATTTTCTTTAGTATGTCGCGCGTCAGCATGCGCACGGACTTGAGTGGCGAGCGCAAGAAGGTACAGACTTTCATGAAAACGCCAGACAAACTGGTATCCATCAGCTCCTTGGGCAGCTTTTGCATTAATTTCACAAGCGCGAGCGCGATCGGCACGCGCAGTATCTCCTCTTCTTCGCGTTCGGCGCTCAAACGCTTGCGGTTCACTTTGTGTTTGTTGTCGTAGGAGCTCTGCTCGGTTATGGCGCGATTTAGTGTTGGAATCAATATGCTGGTAATAGTGAGCATAACGCGTTTAGCTGCGGCTGGCGGCAGTAGTAGTGCTTCATTGAGTATGCAAACGGCAGCTGCTGCTTGGTCTTCGTGCGCTACATTGGTCTCTACGTCTGCCGCTGCTAATTCTGTGGCGAGCGCATTGTCCTCATCTTCATCCTCCTCTTCCTCGGAGTCGTCTTCTTCCGCTGTTTCCTTCTGCGCTGAAACAACTGTTTCCGCCTCCACTTTCCCAGGGTCTTCATTCTCCGCCTCTGCGGTGGTCAATTTGTTGCGGAGTTGCTGCAACGCCTGTGCGTCAGTTTGCGCCTGTGTTAAATCGAAATGGAACGCATCGAGTATGCGCACCACAATGCGCACGCACTGCCGTTGATGTTCCTGCGTGCTGCGCAGTTTGGTGAGGTAGTATCGCAGCAGCGCATGGTATTGCTGCCAAGGCAGGAGCTGGCAGGCAACACCGACTGTTTCAATAGCGGCATCAATTAGCGTATGCTTACCGGCGTGTTTCTCCTGCAGCAAGTAGCGCGTTGTCAGCGGCAACACAAACTCCGTCAGCGTGCGCGTACATGGGCGCTGCTTTAACGTTTGTGCATGCGCACAGAATTTCAACAAAGCTCGTCCGTGGCGGTGGGTCTGTAAGTGTGTTAGATTCTCGAAGAAATCAACCTCCGCATCTTGTCGGTCACCAAGGGGCGCCAGATCCTTTAAGACAGCGTGCGTAGCTGGCGCCTTTCGCGCCAATTCCCCTAGCAGCCGTATGCCCTCGTAGCGCACATTATCGTTGTTGTCGCGCACCAAACGCCTGAGTAAATTTATGGCCACGTCGCCGACCAAGTACTCCATATTGGACTTGTCACCATCGGCAGTGTCGGCAAAGCGTAGCGCGAGACGGGGCAACAGTAAACGCAAGTGTTCGCTGGCATTGTCACGCAGACCCATGTCCTTGTCGTATTTGATGAAGTAAACGCAGTTGTAGATGACGAGCACGCCGAGATCTATATCAACGCCGTCGTGTTCAGTATCCAAAAGTTGAGCGATTTCTTTGAGTGCATCCAGGCGCTTGTCGTAGTCGGGTTGCTCAACCCAGCGCTTGTCCCATGCGTTAAGCATAGTGGTGAGACGCGCTATGCGCTGTAAACGCGTCGCCAACGCGGTAAGAGTTTCATCATTGCTCTGTGCAGCCTGCTTGTGGCGCTTGCGTGCGATATCCGTGATTAGCTGACAGAGCAATTTACGCGCGTTCACCTCTTGCGTCTGCTCGAAGAGTGGTGCTAGTTTGCGTAAATACGTTTCTGGTGCGTCAAGTTGCTTGATGAGATTCGAAAGCGTTGTTATAACCTGCGTGACGACCTCCTCGCTTGCATTGCGCTGCGATTTCGCAATGAGTATGGGCAGTAGCAACTGCAAGAGGCTGTCGCAAGTCTCCGCGTCCTCAACGTGCGCTGTCAGCAACGAGAGTATGTTGAGATCGCGCTTGTCGATTGCTTGCTTGGCAGCGCGCGTGCTAAAGTTCATACGCAGGCGCTTCAACAACTCCGGTATGTAAGGCTTGACAATGTGCAGGCCACCGTTGACAGTTGAGTCCTTATTTGTTTTTTCGTCCGACGGAACTGCTAGTAGACGCTCCACGAGCACCATAATTGGACGACGCACCGCTGGTTTGGCCTTCTCATTCAACAGCAGTGTGACCACATAGTGAAATATTATTGGTGACTCTTGCGCATCAGCAGTCTCCACGCGTCGTTGTGCCAAGTAATTGAAATGCTGCGGTTTCTCACCCCACTGCAACAGTAGACGCAGTAGTGGTGTTGGCGTATGTATGGCATCCTGCGGTAGCTTTTCGATTGTAGGCCAAACGTAGACTTCGCTCAGGCAACGCACCTGTGTCTCTTCCCATTCGAACTCATCGATGTGCGCAAAGAAATTCACCAAACTCAGTAATGCAGCATTGCGCACGTTCTTGTAGACGACGCACATCTTTGGATGTATCAGCGCCAGCTTATCGGTGGGCAGTTGTAAGACCGCATTGCACGCGGCACCCACGAAGGTCAATAGCTTCAGCATATAAATGTGAAAGTCGCGTTTCATCAGACCACCAAACTCCTTGCGTATCAGCTCAAGTAGGTTCACAATGCTCTGTAGCTTTTTAGGCGACCACGCAGCGTGAATATCGAAATCCGCCAGAACTTGCGCCGGTATCTGCTCCAGCAGTACCGTTGACTCTGTATATTTTTCATACTTTCCAAAAGCCATCTCCAAAAACCACAAAATCTCTTCAGTTGTACATTGTCCGAGAAAGCGTAGAATCAAAGACTTGCGCGCCTGTGCGCTCAGCGCCCTCTGTGTGCCTTTAGTGATCATTTTGCCATAGAGTATACGTAGCAGTATCTTCATGAGCTCAGACCGTTGTTCGGCGCTCACAGCTTCATCCAACTTGAAGTTGATCAATTCCTCTTTGAATTTCACTTCGTCGACTAAAGCATAGAGGTGCTCCTTGTGGGGTGTTAAGGATTTCGACTTATAACGGAGTATGCAGTCAAGCGCAGCACGTTGCAGCTGCGCATTCGGGCCGGCCAAGAGGTCCATGTAGAGCGCGTACAGCTCTGGCTCGCGGTAAAGTGAACGGGGATTGTTTTGCGCGGCGAATACGCCAAGTTTACTCTGCAGCGTCTGAAGTATGCTTTTGGCAACGAAACCTTGCTGATCTTTGCGTTGTTTGTTGCGACGCGCGATTTTACGTGCACGATCTTTAGCGAGTGGGAAGCATATATTTTTATATGTGCAAGTAATGTCAACTATTTTTCAGCTCTACTTACCATTTTGCTTGTCATCTTCGTCCTCTTCTGCATCACTATCCAAACCCTCCGCTTCGGGCAACCGATCCTGCGCCTGTCCAACACCCAGTTGTGTGAGGTCCCACGTCAGTTCGCGTCTTTCCAAGCGTGCACGATACTCCTCGTCCACAAACTGCAGAAAGAGACCAACCAGATCGCGATTCTTCTGCTGAGCCATTTGGCCGAATTGCGGCAGACGCATCCATAATAGATTTCGATAATTCAGCAACTGTTGCTGAGTTTGTTTCGGCAGCTGTACTGCGGGCAGTAACTCATTTAGCACATCATGGCTCCAGCAAGGTACATTCTCAACAGTCGCGGTGGAGTCTTGCGCTTCGGCTATGTGGTAATCAATGCGCTCGGCGGTATGCTGTAGTTGTTGTTGATAAATACACCAAAAATCAGCGACGCTCATCATCTGAGCATAAGATTCTATCAGTTTTAGTACCGGTTCCCAGGTAAACTTGAAATTGTGATACAACATGCCGAGTAGAAAGCGCAGTATGTGCTGTTTGTAAATGTCACGCTGGGCTTCCTGCTTATCGATAGCGCGATAGAATTCGCCTGCGGTCTCGAGTTGTTGTAGTTGCAAGAGCTGTTCACGATAGTTATGTACGTTGGGCTCAATGCGTTCGGCGGCATAGAATATCTTATAAGGATGCGCATATTTTACGCCTTGATGGAGCATTTGTAGGCAATGAGCGGCGAGTAGACGCACATCGTGCACATGTGAGCTTAGTAGTGGTGCCAAAAGCTCGGAAATTTCTTGTATTTCTTCATTGGAGAATTTCGAAGTTGCAGTTAGTAGCTGGTCAAGCGCGCCCAAGGCTTGCAGGTTGCTTGTGGCATTTGGTAGCAACGCCTGGACGGCGCGTTGCAGGAACTCGGGCTTACATTTGAATTTAAGATGAATATGCGTCTCGAGCAGAAGTGAAAATACCGTCAGTTGACGTTTTAGATTATTTTCTGTATTTAAATTATCTAAAATTTGCAGCATGATGGTGTTCAGCTGCGCTTCAAGCGGTTCTTTCTCAATACCACCAATATGTGGCACCAATACTAGCAGTAAAATTTGTTTAAGTAACTCTTTGCTTTCGCTATTCAATGCGTCCGTACTCAAGTTAAGTTCCTTCAATTGTAGCTGTAATTTTTCAAATGTTTGTTGTTGTTTCACATGCAGTGTATATGGTTGCCACGATTCTAAAGCGAAAGCATTGCCGGTTAATGGTCGTTTCTGCAGCACAACGCGCGCTAGCAACTCAAATGCCGGCTCATCCAAGTGCTGTTCGAAGCTCGCGACTACTGAGGGCAACACCAATAACTCGAACTGCGCATGCGCATTGATGAGCAATACGAATTGGGCATAAATATCGCGTTGTTGTACGCTTAAGGCTTTCTTCATTAAGCGACTAGTGTCCAGTTGTGTCAAATTCACATTATTAGCCAAAAGGACTTTGCTAACTAACTGTACAAGTAATAGGAGCGCCTCGTTTGCTTTTGTTTTTGTCTGTTCCTGCCTGCAATAATCGAACATCTTCAATATCGTCGGCACTACAACGTCTAATTCACATAAATAACGACCATTACGATGTTCTGCTCCGAGTATGAATAAGGGTAATATATATACCAAGCGGCCAGAGGCACCCAGCCCACATACCATTGTGCTTTGTGTTACCTGGCACAATTTATTCCAATACAGTGGCATGTTTTGAGGCAGTATAAAGTTGAGTAACTCCTGTACTGATTGTTGTACAATTTCACATAGTAACTGTAGCTTATCAATATGTTTGGTACGTTGTTCATCAACTAGACATTCAAATATGAATTGTAGGAATTCGCCTGCCACCGAATGAAATTGACCCTTTACACCACGTACAATTTCGAAAAGTAAACGTCCACAACCAGCGATGCTGTCGACCTGTTCACGCTTCACTGTGTCCAGCACAAAGTCAAGAAACTTGCGGTAATCACGCACATCACGCGCTATAAAGGAGAAACATTCCACAGCAAAATTGGTTACATGCTCCTCATAACGTTGTTCATCTAGTAGTGGCAATATGGCATGAAATACCACACCAATATTCTTTTTCAAGTATGGTTTAAGCGCTTTAAACAAATAAGCTAAACAAACTAGCGTCCATTCTAGCTGCTCTGCATCTTGGGTGTTTAGTAGACAAATGAGTCGATCGAGCACACGCTGAAAGTATGCGTAGAAATCTTCACGCAAATCACGCGCTAGTACATAGAGCAGTTCCAATAGCGGCTGCAAAGATAGGTTGGTAGCAGTGGCCAATCGTTCCAAAAGTAGATCTATGACGAAGTCTTTTTGATGGATCAGTTGTGGCAATGTCACAATCTTCAGACATTTTCGGCTAAATTGACCAAACTCATCGGTTAAATTTAGTACTATCCATTTCTTGAGTGTTTGATGGAAATGTGTCTCATTTTCTTCCTCTGGCAGTTCCTCATTTTCATGGCCAATGCGGTATAAGGCCAAGCGGCGTATATCAATTTCATTTACACGATCGGCAAAGGATTTAAACTATAGTTAAATATAAAAATTTTAAATTTAACCTTTGGGGTTCGCAACACGTATGTGGCAAGTACTTACCCGAAAAGTGTTGCTGTTTTTAGTTTTCTGCAATATTTCCGTCATGATTAATTGTCTCTACATGTATGTTTGTATTTTTCTTTATTATTTTAATAATAATGTTCACGTTTATGCGGAAAATATGAAATAAACACTTAAATCATTTCTACCTGTCCATATGCATGCTGAGGGCAAATTTGTGGAACGAATTCTATCAGCTGAAGGTGCACATGTTGCGGTTGGCGTATGTTTAGTTCGTATTTGTTGACAAAGTGCTGGGTGTTCAGTGGTGTTTTCATGTCAAAATAAACAGCTGTCTCACACGTGTGATCTGACTGTGGGCAGAAAGGTTTGTGAAGCAAAAGAATTCTGTGTGTAAATATTTAAAATTGAAAGAAGTTTTGTGCTAATTTAAATATAGATGACAGGAATGGGTGCCACAAAGAATCTGGACTTGATTACAACTATTGAAGATGATGCGGAGATTGAAAATTTCTCTGAAGACTCTGATGCCGAAGTGGAGGTAAGAGATTTGGAATTTTTGTTGTGCCTAAATATTGTAATAAAATCTGTATTAAAATTTATTTCAGTATCAACCGACCAAAGTACGGCGCAAGAAAGAGGCAGAATTCGAGAAAGGTTTCCAGTTTGTTTCATCTGTGAAAGAGTATAATCAAGATACATGGGATGATCTAATGAAATATGTTAAACGTAAGGCACGCACAAAGACTGACGATAAAATTGCGGAGCGTCTTAAGAACCGTGAAGTCGATGGAAAGCCCACAAATGAAGTTGAAAACGATGAAGAAGACGAAGTAGATTTATTTACATATAAAACTTATTTATGTATTTTCATCAAAGCTTTTCAATTTCAGATACCGCTCTCTGATGATGAGTTGAAGCATGATAATCTGCGCTTACGGGAGAAAAAACTGACCAAGAAGAAGAAGAAGAAATCTGGTGATGATTCAGATGAGGAGGTGGATGAAGGAGAAAAGATGAAATTCGATGAGAACATCGAAAATGATGAAACTATAACATCCTTCTATCAAATGAACTTATCACGTCCACTTATGCGTGCTATTGGAGTTTTGGGTTATATCTACCCAACACCTATACAGTCCTCAACAATACCAGTAGCATTGTTGGGCCGTGATATCTGTGGTTGTGCCGCTACCGGTACGGGTAAAACTGCAGCATACATGTTACCAACGTTGGAGCGTCTTTTATATCGACCTATGAACAATAAAACAATTACGCGCGTGCTTGTTTTGGTGCCCACGCGTGAGTTGGGCGCGCAGGTATACCAAGTGACAAAACAGTTGTGTCAATTCACCACAATTGATGTGGGTCTAGCTATTGGTGGTTTGGATGTAAAAGCACAGGAATTGGTACTGCGACAGAATCCGGATATTGTCATAGCTACGCCGGGTCGTCTTATTGATCACATTAAGAATACGCCAAGTTTTAGTTTGGATTCGATTGAGGTGAGTATTTTTTTCGATTCTTTGTAACAGTCTTAAGTTGACTAATGATGAATTTTATCCTTGCGCTCTGAATACTTTTATAGTATCTTTGTGGAGCTTTTTTTAATGTTATGCTTCGTAGGAAGTGTAATCTGAAAAAAAAAAATTAAAAAATTTGTGAAAATTTTTTTCAGATAAGTTTCTCAAAAAAATTCTTTATATCTAGGTGCTTATCTTGGACGAAGCTGATCGTATGTTGGATGAATACTTCGCCGAACAGATGAAGGAAATTATAAATGCTTGCTCTAAAACACGCCAGACTATGTTGTTCTCCGCCACAATGAGCGAACAGGTGAAAGATTTGGCTGCAGTCTCCCTCAACAAGCCAGTTAAAATATTCGTAAATAATAATCAACAAGTCGCCTTCAATCTGCGTCAAGAATTCATACGTATACGTGAGGACAAAGAAGGAGACCGTGAACCCATTCTGGCCAGTTTGATTTGCCGTACATTCCATGATCATTGCATGGTGTTTGTTCAAACAAAGAAACAGGCACATCGCCTGCACATCCTATTGGGCTTACTGGGTATACGCGCTGGTGAATTACATGGTAACCTCACACAGCAACAGCGTTTGGAATCATTAAAGAAATTTAAGGATGAGCAAATCGATGTGCTCATAGCCACCGATGTGGCAGCACGTGGTTTGGATATTGTAGGTGTTAAAACAGTAATCAATTTCGTTATGCCAATTACAACCGAACACTACATCCATCGCGTTGGTCGTACGGCGCGTGCTGGTCGTGCTGGTATATCAGTGTCATTGGCTGGTGAAAAGGAGCGTAAAATAGTTAAGGATATCATTAAGAATGCAGAAAACTCTGTAAAGAATCGTATCATACCACCAGAGATTATTGAAAAATATCGCAGAAAACTGACTGCGCTTGAACCGGAAATACGTAAGTATGGGTATCAGTTTGACCCTAGACTAAGAATCTCCATTCTTTTTTTACATGCTTACAGAGCACATTTTGGACGAAGAACAAGCTGAACGACAATTGGCCAAAATGGAACAGCAACTGTCAAAAACAGAGCGTAAACTGCAGGGTGTGCAGTCAGAGCAACGCGCCTGGTTCCAAACACGCAAGCAACGTGAAGATGAAAAGGCGCGTCTAGCCATTACACCGGTTGAGGAGAATAAAAAATCTGCGCCAACAGGAAAAGGCATCGGAAAACGTAAACGTACTGAATATGGGGGTGAAGGTGAAGATGGACCACCGGTGAAAGAGTTGAACGCTAAAAAGAAGAAGAAAAAGGAAGAACCCAAGAAGAAATCACCAGAACAATTGGCGAAAGAGCGCGTTATAAGGGAAATCGAAAAGGCATCGCTGGTGCGTGCCAAAATGTCTAAACTGAAGAAACGTCCGGGTAAACTGAGTTCAGTGGGAGATGAACAGCCGAGGAAGCATGTGAGTGACTACAACAAATTGAAGCCTAGGAAGCGGCCAGGTCAGTCAGCCTTCACCAACGATTTGACCGATGTGAGCCGAAGCGGCGCGTTGCGTTTGAGGTAATTAACTTTCAAATATTTAACATTTTTATATATTTTTTTTTTACATTTTGATGATGTTTTTTTTTTAGATCGGAAGCTAATCGGCATAAGAAGCTCACACAAATAGCGAAGAAGAAGAAGACTAGCGTGGTAAAAATAGCAAATAAAGCGGGCAAGAATAAATTCAACAAAGGAAAGAACTTTGGTGGGCCGCGTTTTGCAAAGAAGAATAATAAAAAATAAATTTATAAATAAAAATTTTATTTTGTAAATAAACAAATGTTTTTTTTTTATTATAAGACAAAAAATGATTTTTCCTAGCTGTCTGAAAAATATAACGGATATTTGGTTACTGCACATCCTCGTTAGCCATAATAATTTGCCATTATAACGGTTTTATACTTCTACTCTGTTCATAACAAAAAAATTTATAGTCAAAAAAAAAAAAATACTCTAAATGTTTAAATGTTTCCCAAAGAAAATTTCTAATTTCCATTTCCTGTTTCCATAATTCCCTACATCCGGTAGCACTATTCAACAAAATAACCAACTCAAACAGCTGTCAGCAAAACTCGTTTGTTGACATTTTATGCGATTACCTCATTCTACAAATTTTCAATAAAAAAGAAACAAAACAATACGGATGAAAATCAAATAATTTTGCTTCATCAATTGGTTTGTCTGCAGCAATTAAATTGTTAAATTTGCCAGGCGGAAGGAAATTATTTTTTTTTCTGCAGTGGCTGCGTTTCCTTAAACTAAATTTATCGGTTAATAAAATTTTAAGTGAAGAATTTTTGTTAAAAACTTGAAAATTGTAAAAGACGAAACGAAAATCGCTGTGAGAGAGGGAAAAATAGAAGAAAATTGCGACGACAAAAGTGCTTTTGCTGCTTGGTTGTACTTTGGCCAATCGAGACAGTGTGACGTGAGCAGAAACAAAATGTATGTACGCGTGTGTACAAAATAGAGCAATTAATGCAGGTATAAACAGAATAAACTTAAATTTTTTTTATTTGTTGATATGTATGTTGAGTACAAGTGTATCGATTCTTTAAGGCTAAATTGTAAAATCGGAAGCGGCCTGCTGTTGCCGGTCCAGTGCGTATACCGAATCCAATTTATCGCGTAAAATGTATGCATGCATGCACCTATGTACATACCTATCTACATATCTTTTTTCTTGATTTCGACTATTCGACTTTTGTGGTTTCATTAGAGAATTAGTGAAAAAGTGAAAGTTTAATGCGTTCTTTGTTTGGGATTTTTGGTTTTATTGTGATTTTTGATTTTGGTTATGTCCAAAATATGCATTTTGTATTTATGTATTCGCATATGTTATTCATATTTTATTTACATTTCTTGTTCCTAAAGCCATCAGCGGTGGCTCATCACACTGTCGTTTGGGGAAAAAGTCTCTAAAGCAATAAAATCAAGTGGAAAAAACTGCGAAATTAAACAAAACCAATTTTGTTGAGGTTCTCATGTGCAGGCGCAGTGTGCGGTTAGCGGCGGCAAAGTAGAGGAAGGAAACAAGTAAAAGCAAAACAGGTAAAACAAGACAATGCCCTACTGAACACTATGCAACAAATCAATTTTTACTAAATTTTTTGTTTTTCTTCTTCTTAATTTCACTGATTTGCTTTGTAGAGACTGGCATGTGCTGCAATATAAATTGGGATTTCACGTTGTTCTTATCAATATTCCGAGCTAATTTTCCTTTGCTTTTTATATATTATTATTAATTTTTATTTTTTTTTATTACTTTTTTATTTATTTTACTACTTTGTTATCTATCACAGGGCGACGGTAGCGCTGTTCTCACGCCGCGTTTGATAATTTTATTTTGCATAGCTAATAATATTTTTTTTGGTTTTCACGTCTTATTTGGGCGTGAAATAGCAGAAAGGTTTCATTCATTAATAGCTTGGCGTTTTATTTGTTCAAATTTATTTAAATTCTTTACTATTGATTGCGTGAAGGTAAAGGTTTTTATTTTATACTCAAAATTTTTCTTAAAAATTAGAAAAAAAAAAATTTCACATTTGAAAACTAAATACGAGTATAATGAAAATCTAGAAATCATATAAGTAAAGGCTTGCCTAATGAAAACCCAGTGCTCAAGGCCATATTCAAATTCATCGCAGTAATTTTCAGTGTAGTTTTTTGTAGCATAGCTTTAGGCGCAGTAGTTCTCTAATTAGTAAATCAACATATCTGTGATGCGAATGATTTTTTTGGCTTTAGAATTATTTTAATGAAGTTTCTTATAAAAAAAAAAAAAAAAATTATATACGAAGATTTATAGGTTAGAAAGTTTTTAGAAATTTCTCAACGACTGTTCAACCCGACCGAACGCTTTTTTCGCATTCGGTCACTCGAACTCTGCTACACTCGGCTAGTTGCGTTTGCTACAGTTACATTTTTTTCTAATTTACCGTTAGCTTTAACTACGCTTCTTATGAACTGCATAACATTTTTAATTTTTTTTATCATAAAAAAAAAAAATAATTATAAATAATCAAAGAACTTTGTACCAGAGAATTATTTGGCTTGCTCGCTAACCACTTTTTTTTTTGAAAGTAAACCACTTCTACTCGTCTGAAAAAGTGGATGCTAATATACATGTTAACTGATTTATTATTATCCACTCACTAATAAGCCATTTAAATGCACATATTCTCGTTTTAGCATAACGAAAGCGAGAGAGACATACACATCAGCACATCAGCAATTGAATATGGAGTGCATTGAGTCGCAAGCTGTGGCCACAGCAAGTACTAATGGCATTGTGAACAGCAAGGAAATATCAAATCAAGTCGACATCGTAAAATCAAGGTCAAAGGGTCAGCCACTTCAAGCTGTCATAACGCCACCCCAATCGTTGCCATCTTCTTCAGCCGCTTCAACAGCCTCATCTGTTGATTTAGCAGCCGCCATGCAAAATGATCAAGCCATGGATGTGACATTAACTGACGAGCAGGAGACTGAGCAATTGGAGCCGACTTTGCAACCTTTGTATGCCCAACTACTTGAACAGTGCGCTGAACATGCTGAGCACTTCAGAGATGATCATTCGGAGAAAGGTCAACGTTTGTATGCGGCATTTGTTGCTTGGCAAGATTTCATACGCTTGGCCAATAAACTGGTTCTGCAAATTGAAGACTTCGCTTACAAGTATGATTTTGATGAGCAGACGGTGGGTAATGGTTATCGCAGTTTCATCTCTGTCACGAATTCGTGTATTACTTATGGTCAAAGTATCTGCAAGAATCTCCATGCAACGCGTACCACTATGTTCTTTCGTAAGAAACATTACATGAAGGAGGTGGAGTCGTGTTCGCAGTTGCTCTCCTCGTTATGCAGCTGTCTGCACTATTTACTCATAATGCACGATTGGTCGTGTGATTCGGGTGATCTCTTCGCCAATGGGCAGCATTCGGCTGAAGAGCTCTTTGAGATGGGCGATACCATCAATCAATATGCGTTCTATGGACGCTGTCTCGGGTTTCAGTATGACAATTCTATACGCGGTGTCTTGCGTGTAATTTCGATTGGAATGGCGAGTTTCTCCGAGGTGTTCTATGCACAAGCCGAGGGCAAAATAACAAAGACTACACGCGGTTTGTGGACGGGCAGCAAATACTTTCTGAATCCGGAGCAATGTGCGCGACGCATTGTGAATATTTCGCAGAATGCGAAAATCGACTTTTGTAAAGCTTTCTGGTTTCTCGCGGAGTCCGAGATGATGCATACTATACCGACTATTGTTGGTAGCTCGGTGAAGGTGAATCGTGTGATTGACATACCGGCAGAACCGTTGCAGTTGCCGCGGTAGGTTCCAATTTTTTCCCCTTCAAGTGCGATTTAGCTTCTAAAGTATCATTTTTCGCTCCTCCAGGGTTAATAAGACACAAAAGTTACGTGCTGCAACTGATGTTAACCAGAACGACAATGCCGAGCTGATCGATATACCACTGCCTACGGCACACATTGGTCCCGGCAACTCTGTAAGGGTTCGTTTGCTGAGTTATTCACGTCGCGAGGGCATGATTGGCGAAGGCCTGTTCACGCGCAGTTGGCGCCGCATACCGGCGCGTAGTCGGAGCGTACTCTTTCATTGTCATGGCGGTGGTTTTGTAGCGCAATCCTCGAAATCTCATGAGCTCTATTTACGCGATTGGGCTGCTGCACTCGATGTGCCCATAGTCTCTGTGGATTATAGTCTCGCGCCCGAAGCACCCTTCCCGCGCGCACTTGAAGAAGTTTTCTACGCATATTGCTGGATGTTGCGTAACGCCGAGCATTTAGGCACCACTGCTGAGCGTATTGTGCTTGCAGGTGATTCAGCTGGCGCTAATCTATGCATTGGCGTTGCCTTGAAATGCATTGAGCAGGGAGTACGTGTGCCGGATGGTTTATTTTTGGCCTACTGTCCGACACTGATCAGCTTCGTGCCAAGTCCGGCGCGTCTATTATGCCTCATGGATCCGTTGTTGCCTTTCGGTTTTATGATGCGTTGCTTACGCGCCTATGCGTCACCTGAGCCTGAACAGATGGCAGAAAATGCCAAGTATGTGGCCGAAATGTCTGATATACGTAATGCAACTCCAACACAAGAACGCCATTTCACGTTGCAAATGGAAAAGGAATATAGTGCAACATCGAGTAGACGGACCTCGGCGGCGAAGAGTTCGATTTCATCGGTCGCAGAGAACTCCAAGTGGGAGCAAATGGTAAGGAGTATGAGAAAATAGTTAAAATATATTATTTTATATTTCGCTTCCAGTTAAGAGACGGTACAGCTCTGGATGTGAATGCTGCTGTCGAGGCAGACCCAGAAACGGAGGACAGCAGCGATACATTTGCCAGCGCATCCAATCAGAATAGTCAGACAGTTGAACGCACCGATTTGCCCTCCGCCGAAGAAGACAACAGCTTGTGCGTTTCCTTCGAAGATGATTCCCAACCAATTGTACACTATCCCATACAACTTACCGCCGATCCACAAAAGGACTCCGACTCAGAGCAATATATCGATCGTTTTCTAGATAAATATCTCATCGACACCAATACACAAGAGGCTAAGGAGCAGCAAGCTAATGGCACAACATATATGAATGGCATTACACCAACAATAGCGCGTACAGCATCTGAAGATAATATCATCATTGATACGGGAAAGGAAGTGATTGCGCTTGAGACGCTACATGGACGTTTCAACAACGCCTTTAACGCACTAACAACAACATTTGATCGTTACACCAAATCGAGTGAGATACGCGGCGCGAAGGCGGAGAAGTCCGACCGCATACAGGACTTACGCAATATGGATGCATTGATAGCGCGTAGCCCTAGTTTAGAGTTTGCCTTTCAAGTGCCAAAAGATCCATTTCTATCGCCCTATTGGGCTAGCGATGAGTGGCTGATGCAGTTGCCGAATACGAAGATTTTGGTGAGTATTTAACAGTTAATGAGTAAAACAAAAAGGAAAAAAAAAATATTTTTTCGCTAAAGACACTCGATATGGATCCCTGTCTCGATGATTGTGTAATGTTTGCGCGTAAGCTGAAGAAACTAGGACGACCAGTGTCCTTGGAGATATTGAAGGGTCTGCCACATGGTTTCCTCAATTTTACAATGGTGGGCTTTGCGAATTTGGCGTTGATTTAAATATATTTTAATTTTTTTTTATATTTTTAGTATTCAAGTGAGGCGCGTGACGGCTCTAAGCGTTGTATACAAAATCTGAAAGAACTACTAGCAATACCGGCGGATACACCAACAGGCAGTAAATAATTTTAATATTACAACAATTTCATAATATTTTTACCATAAACCCAATGAAATACTTTATAAATTATTAAGGCGGCATAAAAAAAAACACAAAAATAAGTTTACATAACAGTATAAAAAGCTTAGAAATATATTAAGCGCAGATTATGCAATTTAATTAAAACAGAGTGAGTATTGATATGAGTATTCATATATATAAAAAAAAATTTATAAATTTGTATTTGTGTGCGTATAAGAAAATCACTGAATATTTTGTTATATGAAATAAGTTGAGAAAATCATTTAAAATGCTACAACAATGTTAACACCAATACATTATGGATAAATAATAATATACTACTGTAAACGAACTAGGAAAGTAGAAGAAGAAGAAGAAGAAAAAACAATAATAAAACAGCAATTATTTATTGCAATACAGTTTGTGATAGTGTAAGTTCATAATTATTTTAGTTCTTAGTTCTTTTTAAGAATTTTGTTGCGCCATTTTGTTGATATTATTTTATAAAAAATTATTTATTTTACGAAAATTTAAGGAAATTTAATTTTTTTAAATTAACAAAAGAAATTTATTTATTTTATTTATTTTATTTATTATGAAAATTTAAGGAATTTTTAATTTATTGTAATAATAATAAAAAAGAAAATTTTTATTTAAAGTTGTACATACATATATCTGCGAATCTCACTTTTTAACGAAGCATTTTAATTGCTTGTATATATTATATTTTTAAGTTAAATCAGATATATTTACATGGCTTTTTATTTATTTTATTTTAATTTTAATTTTTTTTTGCAATTTTGTTTGCATAAACGCTATGCTCCAGTGCAGCTAAAATATAATTATTTTATTTTAAATTTATTAAAGAATTTATTTGCTTGTTAAAATTCATTTTTTGCTACTTATTTTTACTTAAAACACATGCCTTTCTCCTTAAGTTGTTATTGTTCTTCTATAGCTTTTAATATGATTAGTGTATGAGACAAACTAACAGTATTTTCAGCGGCTCAAAAATGTATTAGAAGTTTAAAAAATGTTTAATATGCGCAGATTGAATGTAATTCGGCGTCATAATAATTGGAAATGTGAAAATAAATTTATATTTATAAAAAAATAAATGAAAGAAAAAGAAAAATAGAAAGAAAAAGAAAAGAAAAGAAAAGAAAAAAGCATTTTGTAGATCACGCTCAAAATTATAATTAACAGCAGAATAGAATTATTTTTTTCGCACAAATTCATTTTACTGAGTTTATTTTAAAAATTTTATGATAATATTTTGTATTGTATTTACGTAAATGCACAAAAATTATGGCTTTTGTAATATATTTAAATACTTTTATTGAAAAAATAAATAAAAGCATAAAAGCAAAGTTCAGCTAAAGAAATGTTTAAAAAACACAATTGACAGCCGAAGAGTTGAAATTATGTAAACATTTACGTTTAAATTTATTTAATTTTTTTTTTGATTGTTAAAATCTCAGTTTCGGTATGAAATTAATTAATCAGTTATTTATGCTGTTATTATGCTTGTTATTTATGAGTTACTTTGATATAATGAAATGATTTTTGCACATTAGCAGCATAAATAAACTCGTTCGAATATATTTACTATTTATTTAGGTTAAATTATTTATTTTTTTCTATATAAAATTTATTTATATTTATTAAATTCAAGCAAATATTATAAAATTTTAATATATTTATAGCATATTTATTATTAAATAATTTTATTTATTATCAAATAATTTTATTTCAAACAATTTAATTATTTATTACACTCAGCTGCAATTGTTTTTGTGAATTTTAACTAACTCCTACTACTAAGCACACTAATATATATAAAATTTGCTATTTACAGTGGTGAAAAGTGATTTATTTATAACTTTTTGCTAACGGCACTGCTTTTTTGCTTGACAAGCATTTGTTGAAAACTACTTTTACTAACTATTTATGCCAAGACAATTTTTTTTTGTACTAAAAAATATTTATGCTACAATTAAAACAAGTTTTTTGTCAACTTTTAATATTATATGCAGTAATTTATGGCCAGAAATATTTACTTTGCCAACTTAAAGTATATTTCTATAAACAAAAAACAACTACTTTGCGCATATAAAACTCAAAACGCTTAGAATTTAAGACAAGCATTTTATATAAATTACGGTAAATATGCAATTTTTGCCTATACTAAATCTACGCAAGCTAAACAAATATGTATTTACTTTAAAGAAAGCAAAAAACTTTAAACCGAAATAAAAAAAATAAAATAAAAAAATAAAAAAATAAAAATTTTTTTTTAAGAAAAACTTTAAACAGAAAAAAAACCTCAAAATATTGATAAAATCAAAATAAATGCAAACAAAATAAAAATATATTTTTTACAATATAAGTGAATTGCTACAATATTAAAAAAAAACATACTTTTTATATACAACTAAGCAAAAACATATTTACAAATAATATTTGTTATTACATCAACCAAACGATATATGTACATACGTACATACGTAAAACTAACCCCCTGAGCAAACATAAGTATTCTATATAGCAATAAATATATAACTAAGCATATACAAAGGTCAAAGGCATTGTAGAGAAAACTGTGCGTTATACGCCAAAGCGCCTCAAAGCATGCTATGAAATGCATATTTAGTATTTCACGTTTAAATGAGCCCAAAAAAAAACAAAAACAAAAAAAAACCAAACCCACACATAAATACCCACATAAATAATATATATATAAAAAAAACGAAAATATTTTCATTGTATTACTTGAACGAAGATCAAAAAAAAAGATCAGAAACAAAAACAAAAATTAAAAAATTTTGTGAGTTGAATAAACGCATCACACTTGATGCACGAGCGACAATGAGCTGAACAAATTGTGTTATCATTTCTATGTCCGTGTATATTTGTAGTAGTTATTGTTATTTCATTTGTTGTTGCTGTTGTTTTTGTTATTTGTACATTTTTAATTTCGATGTCACAAGCAATTGATGCAAACGCCCATCAAAATGCACTGTATGGCAACGCCGAACCTCGCTTTGCTGCTCCACTTTCACTACTATGGGACGCATCACATACTCGTACATACATATGCATGTATGTACATATACTGGGCGCATAGGCATTTGTATGTAGTTGTAAACTACACTTACTAGACAACAATTGTTGTTTGCTGCCAACTGCTATTACTGTTCTACTATTTTACGAGCTCTTCAGTCTGCGCGCCTCCATCTCCTTCTACCACGCCACCCACCCATCGTGTAGCGTTATCGCATTCGACGATTTGTTGTTTGTTGCTCAATTTCAATTTTAATTAGTTTTGCAGAGTTTCATATGGCACAAACATCATCGCTACAGTTGTGTTGTGTTGTGTTGGTGTGCATCTGGAAGCTGCTTGGCGTTAGCATCAGCAGCCATGCAAGTTGTGTTTTGGCGGTCGGTCGCTGAGTTGGCATTGGCGCAGCTGTTACTGGTACATACACTCAATTAAATTGTAGCTCAGATGACTCGCATATACATATTTCTATGCAGTTGAACTTTGGTAGGCATATTTGGATGTGTATGTGAATGAATCTACATGTGTAGACGCGGCATGTATGGCATTGATGTAAGTTCTGAAGCATTCGCATTGTGCAACAAACCCATTTTGTAGTTGGTCACTTGATATGTAGTTGTTGTTGGTGTTGTTGTAGTAGTACTACTACTAATAGTACATGGTGGTGGTAGTAGCCGTATGCGGTACTTAAATAGTATTGGAAGCAGCTCTGGTTTGCTTGTATCTCTCTGCTTTTTGTTGCTCTTCACTTCATTGCATTGTTGTTGTTTTTGTTATTGCTGCAGCCCACGCTTTAGTTGTTTGCTTGTTTTTGGTCGATTGCTTGACAATTGCGGATGATAATAACGGTACAAGTGAAATTGGTAGTTTCTGCAATGCCAACTTGGCGACGGTTTTATGGGCTATTCGATGGAATTTCACTCGTGGGGTGGCTTACATTTAATGACAGTAAAGGGAGCGGTAAAAATGTGTGTGTGTGCATGTGGTTGAAAATTTGAATCGAATTTCTATATTAAATTGCTGAACTATAAAATAAAAAATAAAAAATAAAAATTCAAAAAAATTAAAAAGAATAAAAAAATTTTATAAAATAAGAAAAATATAAATAAAAATAAAATAAAATAAAATGAAATATAATGAAATAAAATAATATTAAAAAAAATCAATAATAAAAAAATAAAAAAAAAAATAAAAATAATAAAAAACAAAATTAAATAAAATAAAATTAAAAAAAAATTAAAAAAAAAAAAAAATAAATATATAAAATAAAAAATAAAAAAAAAATAAAAAAATATTAAAAAAAAAAATTACAAAAAATAAAATAAAATAAAAAAATAAAAAGAATCATTAAAAAAATATAAAAAAATAAATATATAAAAAATTAAAAAAATGAAATAAAATAATATAAAATTAAATAAAATCAGAAAAAAAAGTAAAAATGAAAAAAATAACTCAAAAAAAAAAATAAACTAAATTAACATAAAATAAAATAAAATAAAATAAAGAAGTCATTAAAAAATATAAAAAAAAAATATATAAAAAAATAAAAAAATAAAAAAAAATGAAATAAAATAAAATAAAATAAAAAAAAATTATTAAAAAAATAAGAATATTAAAAATTAAAAAAAAATAAAAAAAAATAAAAAAATCATTAAAAAAAATATAAAAAAATAAATATATAAAAATAAAAAATAATAAAAATAAAAAAATTAAATAAAATAAAATAAAATTAAATTAAATAAAATCAGACAAAAAAAGTAAAAATGAAAAAAACAACTAAATAAAATTATATATAATAAATTAAAATAAAATAAAATAAAATATTTTAAACTAAAAAAAAAAAAATAAAATAAAAAAAATTAAATTAAAATGAAATTAAATATAAAATAAATTAAAAATATTAAAATATTAAAAATTATTAAATGAAATTAAATGAATATAAATAAAATAAGATAAAATGAAATAAATAAAAAAAGTAAATAAAATTATTTAAAATTAAAATTTTATTATGAGTTTAAAACTCTTTCCGGGCAAACTAAAAATTTGAATGAATATGCGCCAGTGCGCATGAATAACATTTCAGCTATACTAAGATGTTTTTATCTTTTGGTTTTGAAAGACAAGACAAAAAATATTCCTAATTATGTTTTATAACGGAAATTTCTTTTATAAAATATTTCTCATGAGTTCTGATACGTAATATCGCATTTGAATTTTTCATACCCATGACTTTCCGAAATGACATTTTGTTTTATTTACAAAAATTACATATTATTCGAAAAGATTATTAAAATAATCAATTATCAAATAATTGATTTTTTAAACTTAATTTGCTTTATTTGCACAGTCTGCCTGTGTTCTGTTTGTATAAAAATGCTTTTGCTATGTAAATATATATTTTATTCAATTCTACTTATTATTAATTTTTTATTTTTATTTTTTTATTTATTTTTGTTTTTTTTTGTTTTTTATTATTTCTCTGTAAAATCTTTTTAATGTGAATAATAAAAAACGAAAATAATTTGCAATTTTATTATGCCATATTAAATGTGACAGCTTTGTGTTTTTGGCTATTGTTACAATGCCATATATTGTGCAGAATTCTTTTGCATATGCCACACACACATTGAGTGGCACAATAAATGTGTCATGAATTTTTCATGAAATTAATTTGACACAAATAAATGTAAACAAAAAGTAACACGCAAGTGTGTGTGTGAGTGAAAGCAAAAGTTTTTTGTGCAGCTGAAAAAAAAATCTTTTTATATTTATGGCCTTTTATTTATTATAAATGTAAACGATACTTAAAAAAAAAGCGGAGACAAAAGAATAAAAAAGCCACGTGGTTTGTTGAATAAAATTCAATGAATTTCGATAGAAAAAAAACTCAAATATTATTTAAAAATTTAAATTATATAATAGTAACTAGTCAAACTTGAACGAGTTGATCTTTAAAATAAGTAAATTTATAAGAAAATATGAAAAAAGTCCTGGGAAATTCAAAAAACTTGATTGAAAAATCAAATAATTTCAACTTATAGGTTTTTAGCAATTTTTGATAAAAAAATTAAATTAAATTACTTTTGCCACTAGTCTCTATGCCATTCTTTCTAGTCCAGTTGAGTTCTTTTCATTCAGAATTTTTTTAAATAATTTTTTACAACAAAATACATTAAAACTAGCCATTTCTTTGTTAAAATATTTACAATGTAACTACTCCACAACAAGTATTTTTTGGTCCACTAGTTTATTTTTGGACCAGTTGAGTTTTTTTTTTCAATTTTTTTTACAACGAAATACGTTAAAACTAGCCATTTCTTTGTTAAAATATATTAAAATGTAACTAGTCCACAACTAGTACTTTTTGGATCACACCAAAAAGCTTACTATCGTATAATTTAAACTTCCCTCACAGCCTACAAACAGCTGTTGCGCTTTAACAAAAGTGTGTCATGACAAATCCATATGCAAAGTAATACCTTTGCATGGCTGTGTGACAGCCGAGTAACAACAAAATATGTCACAAATGTTGCATGTAAGCTACCTACCGTGTAGGCAAATACTTTTACCACTGCCAACGACAGTTTGGCATATGTACATATTTCTATATATTTAAATGTATATAGATTTGTGTGAATGTATGTGTGTTATGCCTGCACTTGCTTGTGCACTTTGAAATATTCAATTATGCTTTAATTAAATAAAAACGTTTGCTTTCAGTTATTAAAACACAATTTTGCCACAAACTAACACATCTAAGTACACATATATATGTATATACACATACACACATACAGGCACATGGGTCGACATTTATGAATTTCAAGTACAAGCAAGTGAGTGACAAAATTTTGTATAATTTTTTTTCGGTATTCACTACTGGTACGACCAGTGTAGTTGCAACATGTTGTAGTAAATATGTGTGTGTGGCAAACACTCTGCAGCCGATAGCATTGGGAAATTACATATGTAAATAGAAAGGTGCATACATATCTATTGTGAAGGCTGATCCAAGTAGAGGTACTTTTTTCAATAGCCTTTTTTTTGACAGATCAGGCGTGAGTCGTGTCAAGCTGTCACGTGAGTTTGGTTCAGTATTGTTTGGCATTTCATCATGACATCAGGCTTACGCCTGAACAACGTTTACAAATCATTCAATTTTATTACGAAAATTAACGTTCTGTAAAGGATGTGTTTCGCGCGCTTCCTTCCACTTATGATCAACATAATCGGCCTACTGAACGTACTATTCGCAACATCATCACCCATCTTGAGACCCAGCATTCATTATTGGATAATATTCGACCGAATGGACCACGTCCAACACGTGAAGTGAAGAAAATATAGCGGCCGTAGCTGAGAGTGTAAACGAAGATCGTGGGGAGTCGATTCGGCACCGTTCGCAGCAACTCGAACTGACGTTCGTTCAATACTTGGCGCATTTTACGTCTAAATATTAAGTTGAAAGTGTACAAAATATAGCTTGTGCAAGAACTGAGGCCGCTCAAAGTTCCGACACCACTTCGCTCTATGGGCTCTTGAAAAGTTCCAAGAAGATCCGACGTTTTCGAGCCAAATTTTGTTCAACGATGAGGCCATTTCTGGCTGAATAGGCATCTAAACAAGCAAAATTGCCGCATTTGGGACGAAGAGCAGCTTGAAGAGATTCAAGAGCTTCCATTTTATTTAGAAAAAACAACGGTTTGGTGTCAATGGCGACCGTTATCGCGCCATGATAACCGATTATTTGATGCCTGAAATTGTAGCTCGTGATCTCCGCGACATTTGGTTTCAGCAAGACGGCGCCACTTTCCACACATCGCATCAATCAATGGATTTATTGAGAAAACACTGCGGTGAGCAGATAATTTCACGTTCACGGCCGGTCGATTGGCCACCAAGATCGTGTGATATTACACCGTTAGACTTTTTCCTGTGGGGATATGTAAAATCTAAAATCTATGCGAACAATCCCGCTTCGATTCAGTTCTTGGAGCAAAACATCACGCGTGTCATTCGCCAGTTACCAGTCGAAATGCTCGAACGAGTCATCGAAAATTGGTCTCAACAGATGGACGATCTGAGATGAGGGCGCGGCCAACATTTGAAAGAGATAATCTTCAAAAAATAAATGCCAAGAAATGTTCTTTCGAATGATAATAAACATTCCCCATTAAATTTGAATTTTCTGTGTTTTTTTTCTTCAAAAAAATTAGGGAACATCGAAATGGATCACCCGTTATATATGTATATATGTACCAATTTTAACCACCTACGCACACACACACTCTCACACACAAGTAGTACCATTTGGTAGTAGCAAAAGCAAACTGAAAATTTCTTTAAATGTCAACGAAAATGTGAGTTTAACCCAAAAACCTCAATTTGTGGCATTTTGCATGTACATACATGGATGTATGTAGCCATATGAGACACTGTGATTGGCAGTCGTTCTTAACATGAACCCCCCTAAGGTATCCGTGTATATGGACTTCTGTCGGATATCACTGAGAACTGCATATGAATATACGACAAACGTTGTTTGGAGGCTCAGGAATAAGAAAAAAATATTAAAAAAAATAAAAAACTGAGATTGAACGTCGATTCACACACACATATATGTATTTATACAGTATTTACAAAAAAAGTTATGAATTCCCCATGGAAATGCGCACCGCCTTCGTCTTTCGTTTATGAACTCTTTCACTTAATATTAATATATATTTTCATATGAAAATATCCTCAGCGCATACATATAAGAGTCCCTACATACACATCACCACATTTGCGTTTGCATATACGAGTACACAAGCTCTGCAAATATCCTACGCTTTGGCCATATATTCACCATTTACCACGCTCGTTGCGCGGCGCTTGGGGATTTTCATTAGAGTGCATTTGCGTGTCGTAATCAAATCAGAAGCAGAAGCGCCCACAGAAGTAACTCAGGTGACTAACTGCGGCAGCTCATTGAGTCTAACTAACTTATAGACTAACCAACTGACTAACTGACTTGCTGACTGATTGACTGCCGCACTAAACGACTGACTGAATTGGCAGATTGACTCGTCGCTCTCTACCTCACCGCGCCACTCTGTCGGCTGCCGTGTACACCGAGTGCCAGTGCAGGAAATCAAGAAATCAACAAACTAATCTAAACTTCATTGCAGTGCTGGCAAAAATGTCATTTCCAGTGTCTGAGATTATGAATTAAATGTTGTTCGTTGGGAAATCGCGTGATTTTCGTTTATTAGTTATGTGGGGAAAGATTTTTTGCTTGTTGTTTGATGTGTAGAGTTAGTTTTATGGGCAAATGGATTTGTTTTTAAGTGAATTATGTTGTTGGAGTATATGGTATACTCACATACATATGCATACATGGATGTATTTGGCTTAAAGTGTAGTGGAATTGAGTAAGTATTAAATTTTGTCCGACAAACTTTACATTTATCGACATTACTTCGCAACTTTTCTTTTTTTGTAAACCCATTGAGAATTGTAGGCAGGACAGAATAAGCGAGCGAACTTAGAACAGGGATCTCAAAAACTTAACAATGAGAGTGTGAGAGTAGAGAGGATGAATTTATTTACTGCATGTCCTAAGAGCATTTTAAAACAAACAAAAAATTCTAAGAGCAAGAGAATAAGTGTATAAATGTGAACTTCAAGCGTACAATCGTGCTGTGAAATTTAGGCTATTGAAAATTTTTCAGTCAATAGTAATTGAGAAGTACAGCCAGAATTACAAAATGAGTGAAATAAAAATATGAGATGAGTTCGTGAATTTTTTCGGTTGATTTATGGTGATATTATACTAAGTGCTCTGCTGGATTTTCAGCGAAATATCATCGTTCACTTTTGCAGGAAATTTACATTGAGAATTAAATACCTTCAGAAAAACAGTCCCCACTCTTCCTTCACAATTTTGTTCTTTTCAGATCCTATAGTACTCTTCGGAGAAGATCATCCGCATTCTATATATAAATAGACCAAAGAGCTCTTGACATACTCTGTTAGTGAGATTTGTATTGAAGGTGGGTTCAAAAGGCTCTCTAGGCGAACAACAATTTCTGCTATTAAATAATTCTTGGCTGTTTGGTGCAGTTGTCTCTCAATTCACCCCATTGCAGAAGACCAAGGCCTCGTTGAGTATCGAGTGACTCGGAGAAATTTTTCTTTCTGATATCGGTGCCAGATATACCGGCGAGAGGCAGCACCTTTTCGTGATGCGGAAGCTACCTTTAAGAGCAAAACAGAGGTGGTTTGTGTCGATTTTTTACTTACAAATATTTTCCGGGATTTTGCGCGTTGTAGTCTATAGTGGTTCAATTATATCTGAGAAACTGGTGACGACTGCGTGGTCTCATTTTTTGAGGATCGGACAGAAAGCACGCAGGCTCTAATCGTCGGATGTGCTTTTGTTCGGTCATATTCCGCTAAGATGCTGATGCATGCAGCTTGTCAGTTCTTCGCAGCGATATTTCAGTCGGTAAACCATCGGTCTTTGGTTTGTACATAAATATACTCTGGTTTTGAAAACGTCTATAAGTCGCCGTCGAATGTTTTCATTGAATTTTCGAGCATCATCCCTGTCGGCTAGCTTCTCAAGCTCTTCAGCCTCTTCATTATTTTGTGTGTGAACGTGATTCGCTTCCCACATCATTGTTTGGTAATTCTCCCACAGGATACTATAACTTTGCGAGTCTTTTCTCTACTACAATAATTCACATCGTACTAGCTGCTCTTTTCACTTTGTGGAGCTTGAAATGCCGTCCTACAGTTTCTTCATACCAAGTTGTTGATGAGTGCTCTCAGAGAGCAAACTGGCTGTCCTTTCTGATTGCAGCTTTTCGACGAAGAAGATTTCCTACGTTTATTGACGAACATTCATTGCTGCACAGACAAGTGAAATATAAAACATCGTAGTAGAGTAAACTCATCTGCAACACTAGGGACATGACATCCGTCTAACACAACGTAATCGTTAGCTAGATCAATTTTCTTATGCTGTAATATAGTAGTCAGTCGATCAACTTCAGCACATTTGGCTATGTTTCGTCATGGAGGTTGAATTTTCCGACTGTTGTGCGCTGACTTTAAAATCACTAAGTACAATTTTGAAATAGTGTCGGGGGCAGCTTTTATACATAGATGGGGTCAGACGCCTATCGTTCTTTTCTTCTGTTGAATAACTACGCTTTGGCGCAGATTGTGGCTAGACCTTCAGCCGCAGTGGTGAATTCCAATGCTCTGTGATTGAGTTTCTCTCTCCCACCATTATGGAAATCCATCGCCGCTGATAATGCATATCTTTCTCTTAGAAACTAAAGGATGAGGATCAAACGAAATTCTCTCTCCTCTCATTTTAAAGCAAGAAAAATCAAATAATTTTCGCTAACCGTTAAAATCAATTGAATTACAAACTCATTACCCAATTTCTGCGCCATTTTTTGTGAAGGCAGTAAATTTCGGTCAATATCGTTGAAACTTTTTTCAATTAAAACATAGCAACATTGAAACAGGCTATTAATTGGCCAAAAATTGCTACAACTTAAACGTATTTATTTTGCTGCTGTTTTTGTGCGGAGGGTTTTGCAATGAGAGCATTTTCAATTGAATTTCATTGAAATTTAGTAACAATAAAAATAAACTTTTCTCAAACCAAATGAAATGAGCAACAATTGCTGAAGCGCCAAAAGCTGGGGGATAATTTTTGTAACTAAAAAAAAGAAAAAAAAAATTAAATAAATATTCAAAAACAACATTAGCAAGTAAAAAAAAAAAACAATAAAAAGCGCACCACCGATAGCGCCACATCCACCACAAGAAACAAATTAAAACTTTTTTTACACAATTCAACAATTTTCCTACTACAGATAGTTTTCCAAAATGTGGGGCGGAAAGAGATTAAAAAGTAGTAGTAGAAAAAAAAATATGGATGACTGAATGAAGGAGTGAATGAATGGGAGCAATTTGCTAACATTTAAACTGGATTTTGAAAGTAAGTATTTAGTAAACTCACATAAATGGCAGCACACATTGCGCTTTTCATTGCTGATGCCGAAGCTTTCGCCGCCAAGGCAATCGAAGTTGTTGCAACAAATTTTATTTACGAGTTTGCCATAGTCGCACTGCTACAAAGATAGATATGTACGAATACTCAGTAGTGAAAAGCTCAACTGGTATGTAAATGTTCTAGTTAAATACTAGTATTTTAAGGATGAAATCAAGATGATCAGTTCGCCATTTGTTCGTAAAACATCAGTAAAGGGGTGGAAAAAAGTTCAAGGTCCTCAAAATACGCGTTTGTTTCTTTATTCGACCGAACCTCCTATTGCCCAGCCAATTCTTCAGATTTAGTCGCATGGGACTAATTCTGGATAATACGCTGTATGCAGTAGCAGTTCGTAGCGCAATTTATGAATTTCTGCCACGCTGACTACGTACGTGTGCACCCGTGCATTGTTTTGATGGAACAGAATTTTGCTTTCGCGAAATGCGATCGTTTCTGCTTCAAATCAATATCGAATCTGCCGAAAAGCTCTGAATAATATTCGCGGGGGATCGTTTTACCATTTTCAACGTAATCGATGTGAATGACATCACGTGCATCACAAAAAACTATGACTTGTTGGCCGACAGACCCATCTTGACCTTCGCCTTTGAAGTGGTTACACGGTTGCGCTTTTGGTCGTGTGTGAGCAAGCGGGTAGCTCTTTCATGTCCAAATATTCATGTAAAATGTGATGTGAGCGCTCAGTTGAGATGCCGACAGCCTTAGTCAACGCGCACACTTTCATTCTCCTATGGTCCAATAGTATTCCATGGATTTTATCGACGTGACGACCTCTTTTGAGCGACCTTAATGCTCGGTGTCACTTGTACTAGTACGACCACAACGGAACTCAGTAAACCACTTGCTAACCATTGAAATTGATGGTGCAGAGTCGCTATAGTCTTTATCAAGTTTTTCCTTAGTTTCGGTGATGGTTGTCTGCTTTCGATGGCTGTCAAACACAAACTAAATGACGCAGCATGCTCAAAATTTTACAGCAATCTATTAACCGGTAACAGTGGACAGGAGCAGTGTTGTATTTACAGTAACTGCGCGGCAAATTCAAAAATTCACTTACTTAACAAACAGACCACGTACATCTTTAGCTGTAGCATGCAAGCTAATGCGTGCTAACACTCGAAGGATCATGAATCATGGTAGGAATACTGGCCAGACCATCATCCAAAATTAAAGTAAAAGCTGTTGCTGAGAATAATCGCACGCCTCGAAGTTGTATTCTTATATTCATAGAGAGCCAACCAATCATGAAGTCGAAATTTTAAATATTAAACTTTTTTTTTGAGAGAACCGGAACACGAGATGTGCCGAATTGAGTGAAAACCACGCCATGCCATGCACTTTTTGATTTCACTAATAGAAAGATTTGCTAATTATTTAAATTTATACTCTATTATGTGCACATTCTTCCATTTTCATTTCAATATTTGTTTTTTTCCAATGCCTTTTATCCACTTTTTGTCACATTTTGCAATAAATTATAAATTTTTTTTTTAATTTTCCACAAATTTTTCGCGGAATTCCGATCCACGACCTTCAATATGAATTTGCACGTTTCTACTGACGAAATCAAATGAAAATTTCTTCTCTTATACATACACTCCTTTAATCAACTGCTTTATTTCATTAAAATCTCTTAATTTTAACAAAATGCCTGTAAGATCCGCACTCTCACTCTTTCAGCTATTAAATATCATTTCCGCTTCCACACACTCTTACTTCCGCCTGCACTCTTATTTACAACTCGCTGAAAAACAAATTTTCTCTGCTCCCACTCGCCACATAGCGGAAAGCGGAAGAAGAGTACTAAGTAGGGGAAATGGAAGTGAGCGACGATATACTCGCATGCATATGTAGAATCAGTTGCGATTTTGAGTTTGCTTGTATTGACCATCAAAAGTTATTGAAAACGCTAGTTAGCGGTCAACTTGGAGCAGTCAAGGAGTGCAGTTTTTTAATGAGAGTCAATGTTAATCGAAAAAGATTTGTATATTTGCAGGGGAAGGGATGAGTTTGAGAGTGTGTAGGCTGATTTAGCTAGTTGATTTTTGCTGCCGAAGTGTGCGCTTGTCTAATTCATAAGTGGAAATGATTTAGTGAAAATATCTAACGAAAAGTATTGTTCATAAAAAGAGTAATGTGTGAATAAAAATATTAAATAAATTGAAATATTATTAATATGAATCAGAAGTGAAATAGCAAAATTTTAAATTGTATAATATGTGAAAAATAAATACGTGTAACATCGTGAGTGCTCGGTTCTCGTTCGTATTGAAAACATACTCCATGTACTCGTTAGTTGAGAAAGGAGAGATAAATCGCTTGAAGGTAAATGTATAATTTGTATAAGAAATACTTACATACGAGTACATAGTAAAGGTGAAATGATGACTCCGACATAATGGAAATTTTGGAAATCAGCTTCGCGGTAAGTAAAATACTAACACGTTCACTGCTTTAAAAAACTACCGATTTGATTCTTTTATCCCAACTAATAACTGTCTTTACTACCAGTTAAATTCATTGTTTGTCTTTGTCTTTGTCTTTTTTTTTTTTTTTATGGTATACCTAGCTTTTGTACCTAACACTTCGTGTTTACCATAAATTTGGTATTTTATTTATTGAATATGTTTAAATTTGTAAGTTAAGGTGTGAATGAATGAATAACACCTCTGCATTCCAAAAAAATGTGGCCACCAGACCCACCTTAGACTTCTTTGGGACATGTTCATCCGGAGAAATCCACTGTCTTGATTGTACTTTGGTCTCTGGCGTGGTGTGGTGGATCCATGTTTTTTCTACGATATTCTCCGTCTTGTATTCTCCAATCGTCCATTACCTTTCCATAGATTTTATAGACAATTTCTGGCGTGACGACCACCTTTGGCATCACTTGTGCTGGTACAACCCCAGCGAAGGGACCTACAATTTATTCTAAGCCGCATCCGAGTGGTTGATGTATTTTTATGATAAGATTTCACTTCATGTCAGAAAGACAGTCGAAATTCTTGGACATTACGTGCCGAGGGACGAAGATAATTTAGAAAAACTAATCTTTTAATAAATTTTCTACGATTTGGAGGTTGGTCTGCCCAGTGTTCGAACCCATTACTCTCCGCATAGCAGTACGCAATGCCTGCTACTCGTCTATTGCCACCATGATGGAATAGTTAGTGTAGAAAAGCATACTAGCCGCATTCTAGTTAACTACTGCTAGTATCTTTTACTACAGGGATAGTGGGATGTGTCTGTGCTTTCAAAGTATATTGTGGCGAAATATCCTGAAGGCAAATTAAGGAAAACTGTTAAACTGTTATTGCGATTCCGGCAACAATTGTCAAATTATGCAAATTCACTTTGTACGTTTAGTTTAGCGCTGAAGGCGGTGGCCGTGGCGGTGGCGTTAGAAGCTGGAGCTGGATACTGACGTTTGATATGCGCGCAGTTTTATGGTTGTTCCTCTGTTGCTTTTGCTGTCATTTGTGCGGCGGGTCGCCATTGAGTAGCGTGGCAACTTTATGCTGATACTTTATTCATATAATTCCTCTTATTGTTGTTGTTGTTTTTGTTTTTGAGAGCTGCATATCGATCATGAAAGTGTACTGTTGACACTTTGTATACACATACTTCGAAGGAGAGGTTCACAAGGGTGCATATAGTAACGGTATCTCCTTCCAATGCGCCCATTCGCAGGACATTGTTATTTGGTCAGGTGAGGGCGCGCTGTAAAGATGTGAATTTTCAAAGTTTTCGGCACTAAACACGCCCGCGTAAAGTACACAAAAAACTTTCCAAAGATTTATGGCAATGGACAAAGTTCGTGACGTGGAAATACTACATACATATATAGGCAAGAAGTAAAAGCTGTAGGAGGGCTGAGAAAATCATGAAAAAAACTGTCTTCAGTTATGAGTAAAGTTTTATATCCTACATGAATGACGGAAAATTCGATTTAAGACCATACCATGTTATCCCAAAGGCAAATTTGTATTACTTGACAACAGCTCTCCTGCTGGTAAAAAAGCCTATGGAAGCCTACTTATATCTCTGGACTACGTTCGTACTTCGTAACTTTGTTTCCAAGCATAAGCGGACACCATTTAGTACTTATGGATTAATTGCTGATTTTTTTTTATAATTTCTAGTGGAGAGAGAGAGCTCCGTATTAGGCAGAAGAAGCAGCCTTAAATATTGCAGAGCATTTCCTGCTCGATACCGCAATACGCGAGCAAACCGAATAGGTGAGAGTAAAACGGGAAAAACGAAGCAGCAAAGTGCCGAACGAAAACACTCTAATGACTATTGGCTCTTGTGTGATGGCAATAGGATGTGACCTGCCATTAGGCCAACAGCCGTTCACAGCAGTATAGAAATCGCGCGAGTATAAAATTGGCTGAGTTTTTCCTTCCTAACCAGTGGTTCCAGCCCTGGAAAATACTCCGGAAGTTAGAAAAGTCGCTTCTACTTAGGCGAAATAGATACTGGCGCCCACTAAGTCAGCCATTTTCAGCTACAAAAATTTTGATAAGGGAGTATGTGGGTGCTGGAAGCTCGTTTCGATCCCCCGAATACGGCCCCGAGTAGACCTATCTTATTATTCCAAAAATCTAGAGATACGGTTAGGTAGACAGCATATAAAGTGGACAGGGCAGGGTAGGGGATTTAAGAATTTACACGCGGTATGCCTGTCGTGAGAGACGACTAAAATTCATTAATTCCCGCGACAACAGGTCCCAATCTGGTTTTTACCCGAATAAGGCGTGTCACTTTCACAAAGGGCCCCAAAAACCGATTCGGAAAATATAGTAGCGGTTGCAACAACGATAGAGCTGCTTTAAAAGCTACCTCTACCATTTTTGCCCATGAATCGGAACCATAGTCCAAAGCATTCAATATTTATACTTTCGAAATTTCGTCGATTTCAAAGCTCACCTCTCCGAGCCATTCGATACTGAACAAAGATTTAGAAATGGTGAGAATGACTTTATCGTGGGACTCCTTCAGTCTAGAGCTGGAAAAGATAATAGTACCTGTTAATGATACTGATATCTTTGACTTTCCGCTTAAAAAGGATTCAATGCACTACCCACTTGTGGAAGCAGGGTGAGAGGAGAGATTTCTACTACGTTTGAAAGATAAGCTGAAGAAGCACCTAACTTCACTGGTGTTTTCAAAGTGCTGATTCGGCTTTAATCGCGATAGGTTAGCAATTCTTAACATACCAAAAATACTTTTCATAGAGTCCCTTCCTTCTTTTAACATAATATTTGGGAAAAATTGCCGCTGCGAAGGGCAAGCGTCCATATTCTCGTCTTGAGCGTTATTAAAGGTATAAAAATCTTTGAATATAAAGAAGATAGTTGAACAATATGCAAGCTACGGCAGCATAAAAGTGCGTTGACAAGAAAAAAGAAGAAGAACAATGGAGAGAGAAAAAGCAGCAGGCTTGTAAGTAAGCCACCGGAAAGTGGCAGTAAAAGTTTTGGCAGCAATTTGCATAAAAATTCATTATGGAGTGGAATAAATTTTTTTTCCAACAAACAAACTCACATACGCAAACTCACTGAAAAATAGTTGAAAAACACAGAAAAAAATGGTAAAGAAGAAACCCAATAAATATGAGGCAGGCGAATTCAACCTAGGCAGATTTTTGAAAACAGATGCATATGATTTCCATCGTCTGCAGGAGTGTTCCAAAATCGATTTTCGATAAAAATGTTAATATTTTTTAATATTCGTCTCAAAATTGTGATGGGAAAATCGTTTCAGCGGTTACTAAGCACCAATTATGTACTATATATATATATATATCTATAATATTTTTTTCTAACCGCCGATACACTGAAATATTTTTCCGAAAGTAAAAAATTCTCGACATACTAAGGATAATTGTTTTCTCTGGGTTTTCGAATTTATTGAATTTTGGTAAAATTTTTTTACTAGAATTCTGTCTCAATTTCTAGGCGCATCCACTGTGCTTACTGGGTTATAAAAGTTTTTCCGCACTTTGACCAGCGTACGCATATAAATGACAATTTTCAATTATGACATTTGGTGGCAGAAAATGGCATAAAAATAAAATAAAAAAAATTGGAGAAATAAAAAAATATAAAGAAAAAGTACAGAAAATCCATTGAGTGCTGAGTGAAAGTGCTCGACATTCAATATTCGCCATGGTGAAAGTTCTTCGTTTGGCAGTCGTATAGAGTATAAGTAGAAAAGTGCCAAAGTGTAAGTGTGTGTATGTGCGTGTGGCCAACTGCTCACATTGTCAACACTCACCGTTATCCTTGTACTTTTCACACGTCGAAGAGCCAGCTGCTGCAATTGCTGCTGGTCATTTAGCTAACACAATAAAATTGTTATTAGAAAGACAACTGTTGAATATATATAAAAGGAGAAGAATGAAATTATTAAGAAACTTTTGTTTAAAACAATTTTGTTGGTCAAAAGGCATGGCAGTTAATAAAATAAAAAAATACTTCAATAAATACGAAAGAAAAATTAAGAAAGTGCTTCGTTTTGCCTTTAACTTGCTTTTTATACGATTAGAAACACCTGTTGGCAGTAATTCTCTGGTTAGGACTTGACCGAGTTAATTGAAATGACAATGGTAGACCACAAATTGTGCTGAAAAGGTATAGAGTTTAGTTTGAATTCATTTGAGACGACGAATATGTTGATGGAATAAAAATTTTGCTGCTTTTTTTGGAAAATAAAAAAAGCTTCAATGAAAGCATCAATCTCTACCCGGAACTGCTAAAAATAATCTCTAATGCTTTCAAAAAACCTTCTACTTGGCCGTTAAATCAATTTAAGCTCTTCGGCTTACTTTTTAATGCCTCAGCTCTCAAACACTGGAACGTAATCCGCGTTGATTCAGAGTTTTTTTTTAAGAGTTTTAGCTTAAATGCTTTAAACATCAATTTGTAGTCTTTTGTTGAGATCCACTAAGAGCAGTTATTTCAGAAACATCCAGGTTTTTGGGAATATTCTGAAAGAGACGCTTTTTGTACGGTTAAAACTCCGAGGTATTCTGGTAATAGAGACCCCTTTGTCTTAATATTGTATTTTAGTAAATTCTTGAACACCTAACTCGCATGGAGCATCTCAGCTACTTTATCTCGATCGATTACGGTGCCCTTCTACTCAAACAATTCTTTAACCCGTATATGGATCACATGTGAACTATAGATCACATAGTTGAGATCGATCTTCAACGTGCCTCTACATCCAAGCACTTGCAAGTCTTTGAGTCTTTTTATTGAGCTTCGAGCTGAGAAGTGATATACTTATAGCTTCTCAGCTCGAAGCTCAATAGCTGATCCACAATCGTTTTGATAACACCACATTTCACTCTAAAGATCCTTAAATTATCAGAATTCGTCTCTAGCTTCAATAATAATGTGTCTCTTTAGGTAATAAGCGCTTCAGAACTGAACTCTATTGTTTTTTTATCAGAGGATTTCGTTATTACTTAAATCGACAGCTTCCTTAATGACAGACAAAGCGCAAAATGGGTGTTTCTGTGTCAACTTGGGGTCTGTTTCTGAACAGGTGGAATGTTAGTGATGTTTCTTTCTAACCCAAGATCAAAACTCTGTTGCTGAGTGGGAGTTCTGACTTGAGATTTTTCCGGAACCCCGCAGTCGTAGTCGTTTCGTAGAAGAGATGCACTTTTATTGAACTTTTAGGCGTTTTCAAGGCTAAAACTGCAGCTTCTCTGAACACATAAGTTTATCAAACCGAAGAAGCTAACAAAAATTGAAATGAGGAGAATTTCTGTCTTTGTTATATGCCCTAAGCTGTGCACTAAATGAAATGTGGTCCATTGTTGAGGATTCTCTGTGGCACGAAGGAAATGTCTACTATGTCTAAGTGGGATACTCTTAGGATCAGTCAATTTTATGTAACCTAAAAAAGTTTAACCTAAATCTACAGCGCACTCGATCACTTCCAGCTCTCGATAAGCTAACGTAACGGCAAGATCACAACAAGATTACCACATCACATTAGTAGTATTCACAAGTATTCTCCAAGATCTTTTGGTTACATTACTTTGCAGGAGATGACAGTCCTTGCCGAGGGGAGACCGTACTTAGAAAAATAGTTTTTTTTTTTAATTAAATTAGTTTTCTTTAATTTTGGATGTTGGTCTGACTACAACTCATGACCGGCCTCCGACTTACTTACTTCGGTATTATGCAATCCGAAAAGTCTCTTGCTTATACATACCTGACGAGCTAATCTGCGATGGGATCTTGGCGCCGAACATTCTGTTCTGTTCTGACAGAACCTTGATGATAGTTTATTGTCTTACAGACAACTCAGTAAAGCTCAATCACCTAATCCTCGAACTTAGATGGGCGAGTCATCTATCGATAAGATTTTCCGACCAGACTAACTGAGTACTGGCGCCGGGCCTTACTTTCCGGACTTTATTGGCAGCAGGATAAATTCCATATTTTCTTCTTCTTCTTCTTTGGTACTTGTGAGGGTAGAGCATCAATTGTGGCCCACGGGATGGCTTATATGAAGGTTATTTTGTTTGCTTACGTGAGCCGAGGATTATTTTTTGTAGTAAGCATTAAAACAACTGGTCTCGTTCATGTTCATTCCTTCTGTCCACACCACCGCCAACCGTCAACCGCCGAAGCTTTCCTGTTTGCGCGCGAGAAAAATTTAAATTGCAACGCTTACAAATTGGTTTATCCGCTTCCACTTTTTCCTTTCACAAAATTTACCATACTTGTTTGCCATTGCCAATTCATTTCCATTTCGATTATGCAAAAGTGTCACTCATGTGCGTGCGGGTGTGTACACGTACATATATGTGTGGATAACAGCGTTGCATTCTCAAAATGCTGTCGATAACAAGCGAAATTCTCGCATATTCACCTTAACACAGTGGCAGTGAGGGGAATAGTGATGAAGAGGGGTGAAAAAAAGAGAGAGAGGGAGAGAGAGTGAGGAAGGGAAAAGAGACACTTTTAAATGAAATGGAAATGCAAATTCAATGGCTTTCCTCCTGCGCACTTCCCCACCGCGCTTTAGCCATGTGATTTTTGTAATTTCCCCCCCCGAATATCAGCGAATGTAATTATACAAACAGAGTTGAGTTGGATGGCGATGAGATGAGTGGAGGGGTGGAGTGGAGAGTGAGTAAACAAATGCGATGTGTGCGCTCGACTGCAACTGATTCTGTTGTTTTTCCTGCTTTTTTTTTTAGCGTTTATTTTCCTTATTTTCCTTGCTCGCAGCAGCAGCAGTACGTGAAAATGTGTTTTTGAAAAGTGCACACACGTAAACACACACACATACACATGCATATGTAGTGCTCTTAGCGAATTAAACGATTTAATTCACTGCATGGCATGGCGAAACGTGTTGTTCGAACACTTAGTTGAGCTCGGCGTGTTGACCGCCTTAGCTGTCATTCATTGTAGCGTATTAACACATGTTGTTGTTGTTGTTGATGCATACGCGCTTAATTTTTTCTTACTTCTTTTTCTACTTACTTTTTCTTATCGTCGCTTTTTTCGCGCGACTCAAATACAACAAAAGCACTTTAATTGAACACGCTCGCATACGCGTTTACCGCGCGATTCCTTCCGCATGACGCGTTGCCCCAATTGTTGTTGTTGTTGTTGCTATTGTTGGCGTTGATGTTGATTGCGCGCGTGCGCGTTTTGCAATTTTTCCTCGATTGTTTGCTGTGATTGTGTTCCAATTTGGCCCTTGGTTGGTCGCTTGGTCGCTTGTTCGGTTGGTTGGTTGGTGGGCGGGACGGCGGCTCTTGCATCACTTCGTTACATATTGCTTCATTTCTTCGCGCGCGCATTCGCTTGATTGCACTACCGTTTCCGTTTCCGTTGCCTGTGTTGTACGTACACCCATACATACATACATTCGTACAATACATTCGTTTCCTTTTCCTTTCCGCCGTCCGTCGACAGCTGCTGCGCGCTCATGTCATTACAACTGTTGTTCACACACTCGCGCTACTCTGCCCTTTTTTGTTGTTGTTGTCAGTGTTGTTCAAGTGATTTTGTTATTTCTTGTTTTCCCTGTCACTGCATTGCTTAATTGAGTTGCACAGTTTGATTGATTAGTTGCTGTGGGGATTTTATTTAATTCTATAAAATTGCATTTGTTGTGATTAAAATGGATGAGTAATACATGGAGGACATGACGAGGGGAAAGCTTGAAAGAAATATATTTAAAAAAAAATTAAATGAAAAATAGCAATATTTTGATCACAATCCAGATTGAGATATCATTGGATAGTTGGGTTTCCCTTAAAAAGCCCCTCAGAGGGAGAAAAACTCAACGGAATGTAAATAAAAACTCAAATCCTTTGAGAGCGAGCGAGAAAGATTCAATTAAAGAGATTTGAGATGAGAGTAAAAGTTTTGATGCTCCAAGGCTTGACTTGAGTGGCTTTCATGTGTAGTTTTGAAAACGCACGGCACTAGGTTGAAAGCGCTATGTATTTGACACCAAACTGTGCCCGATGACCCACCAACCTAAGTTTCGGGGGCAAGAATAAAGTGACACAACTGCATCGCAGTATCTCTAGGAGTTAGATGAGCCGCTTAACGGATAGGATCGTTTCGTGTTTAAATGTCCTTTTATGTGTTGGTTGATGAATCTTATATAAGCTTCAGGAAATATGTTTCTCCGACAAGGTTGGAGTTAGATGAGTCGGTCCGTGGACTAAAAACAGGCAGTCATCACCTAATCAGCATAGTAAGCGATGGGTTTTGCACCATTTGATGAGCTCTTATTCCCTTTGGAAGGTATTAGAAGATGGTTAGCATATACTCGTTCTCCTCTACGAACAAAACGAGACGCTTCGAGAAGACCGCTCTAGGAAAAAATTGTGGAGGTCGCATTATCTACTTTATTTCTTTTATATTGAGCTTTCTAAAGCGATTTATGGCCGACCTCTTCATCCAATTTCTGGTGTGCGTCTTGATGTTCTTACAATAAATGGAGAGTCTGTCAGTTTTAAGCTCTAAGCGACTGATGAATTTTAATGAGAAGCTTTTTATTTCAAGCCAGTAATACACTCGCGGGGTCGAACCCAGAACTACCGTCATTTAGAAAAACTCTTTCCAATAATGTTGAATGTTGCTCTGCATAGGATTCGTTCGTGCGAGAAAGAGCTGAGCATGAGAAAAAGTAACCACTCGCTTTCAGAAAGCCTCTACTCTACGAAGAAAAATCTAAATTGCCAGCCATGTCACGAGAGAACCGTCCCAATAGGCCCGCACCAGGATTAAACATCTCAGAAGAAGATGGCTTACAGCAAATCCTGTACGGATAAAGTTTCTATTCTATCTCGGCCACCATAACAACGAGAATATCAGACCGTAGTCTAACGAAAGCTGACCCTCTACCAGCGCGCTGAAAAATAGGCTAGCAGCACCAAAGTTTTTTAAAGAAGCTAAGTGCTATCGCAGCCAATAAATTGAAGGAATAGAAGAACATCAGCCTTAAATAGAAAAAGGAAACACTCACTGTCAGTAGAAGGCGGTTAATAGGATTTTAGCCGCTCTCGAACTGCGAGGGAACTTTCTTCTAAGAGATCTCCGTTCGCGGTGAACACTGCCAGTGATTCCAAGCGACATGCCGTTTCGAAGCTACCCCAACCGGCATCGCGCGAAACTTCGGTGAGGCTATCCGGTTGGGCATATTTCCTTAGACCACTGGAAATTATTTTTGATGAAGGATCTACAAAAGTGCCAAAGTGAGGGTGCTGTGGCATGGAGCTGACCTAGCTGACCGGTGTGTGACTTACAACACTTTTACTGATGTTAGTGGGGCCTAAATCTTCTCATCATAGGAACATGGTTATGGTTTTGTTTCATCTACTTAACCAGCTCCACTAACAAGACTTACATGGCAACATTTGGAGTGCAAAAATTTACTGTGATTAGGTCATCGCTTTTGTCTGTAATTATTTGCGTCAATGCTGTAAGATTGACAAAAAGCTTATCTTGTTATGTGGCCCACACTCAATACTTGTTCTACCAACACCTCTACTTTAGCAGCAGGAAGCCATCTGCTTGAAACCTGAAAACGGAATCTCTATACAGCAGTTCTTTTTAGCGGGTTTTTGCTTATACCAACCTTTAGCATGCGCACTGTCTTCACTTCTTCACTTCTTCTCGTCATTTAGGTGTTCCAATGACAGCCTGAATTTTTGCCTAGCAATCATACTAACAGCATTTGCATGCCCATCAACTGAGCGGGATGCCTGAGAGTCACCTTCAACTCCAACATTCTAATTGCCTCACATGCGTCGCAATTGTATTAATGAAAATATGCATGATTGCACATAAATACCCCGTACATACATATGTGACACTTCATTATCCAGTGGGTCTTTCATATTTCTGTTAGCATCGATAATATGAAAAGTTTCTTCTAACAACCATCTGGGACGTGATTCAATTACAAAAACTGATCTGCCATTGATTTACAACAGATACAGACGTGAGCGCGTTTGTAGAGCAAGCAAGCAGAGTAGAAAAAGTCAAATGTTAGGGAGAAAAAAAAAATCTTCACAAATTGACCCGTCAAATAGCCAACAAGCAAATCAAAAATAATTGACTTAACACAACGAGAAATGCGGTGAAGCTACAACACACCCATTACCCAGTACAAATACTCGTACAAATACAAATAAACATAGAGAAGTTTACATACATACGCATGTGTAGCGCACGGCTTAACGCCAAATGCACATGTGTAAGGTGAAAGGAAAGGCACGTCTACACCCACACGCACACATTTCCAAGTACGAGTATAACTAAATTTACTGTTAATATAATGGCATAAAGAAAACACGCTGTCGAAATCGAAATTACTTTGGTGTGCCTCTGTGTGTGTGTGTGGTGATGAAGAAAAAAGGTATTTTAAATCAAAGCATTTCGCTCACCTTTGTGTGTAGGTGTGAATAGAACACACGATTTTTTTTCACACATCCCTTTCAGCGCTTTGGGCATAAAGACCAACGAAACATGAATGAAAACAAATAACTATTCAGGCTTATGCATGCTCTCACACATATACTACATAGATACTCGTACATACTATGGACGCAGAGTCTATTGAGTGCCGAATTTAATGAATTGGTTAGAGCTGTTTATATGTAGTTTTTTTTTAAAGATTTTATACATATTCTGTGCCTGAAGGAGTTCGAAAACCTGCACGCAAAAGTACTTTTCCTGCCTTCCTTGGGTCGAAAAAAGACCTAGATGTCCAAACCCGGACCGTAGGTGAACTAAAAATCTACTGTCTGCTCTAGGCATTGCTATACTTAGGAAAATACTGTCCTACCTGACGGGGGGCAAGCATTCGAGTAGTCTGACTGAAACCATTAGCAATGGAGAGTTCTCAATTTAACACTTAACAGCCAACATTTTCCATCCAACCATCACTCTTCGCTTCCAGTAGCTCTGATTCCTCCGGCGATCAGAAGAACATCGCTGCTCTATAAGCAATTTAAAGTAGGAATTTTGTTCATTTTTCCATTCCTAGGCCACGATAGCTGAGTGGTTAGCATTGCGTACTGATATTCGGAAGGTCTGTAAGGTAATAAATTTTTGTTACTGTTGTCGTTCTCGGTAGGGAATGCCGAGTCCTCCGAATTTATTTATTATAAAAATCTATCGGCCGTTCGGAGGCGGCTTAGAATAAACTGTAGAATAAACTGTGTGTATCACACCGTTTTTCCCTGTGTGGATATGTAAAGTCTGAAGTCTATGCGGACAATCCCGCTTCGATTCAGACCTTGGAGCGAAACATCCGCCAGTTACCAGTCGAAATGTTCGAACGAGTCTTTGAAAATTGGGTTCAACGGATGGACCATCTGAGACGTAGCCGCGGCCAACATTTGAAAGAGATAAACTTCAAAAAAGAAATTCCAAAGAATGTTATTTCGTAGGATAATAAAAATTCACCATTAAATTTGAATTTCCTGTTTTTTTTTCTTTAAAAAGTTAGGGGACCCCGAAATTTTTCTTTATATAGTTGAAGAATTATCATTCTATTTATTGTCCTGACCAGACTTAAGTTGAAGGTATAAGAAATATACAGTTAATAGTCCCACCAGCAGCCTGGGGTCTTACCTCTTTGCCATTATATTTCACTTCTCTGAGAGTGACTGGTAAGTCCCTATGAAACGACTCCACCTCTAGCATTTCATACTTTTCACACTCACGCATTTCGACCTCTCTTTTTTTCGGGTCTGCAAATGTGTAACACTTCCCTCTTCAGTTCTCGGTATCTATTCTAGCTTGCACGCGTCGTGTGGGCGACCGTAATGGTAGACAGTCAGTTTTTTCCACAGCAGCTCGACATTTCTCATGGTATTAGCTTCTTTATGGATATTTTTGAAAACAAATTGTTTATGTAGCGGTGGTTCGTAAGCTACTTGAGATGCCATTCTGCGGTTCTCTTATATCGAGTTGTTAAGCAGAAAGCATGGGTGCAATTTGACTAGAAAACCAGCTGGCTGCCTGCTGTGATTGCAGCTTTTCGACGTCGCACGCTCTTAGCGACACAGAGTTGGATGCGTATTATCGCTGCGACAAGTTCGTCAATGTTAGGTTCTCGGAATGTAGGTAGAACACATGAGATCATAATTGATCGATTCTCGATGTAGTTTGATGAATTTTCTTGTGTCGAAATCTGCGACTACAATCAACCATGTTTCTGGTCCGGCGAAGTCGTTCAGACTCAGTCTGTTTGGGGATGTTTCGTCTTGGAAGCTGAATTTTTCGACACTTTTTTTTGCCCATCCTGGCGTTGTAGTCGACAAGCATCGGGGCGGTGGCAGCGCTCATAGGGGAGTTTTCGGCGTTCATAGAAAGCATCATTGGTCATTTAGCCAAGACATAGATGTGTGGGCTCTCATCAGCGATATGTTGATGAGGATTATGGCAAGATGTTCGTCCACGGGGGTGAATGCCAGGACTCGGCTACTGAACTTATCTCCCACCATGAATCCTACACCAAATTTGGGCCCTTTTATATGGCCAATGTAGGAGTAGGACTCACCTTTTTTTTTTTCTTTATCCCGTACAAAGCACTTCCTGTATCAGATTTTTACGAGAAAATCAAATAATTGGCCAAAGGGATGAGAGATCGGGGCTTACTTTTATGTTTTTTCATAGGAGTAGTTTTTTTTATGTTGTGAATCCCAAATCCTACTCACAACCGCATTGGGTTCGCATTCTCATTTTAGCCCATCTACAAACAGATCTTTGTTGGCTTCCCAGAGGACACTTGATCCAAGAACTGAGGTCGTGAGCTGCTTGAATAATATGTAAAAGAATCATTTGTAGCCACACAGAGGCTGTCTCATTCCTTGCACAACTCAACCATCCGGCTTCTCTTCATGCAAATCTACATAATTTCGACTCACAACATTTAGCAAATGAAATTGTTTTCAAATAAATATTTGAAATAAATATTTACACACACATATATACACAATGTCAACTAAGTGCAGCTCCAAGTGCAGTCGTCCATTGTGTCCAACTATGCGAAGATCGTGGCACACAGAAGTGGTCAATTTGCTGAGCAAACTACAAAAGAAAATGCAATAATAGGCAAATACCAAGGCATAAACCACTCAAGTAAACAAACACACACACACACAAGCAAAGAGCACACAAACACGCGTATACAAATATACTCCAATGTATGTACGAGTGTACGCGCACTTAAGCAAATCAGGCAAATGAGGCAAGTGGCAAGTATGTGGTAATTCAAGAAGCCGAAGACCGGATAACTCCAATAATGCAGACAACACACGCAGGCAGAGACAGAGGCAGCGAGCAACAGGAAACATTATATGCAGAATGAGCTAATGCTGTGTTGGTGTGTATGTATGCGTGTGACCACTTTTCATAGTATCATAGCCAACTGCATGGCCAGCAAGTGAACTGAGACGATAGCCAACTATGTCTTGAGACACTGGATATGCTGGACACACACACACACACACACACACAGAAGCTAATATTGGAGACTTTGTTGAAGAGACTTGCTTATTATGCAGTTATGTGTGAAATCCGCATACATACATACCTTAGTGTGTAGCACAGAGAAATATTTATGTGCGGTTGTTCGTGGTCACGTGGCTAGCATTGTCGCGTACTTGGCTGAGCATTTTCTGTGAAGTGTAAGCTTTAGAGCCGCACAGGGCTATGTGTCCTGCATAGCCGGAAGTTAGTTGGCGCATGCAAGAGGATTCAAGAGGATGCTACTACATGCAGTTGCATCACTTGTTGTCGTATTTGCTGATATTGTTTGCCTTTACTATTGTTTCTGTGTAAATTTGTAGTATACTTTGAGGCGCACAGCGGTCATTTTGTCGTAAATTTCATTGGAATTTTGTCTTGGTGAAGTTATTTACTCACCCTACTAATATGCATTTGAGAGAGAGGAAGAGCAAGAGAGAGAGAGAGAGGAATGCAAAAGAGGCAATTGTTTATATTTGCTGTGCATACATGTCGTATGAGTGATATTGTTGTTGCGGGATTTTATGGTGCTTTCTGACGGCCTGAAACCTGGTATGCAGTAAAAATTTATTTTAAACTAAATAAAATTGAATGAAAAAAGAAAAAAAAATTTAGGAGTAAGAAAATGAAAGCGACAGAATTGAACTTTTCTTATATGTTTCGAATTAACATAAAGGATGATCCAAGTAGAGGTACTTTTCTCAATAGACCTTTTTTGAGAGATCACTTGTGAGCCGTGTTAAGTTGTCATGTTCTTTTTGTTCAGTATTGTTTGGCATTTCACCATGGAAAGACTTACGCCTGAACAACGTTTACAAATCATTCAACTTTATTACGAAAATTCACGTTCTGTAAAGCATGTATTTCGCGCGTTGCGATCAACTTATGGTCAACATAACTGGCCTAATGAGCGTACTATTCGCAACGCCATCACCAATCTTGAGACCCAGCATTCATTATTGGATAATATTCGACCGAATAGACCAGGTCCAGCATGCAGTGACGAAAATATAGCGACCGTAGCTGAGAGTGTACACGGAGACCGGGGAGAGTCGTTTCGGCGCCGTTTGCAGCAACTCGGACTGACGTATGGAACCACTTGGCGTATTTTACAAAATACAGCTTGTGCGAGAAACGAAGACCTTCCCAAGCGACATCGCTTGGCTCTATGGGCTCTTGAAAGATAACAAGAAGTTTCGAAGTTTTCGAGCCAAATTTTAATCGGCGATGAGGCCCACTTCTGGCTCAATGGGTATGTAAACGAGCAAAACTGCCGCATTTGGGACGAAGAGCAACCTGAAGAGATTCAAGAGTTGACGTTTCATCTAGAAAAAAAGGCTTGGTGTGGTTTGTGGGATGGTGGAATCAACGGTCCATACTTCTTCAAAAATGATATCGGTGAGAACGTAACCGTCAATAGCGACTGTTATCGCGCCATGACAACCCACTATTTGATGCCTGAAATTGAAGCTCGTGATCTCCGCGACATTTGGTTTCAACATTCAATAAACTGCATATATTGAGAGAACACTTCGGTGAGCAGATATTCATGTTTTGGGCCAGTTGATTGGCTACCAAAGTCGTGTGACATTAGACTTTTTCCTTTGGGGATATGTAAAATTTAAAGTCTGTGCGGACAATCCCGCTTGGAGCAAAACATTGCGCGTGTCATTCGCCAGTTACCAGTCGAAATGCTCGAACAAGTCATCGAATAATGGCCTCAACGGATAGACCATCTGAAACGTAGTCGCTGCCAACATTTGAAAGATAAATTCTTCAAAAAAGGAATGCCAAAAAATGTTCTTTGGAATGATAATAAACATTTTGCATTAAATTTGAATTTTCTGTATTTTTTTTTTTCTTTAAAAAAGTAGTGAGCCTCGAAATGAATTACCCGTTATTTTATTCAGTATATTTTTCCGAGGAGCACAGCGTTACTCAACCGACCGGGATACGCGTCTGATGAATAAACGTAAAATTCAACAAAGCGGTGACCTAAAACCACTTTTTCACTTTACTTTTACACTGAACAGTTACAGATTTGCTCATCAGCAGCTATAAGGTAAATTTGCGTTTAAGAAAAGTTGAGAAAAAGACCACTTGATTTACAATAATTTGATCTGAGGCTTGAAAATTTTGGTGAAAGTTTTTTCAATAAGATTTTTTTCAGCTATAAAAGACCCATGAAATGAAATAAAACACATTCTTAGGCAATTTATATTCTGTTATTCTCGTAGCTACAGAACAAAGGATCGAAAAATATCGTTTATCGATTTTCCCAACAGCATTACACCACACCTAGCCTATGGCAATCATGCAGCTGCATTAGGCGGCACTGCCTACAGTGTGTTTTTCACTCTGGCATCAAATTGTATTTAACACAAATTAAAGTAAAATATTTTCTTTTATTGCTTTAATAAAGTGTAGTTTGTGCAAAAATAAATAAATTCTCTTTTGTGTTTGTTTGTATATTTGAAGTTTCTTTAAATTAACTGCTGCCCAAGCACAGTTGACCGACTATTGCCTGCAGCCTAAAGTATTCAGTGCTAATATTTGCCAGCTTTGCAAGCGTTTAATTTTAACAAATATTCATTATTCATCTTCAATATTTACACAAGTTTGAACGAAAATATTGAAATTTACTAGATAAGAAAGTGCCTTGCAGAATTACATACTACATACTCGAATGTATGTATGTATATTTCAGAAGAATGGAAAATATGCCTACAAGCATATGTGTATTTACTTGGATTTATTGCGCTTCCAATTTCCTGAAAATTCAATTCAATTTTATTTTATTTTATATTATTTATATTTCTCTCAATTTTCTTTTTTAAATACATACAACGCATACATAAGTATTGTACATACAATTATTGCAAAATACTATAATAAAAAGCAATAAATTTAGGCAACTTCTTGCAAGCTTAACATATTGATGAAAGTATATGAAAATATTTAAATTGCAGAAAAGACTTTTCTTTTATCGCAAATTTTTTTTGTATTTTTTTTTTTTTTTTTTGGTATTTACATTGATAGAGATAGAGAAATATTTAAATTTTGGAGAAACAATTTTAATTAAATGGTTTTTTTAGTTATTTGTTATGGCATAAAAATAACATTTCATTGTGCATACATACATATATGGATTTGCAAAGAACTTTCTTAAATTTTAAACTTTAACTGTAAAAGTAAATATTGGTTCAAGTAATTGCTAGAAGTTCAACGTGAAAACTTAGGGCGTTTAGGCGGCACATAAAATGAGTGGAAACGAGAGGAAAAAAATAATTGAAAATGGCATAAAATTTAACAAAGAAATTTTTTTTCCAAAGCAGATACATTTTTTGTGTTAATTTGAATGTATAAATAAGAAAAGTTGTAGAGATATTCATGCTAAATAAGAAAGTCTTTTAAAAATAATACATTAACATTTATTTCGATGAATTATTAAAAATTACAAAAATATATATATACTAAAATTTGGTAAAAACATTTGAAAAATGATTAAATAGAAATGAATGATGTCTTTAAGGACTACTTAGGCAATATCAAAATGAAAAATTTTTCGAGCACAAAAAATTTATATAATTTTGTGTTTTCTACAGCAACCAAACCGAATTTATTTACAGTTGAGAGCAGATAAACAACATATAAAGCGTGATCTATTTCGAGGTTCCCTACTTTTATCAAGTAAAGAACACAGAAAATTAAAGTTTAATGAGAAATGTTTATTATCATTTGAAAGAACATTCTTTGGCATCTATTTTTTGAAGATTATCTCTTTCAAATGTTGGCCGCTGCTACGTCACAGATGGTCCATCCGTTGAGTTAAATTTTCAATGACTCATTCGAGTATTTCGACTGGTAACTGGCGAATGACACGCGTGAGGCTTTGCTTCAAGGCCTGAATCGAAGCGGAATTGTCCGTATATGCTTTAGAATTTACATATACCCACAGGAAAAAGTCTACCGGTGTGATGTCAAACGATCTTGATGGCCAATCAATGTGAAATTATCTGCTCACCGAAGTGTTCTCTTAATAAATCCACCGTATTGATGCGATGTGTTGGAAATGGCACCGTCTTTTGGAAACCAAATAACGCGGCGATCACGAGCTTCAATTTTAGACCTCAAATAGTCGGTTATCATGGCGCGATAACGGTCGCCATTGACAGATAGGTACTCAGCGGCATCATTTTTGAAGAAATTTCGATCGATGATTCCACCAGCCCGCAAACCATACCAAACCATTGTTTTTTCTAGATGAAATGGCAGCTCTTGAATCTCTTCAGGTTGTTCTTCGTACCAAATGTGTTCCAGTTTTGCTTGTTTACATACCCATTGAACCAGAAATGGGCCTCATCGCTGAACAGAATTTGGCTCGAAAACATCGGATCTTCTTGGAACTTTTCAAGAGCCCATAGAGCGAAGCGATGTCGCTTCGAGAGGTCGAGCGGCTTCAGTTATTGCACAAGCTGTATTTGGTACGCTTTCAATTTAAGATCTCGGCGTAAAATGCGCCAAGTCGTTCCATACGTCCGTCCGAGTTACTACGACCGACACCGGATCTCAGCGACGGCTGCTATATTTTCTTCACTGCATGCTCGACGTGGTCTATTCGGACGAATATTATCCAATAATGAATGCTGGGTCTCAAAATGGGTGATAGTGTTGCGAATAGTAAGCTCAGTAGGCCGATTATGTTGACCATAAGTTGAGCGAAGAGCGCGAAATACATGCTTTACAGAACGTGAATTTTCGTAATAAAGCTAAATGATTTGTGAACGTTGCTCAGGGATAAGTCTTTTCATGAGGAAATGCCAAGCAATACTGAACGAAGATAGCATGACAACTTGATACGACTCACGCGTAATCTGTCCAAAAAAAAGGCTATTGAAAAAAGTACCTCTACTTGGATCAGAATTGGCAGCTGTTTCGAAGTTTTTCATACATACTACGCTAATAGATTCCTTGTGGCCTTGGAAGTTCAAGTATTTACCCGAGTTAAGGCATGACTGTCATAAGAGGTGACTAAAATCCACTGGTTCTAGCTACAGTCCGATCTTTATAACATTCCCACAATATTCCACGGAAACAAAGCTTTTCCCGGTGACAACAACAACAACAGTAGACTTTTTGAAGGGCAGTTTTGGAATTCCCAACTCCCGATTTAACAAAAAGTATTCCTTTAACATTTTGCCTATTTTTAAATTTCAGTTAACTTGGAAAAATGCTCGAAAATGACTGAAAAAATAATAATTTAAAGCAGTGGAATGTCGTTTCGAAAGAATTCAGCCGATACCGAAAAATTGTTAATCCATACATTGCCACATCCTGTGGCACAAGTTTGCAGCATCATTAGCCAAACAAAAGTTATTAACTTGACCTACACTTTTTTGGTGTTGAAAAAAATGCAAAAAAAAAAAACAACAACAACACAACAACACGAAAATGTAATGAAGCACAAAAATCTCGGCACTATCAGTTTTCATACCGACACACACACACACACACACTGTAACCACCCTCAAGGTGGTTGCAGTGACCGAGTGGCTCTGACGACAATGGTCAGCCAACACATTTTGTAAATTCCGCGCTGTTAAGCAAAACCGAAAAAACCAATATTTTACATGAAGACAGTCAACCGCACACCACACAGTATGTGTGTTTGTGCAAAAATGTATTTTAAAAGGAGCAGTAGCATTAGTAGTAATGTTCTGTGGGGAAAGACTAGTTATGAAAGTGGTTACTATTCAAGTGGTATTTAAGTAGCTCAACACGAACTAGATTTATACTAGTTCTTTTTTTTACAAAAAAAAAAAATAGACCAAAAACTCCAAAGCTGACCTCTTATGACTCCTTGTTTCTTAGTCTGCTCGTCCTACTGGCTTGATGAGGCCCTCATAATGTTTGGCCGTTGCTCTTCGAGAGAGTTTGTAAAAAACGATAGTCTGAGAAGAGTAATTTTGCCTTAGATTCCAAGACCGATGTTATTACTAGAGCCAAGAGTCTGGGTAAAAGATAAAGTGGAACTTTCGTTACGACTCTTGCTCTGAATGACTAACCTCTTATTCGATTTTGTCTATTAATTTATCCGGCGAGACTCTTCTCGCCTAAGGTGGACCATGGAAGGTCAGACAATGCTATTTTCTAGGCCAAGATCAAAACTTTGTGGTGAGAATTTTGACCTGACATTGTCCGATGGGCAACCGCAAGCGCCAATTTGTTCAGAAGGTCTGGGTTCGAGTCCAGGTTCGACCACCATCCAAAATGCAGAAAATAAATTTTCTAATTGCGGTCGTCCCACGGCAGAGAATGTCAAGCCCTCCGAGGTTATTTCTGACATGAAATAATAGCTCCTCCCAAAAACTTATCGGACTTTCGCAGGCGGCTTAGAATAAACTGTAGGTCGCCCCATTTGTTGGTAAAAAACCAAAAATTGGAGCGGAAGCTCGGCCGAAAAATCGCTTCAGCGGTTACAAAGCGACGGAAATTCATGTGATGTGGCTCTTGACGTTTTCAAATACTCACTGACGTAGTTGCTTAGAAGAAGAGATCTATGCATTTTCTTGTGAACTGCATTTGGGATGCTGCGCTTGAAAATTCTCGGATCTCATACGTTTAACAACCCGAGGGTTAACACAACCAATGTGTCGTATGTGTCCATCTGGGATCAGCCACTTCTACCCAACCTAACCTAACCTTCTTTCACTTCTTCACCTCTCATTTACGAAGGATGTGTGATAGTTCTATGGCGTACTCTTCCTCTCGTATGGATCAATACATGCTTAAACTCCAATCTTTAACCGCTCCTCGCCTGTTAAACCCAAAGTAGAGTAGTCAGTGCAAAAATACGTACTACTTCCCAGTTGATGGCTTTTCCTGCACTTACAACCTACCAATATACAGTGGTGAAGGTGTGCATTTTGTAGGTAAGTAAAATTCGCCAAACTCTGCTGGAAGGCCAAATTCATGTTAGTTAGGATTTTTGCACTAACTCACACACACACACACACTCACTCTCATGCATATGTACTGCTACATCCGTATTATATGACTACAGGTCATTTTACTATGTGCCATAACTTGCCAGGAACTCACAAAATGTGGACACTTTTGTCGGCCGGAGGCTGAAATTTGAAGTCCCAAATGTGTGTGTTGGTTGCTACCTTTGCTTGTGTAGTTAGGTATATGTTAACATCTATTCAGCTCATTATCTACAAAATACACAGAACAGAGCTCAGGAACATGTGTAAGCAACTCTCGGTGCGGGAGCCAGTTGTTACTGCTGGACATTCATACAAATTTTGTATTTTCCACAATGAATGAACTGGACAAGGTTTGATCTGCGTCCCTCTCTCTCTATCTCTCTCTCTCTCTCTCGCTTTCACTCTCTATCTCTCTCTCTCCCTCTATAGTGGGTGTGCACAATTCATTTTGTCCAAATTATTTGCCCCAAATGTTAAAATTATACTTATCGCTCATCAATGAGCTGTTAGTAATGTGTATTGGTCGTACGAGCCGCCGGTAGGCAGTGGTAAATTTAACACACACATCCATACGCACATACGCAGTAAGGGAATGACCAACATCAGGTGTTGAGCATGGCTTACTCACCCACTTTATCCTCACCTTTCGCTTCAGTTCACTACATTTGATTTGAACTTAAAACCAAACTGTGTGTGGGACTCATTGAGCTGAGACAGGAAAAGCACAAAACATGCTTACCCACACATGCATACCTGTGTACATATGTGTACTTTTAATGTAATGACACGTCCTTGCAGGCGACCTGCTGACCAAATTACAACATAAATTTGAAAAATACAAGATTTATGTTTGACAATAAATAGATTTTGACATTGCTTAGCGGCATTTTTAGTTTCATTTTTGTTTTGTTTTTTCCCCCATACTACATGTACATTCATTACACATGCAAATACATACTGGCTTATTACACCGTGTGGCTAAATAGCCAAAAATACATGCCGAAGTGGCGGCCTTTGGAATTATTACACTGTGGCTCTAGCGTGAAAATGGGTCACATACGCTGCTGCTGCTGCAAGAGTGGCTCGCAGTGTCGTGTCGGCTATAAAACGTTGACTTTTACTGTCGTTTGCGGTGGGCGATGCGGCCCCTAGGTGGCGCTAACCATCAATGAAATTATTTGCCTTGCACACAGCGAAAAGGTGTTGCTCTGCCGCAAAATTTTGTCAAAAATTCACCTCATACATACATATGTACTCTTATATATGCCATCTATATAGTGCTTTGTGTTCTTTGGCAAATTTTGTTAAATTTTTTGGTTTTTTTTTTAGGTTAGTTCATTATTTCTGCCATTGCCGTAATGGGTTTTAGGCCACATTGTAGTTGTAAATCATTTTGTCGCTTTATTATTGCTGCTTACTTCCGTGTTTTCCTTTATGACCACTGATTGTAGGCACAAATTTTCGTTTTGATTTTGTTTTCGGTTTACTTCCTCTAAGAACTCTTTGGCTTCCAAGGTTCGGCGCTTTATATGTATGTAAGTATGGCGCATTGTTTAGAAGTTTTGAAAATCAGAACAGAAATTAATGAATTTCAGTGCTACAGTCTGAAACGAGAGTGAGGAGAACTCTTCAAAATAAATTTATACACATAATATCGGCGCTTTGTAGCCGCTAAAACGATTTTTGGCCGAGCTCTTCCTCCAAATTGTTGTTTGCGTCTTAATGCTTCCAAACAAATGAAGAGGCCCACAGTTCATGCCAAGCCGCCTCCGAACGGCTAATGGATTTTTTTTTAAGGATCTCTTTATATCATTTAAATAATATGGATATTGGTAGGATCAGTAAGCGAAACTATTACATTCTGCATAATAGTACGCACTGTTGACCACTCAGCTATTGTGGCCGAAAACGATAGAGAGTACAAATTAAGTCTTTTGACGAATATCGGGTTGATGCTGTTCCACTCTGTTATGATTAATAACTCCACTCTTGCGTCTGATAGCGTAGAACGTCCTCGTTGCTAGTTTTTTTCAGAGAGGAGCATTTGCTCGCCATCTCTAAATAAGGATGCGTTCGTAAAGACGAAGAGCAGTCCAGTCAGCCAGTCTTTATAAAGGTAGAGTATATACTCATCGCTTCACTCCTTTTTCGTAAGGCGAGTAGATGTAACTTAACACGACTTTTCCTAAAAGGAGCAGCAGGTCCTCGTCTTTTGCTGATACTTATTTAGTAATAACTCCTATTTGTGTAGAGAATATCTGTCACTATAGCAGTGGACTCACGAATTTCATCTTATACGGATGTTTCTAGCCTGTTTTACTAGTTTGTCAGACGCCGAGTACTCACACACCTCACAGTCTCTAACCGAGGTTATTATGATTATTCCACAGTGAAAACTTAATTAATTCTGGGGAATGTTTTTGGATTGGCCAAACACCGAAGGTCTAGGGCCGCACTAAAAATTTATGAACGAGCATAAAGGAGCTTTGTGGTAGAGGTTAATGAAGTCTTTAAAAGCCCTTCGAGGACGGAAGATGAAACTTTATCGAAGGGTAGACTGACACCTCTTCCTATATACAGCGCTGTGAAAACTGGATTATGGTACATGGAAACTGGGTTATTGGCAAATTCCAGTTCTGGATACTTGGGAATTCTACAGGGACTTCATTTCATTCAGAGCCGCTTCGAATTGTCTTTCAAATTATTCATCTGTGCCCTCATTTAATTAGGGAGTTAGAAGAGAGGTTCGGATAGCGTAAGGTAGTGTACTTTTTCACCTAGTGTTGAAGAAAAATGACAGAGCAAAGTAGTTTTTGGTTGGAAGTTTCTCACAAACTCAAATGTTAGTCCGCAAAATCGCAAAGACAATTTTCTAAACGAAGCGACAGCGACGAGGTGGAGCAGGTAATCCTCAAATTGTTCATCTCAGCTGGTCAGGTTATAATGGTGAGCGAGGCGTACGAGTATGTTACATCAATGGCTACACTTTTTGTTATCTTCAAGGTATTCAAGGTATTCAAGGCATTTTTCATTGCTCTCTCACTCCCTCTTTGAAGTGCAGAACAAAATTCTCTGTAGATTCATTTGGTTTGTCAGATCAAAGTGAAACCTTTGCGATTGACACATGAAAATTGAGTCAATATCAACTTGTAGATTCATCTCAGACCACTAGCGGTATCTTCTTGAACAGATGGGACTCAGGTAAAATTGGAAAATGATTAGACATTACTAGCAGCTGGACCTACATGGACAGCTAAAGATTAGTAGAACTTTATGACTTTACAAAGCTTCAACTTTAGCTTACAGTAGGCATTTCGACTAATGGGAGACACACGAGACGAGGAAGAGCATTATGACTCGACCTTAAAGTTTCGACTTTTCAATGACGACAAGGTGAAGTCGCTCAGCACATTATTCCTGGATACAGAGTTAAAGACTCTATGTGCAACAGAGAAAAACTCTAACTGGGAGAGAATGAGGAAGAGAGAAAGAGATAGAGAAAGAGAGAGAGAGACAGAGAGGGAAAGTGGGAGAGAGATAATTTTCCTCAAACATGCAGCAACTGCTTTAATATCATCAAAATTAATGAAATGAATTTAAAAACTATGAAAGCTCCACTACACTAAATGTGAAAGCTCTACCAAAGTAGATGTGAAAGCTCACTTATTATTATTATTATTAATACTGAAAATAATTCTCTCCGACATTGCGAAAAATTAGCTTGCATTGCAGAAAAATCACAGTTAAAGAACTTTGATTTCATTTACCCGAAGTTGAGCAGCGGGAAATGCAATAAAGTGAAAAGTGTGATTAGCGACACTTGCGGAGCCAGCTAAAGCTGAACAACTGACAACCAACTTTCAAAACATTTACTCACCTTTAAGTTTAATTATGCGCTACGTATACCACCTACACATGGAAGGACGAATGCTATCGTCCATCCATCGACACGCTTCACAACTGAGCTATTTTTTTTATTTCATTCACTTTTACGTACTTCTCCAAGTATTTTCGTATTTCCTTTCATTCGTTTGTCGTCACATTCGCTGCGTTTGGCACGCGGGTCATCTTGACATTATTTGCCATTTGGCCAAACTAATTAAAAGTTGCCGCATGACTGCTGGAAAGAAAATGCCAATGCAGCAAAGTTGTATAAATGAGTGCAACAAAAGAAAGTAATAACGCCTGAAACAAATTAAAGTAACGGTATGGTAGGGTATGGTACGGCATGGTGTGGTTTGGCAAATGAAAGTAGTGAAACGAGTCGGTAAGCAACAATTAAAAGTACGCCCACGCGGTGTTAAGTGATTAAAAGGCAAGCTTGAGAGGAGGAAGATGAGAGGAGAGAGTTCACTAAAGACTGCCACAGTGTGCATGAGTGAGAGAGGAAGAGAAAGAGAGAGAGCAAACAGAGAATGTAATCAAAGCGTCAAAGATATTACGCACATGTACCCTCAACCTCATGCTCCCCCCCCCACACACACACACACACACCCACACACACAATGAATTCAATGCGCACAAGGCGCACATTAATTTTCAAGATGTGTTTGCATATTTGCGTATTTACTCGCTGCATTAGTACTCGCCACAAATGACTGACTAACCAGGCAGATCTCATCTCGCTCCTCTCGCCAGCATGAGCTGTAACGGTGCTGCAGAAGAACGCAACGCTGCGTTTCTCATGCGTTACTACTCATAAATGATGAGTGAAAGGATAAAGATTTTCTAAGCAAATATCAACGAAGCGTAGAAATATAAACTTAGATAATCACTGCGGGGGGAGGGGCAGAGAGATGGGCTGAAATTATCATACGGTTAGAAGAGATGACTACGGTGAAGGACAATCTCATCGTTTACGGTTTTGTTGTTGTGTGTTGTTGTTGTGTCATGTGGCAAAGGATGCTCGCTCACTCGCTTCGGAGATTTGCGTACACTTAACTGGTAATAATTGCAATTTTTACGCACTCAGCGCAAAATAAAGTAAGTTGAAATGATAATATTTAATATGTACTGTTGTCATAATACCTGTCGTTTGTGTTACTCTGCTCATTAGTAGCTGTTGTGAACTGGCAAGGACAGCAACTTTTGGTTGGTCGGTGAAAGGAAGCGGAAAAAGGGAGAAAGAGAAGGAAAAAGAGGTTAAAGTAATGGTAAAGCAAGCATGCATTTAATGGCTCACAGCTCGTCAATGCTGAATTAATTTTTAGTTCATGGAAAGATTCGACTTATTTAAACAAGACTGCACCCTCTACTTCCACTTTAACATATAAAGTGTTTAGCACTGCGTCCCCACAGTATGATGACGTTCCTGAAGTTATCTGAAAATCATTACAGTACGACTAGATTCAATTTCGCCTTGATCGATTTCCATTCGACTCTGATTGTACCAAAACAATAAATTTCTTTTACTAATTCGGCAAAGTATAGTCCTCTCCTCTCTCTATTAGGCTTGCTGAAAAGCATCTCTGTCAATATGTCCAATTTTTGGCCAACAGGGAAGGATCTGCTGGTCGCAGATTAAATTTTGCCTTCGCTTTCCTTTTCAGATCATCCCTTGAAGTGCATCTTTTCAGAATCCTGACGGCTAGTGGCTTTTAGACCCAGCCGTTTGGGATTCTGGCTATGCTTAGCACGGCAACGTTTGACAACTTCATCCAACTGCACTCCTAGATTACGTTTAAGAGCTATTTCCATATGACAGGGTTGTTAAATCCCCTTTGTCGCTTCCACTAGCAGTCGGCATTATCATAAAAGACTTCGGTGTATAGGCTTTCGTGCCTTGAAAGTTGATGTTTCTGAAGGAGGGAAGCAGTTATTTATTTCACTAGTGTACTGAGGTTAATTGGAAGTTTCACTAGTGGAGTTATCTCTAGTGAGCTCTAACCAATATTTCTCGAAGTATCTGGAGGCAAGCAATGTTGTCAGGGGATGCTTGGACGCTTTTATTACGAGCCCCAAGCTAATTAGGGATGTTCCGTCTTAATCTTGATCAAAATTAGTGGACTGAGAGCAGGAAGAAACACATCATTTACTACTTCATAAGTTGATCTCAGTTTAGTTCAGGAAACCTTTGGCAAAACATATGAGAACAATGATATTCTAACCACCATTCCTATAGCTCATAGGTGCGTACTAGATGAATTTTGATCAACTCCACTTTGATGCAGGGATAGAGTCTTTCGTCCATCACAAAATCCAAACCAAATTTGCTATCCATTATTTGGCCGTTGTAGTAGATTTCTCAAAGATTCATCTTTTTTCTTCCTTGCCCCGTCCATCGCACTTCTAGGACGACGGATTTGACAGTCTTTAGTCTTACGAGGACATTAACCAACTGGGCAGAGCCACATTCCCAAATAAGGACTGAACATTGCAGATGAAAGCCTTAGACTTGTGATTCTTAAAATGTTTGCAGGGTTCGTTATCAAAAGGGGGATCTTCCATTCCACATTTTTATGTGGCAACCACGGTGGGTTCGCCTTTTCTCTTAAGCTCGCCTCCAAAGAGATGTTCGTCGGCTACCTTTCTAGGGTACTTGACCTAAGACCGGAAGTCGTGAGTCGAGTTTGGCCACTCCCAGGTGAGTGACAGTCAAAAACTTTCCTCACTTGTGACGGCTTCTACACTTATTCCCATTCAGCATCCATATTTAAGGCAATAACCTCAAATGGACATACTTTTGTTTTAATTCTCTGCCATTCATAACATTATCCATTATTTCCATACTTTCATGCAACTCTCAACTGCCATCTCAATTTGTTAAATGCACCAAAAATCATTACATAATTTAAAAGTTTTCCCTTTTTGCTAACTAACCAACCACTTCAAGGACACACTCGTCCCTGCATACCTACATATTATGTTAGCACTTAAAGTTTTTAGCAAACAATGAAAGTGTTTGAATGAATAGTTAGAAAATTCAAAGTGAAGTCAGTGCGGTTGTGGCTATCTTTTGCGGCAGCATAATCATAGCATCGTAGAAAGATAAGATTACAATTGAGATGCACTTGAGTTGAAGGAGTTGAGTTGAGTGAAGGATATCGAAAGACAAAATGGGCAAACATCAATTTACAACAATTATAGCGCCTTACAACTTGTTCGAAGGAGTAGGAGTACGCTCTCGAGTTGGCTCTGCCGCTGTTGGCTTCAAATCACAGTTACTTCGTTGGTTGGTTGGTTGGTCTAATGTGTCAAGGGATTGTGAGTGAATTTTCGTGATTTTATAAAGAGAAAAAGTTCACATTGTGTTTGTAGGTGAGTTTGATTTAAAGGAAAGTGCCTATGGGAAATATTCAGAAGTTGGAAATAGTTAAAAAGGACAATGTTCGTTAAGTGGGAATAAAACTTTTAAATACACTCATTGCTCTTTTACGAGCAAAAGGTAGGAGGAACAGATTATTTAGATGCAGGTAGCCACGGCTCTTGTTACTATAGAGTCACTGAAATTGTTACTATAGAGTCACTGAAATTTTAGAAAAGTTTTTGAAGACATTTCCAATCTCAAGCTTTACTCTCTCAAAATCAGGAGTTAACATCTATCCTATCATAATTACTTACAAATCTTGCCGGTTTCGTGCCTGTGAAAAGATATTGTACGACAAACGGTCTACTCATTTAGAAGAGCTTTAAAAAGTTATTAGAATAACTAAGACGATTCTGCGCCTAAAAGTATGCCGCTAAAATCTAGCAAAGCAGATTAGCCTAGGTTGCCACTTTTAAAATTAGTTCACAAAACAAGTACTTTTTTCGAGTTTCACAATGTGGTAATTTTTTAATACACTTGGTAAAGGGTTTTCCAGTAGAGATGATATGATTTCTAAGTGTCGTTTTGGCCATTTTTAATATGTTATGATCTGTCATGCCACTAATGTTTACAATTTCATCATTGAACCACCATAAACGTCGTGAATTTGCTGATTTTGCCTTGGAACAACTCGAAAGAGATAACGATTTTGTTAAGAAAAACATCTTCTCCGATGAGGCTCACTTTCATCTGAGTGATGCGGTAAATAAACAAAACTGTCGATGCTGGGGAGACGAATATCCATAAATTATTTATGAACAACCATTGCATTAACCTAAATTGACAGTTTGGTTTTGGTGTGGTTTTTGGTGTGATGGAGCCATCGGTCCGTACTTCTTTCGAAATGTAGCTGGTAGCACCGTTACTGTGAATGGAGAGTGCCATAGATCGATGATAACCAACTTTTTTTGGGCCACAATTGGAAGATTCCTTGATCTTAACAACAGCTGGTTCCAACAAGACGGGGCTACGTGTCACACAGCACGTGCAACAACCGAATTATTGCGAGAAATATTTGGAAATTCGATTCTTTCAAGTAATTGTGACATTGAATTGTGATTTAACACCATTAGATTACTTCTTGTGGGATTATTTGAAGTCATTGGTCTTTAGCAATAAACCAGACTATCTTCAAGCTTTACAGGTCAATATTGAACGTGCTATTCATGACATACGACTTGATTTAGTGGAAAAAGTGCTCAGAAATTGGGTTCAGCGAATTCGTGCCTGCCAAAGGGAGTTGTGAAGGCCATTTGAATGATGTTATTATATATATATATATACTTAACTGTATCGATTGTACTTCACATTATATAAAAAACATTTGAATTTCTTTAACAATTAGTGTGTTTTTTTTTTTAAATAAATCATATCACTCATATCGGAAAACTATATATTATTATCAATAAAATTTTCTCTTGAATATTTTGGTATTATTTTTAAGTTTTTTAAGTAATTACATTTCAGCAATCTGGCTACCAAGCCCAACATTTTTATTGAAGTAAGTGCACAGAGCTTGAGCATAATTTTAGGCGCTACTTGGCACACAGTAGTGAAGTGATGGCACAAAAACTGCTAAATTATTAAATAAAATACGAAAAATAAAATATATATTTATCTATTTATGTTATACAGGAAAAAGCCGTCGATATTGAATAAAAATATACAGAATCAAATCAATATTAAAAGTATTTCATAATTAAATTTCTATTTAAGCGGAAATAAAGGCTCAAAAAAATATTATATTTACACACACAAACTGCCATGTAAGGGTTTGTAATTAAATTTTATTAAGTGTTTGCTATTAAATTATTTTCAATTGTTTACATTTGAAAAAAAAAGTTAGTAAAATAAAAAAATATTGTTGATATGTTTTTAAGCGGAAATTTGCTGAAAAAGCCTCCATGAATACGGCTTTATACAAATTATTTGGCCTCTGGCTGCAATAATATTTATTTATCACTATAGAAATAATAATATTGGCTCATACATACACACATATGACTGAGTATGTTGGATTGAAAAAATTTACCCACATAATTTGGCATATTGTTTGTGTTGACACGTTTTTTTCTCTCTCTCTCTCTCTCTGCGCATCCAACTTACAATAATTGCCGCGAACTAATTAAGAATTATTAATTAACTAGCCAACTAATGAGTGTTAATGCTTTCATTTGCAAATTAATGTAAATAATTTGTATTGTCTACACAAATAGCATATTTGTTAATTATATAAATGGAAAAAAATATATATTTGTGAGTGCAATGTATTGTTAAATTTTTGGAAAATATTTAATTTCGACGAAAATAGCCGGCAGGTCAACACAATAAAATTCTAAAGCTTTTTATTTTTGAAGGACGTTTAATTGCATTTCAGTTGACTACGAAAAGTTAGGGAGGAGAGAGAAATTTTTCGGATGACGCTGAGGCGAAGGAAGGTCCATTTTGAGTCAAAAATCCCGAAAATATATTTTTTACGGTTGAAAAGGTTGAAAAACTGTTCTAATTGCATTTGGAAAAAAGGGGATTTTATTTAAAAAGAAACACGAGAGAAGTGCTGCCTTTGAATACCGAATTCTAAAAACTTTATACCCTTCATGAACATATGAAATTTATTTACATTTTGCCTAGTAGGAGGGCTATATATTTCCGATTTCGATGATTTTCAGTCCCAACATTCATTTTGACTTACTTTTGTACGTTACCGAATTTCACGCTCCTGAATGCTTTTTTGACGGATTTTCGACCCAAAATCACAGATCTAAACGACGAGATCTTAAATTGAAAGCATAAAAAATATAGCTTGTGCAAGAACTGAAACCGCTCGACCTTCCCAAGCGACATCGCTTCGCTCTATGGGCTCTTGAAAAGTTCCAAAAAGATCCGACGTTTTCGAACCAAATTTTGTTCAGCGATTACACCTATTTCTGGTTCCATGGGTATGTAAATTGCCGCATTTGGGACGAAGGGCAAGCTGAAGGGATTCATTTTAGCCAGAAAAACAACGGTTTGGTGTGGTGGAATCATCGGTCCATATTTCTTCAAAAATAACCGACTATTTGATGCTTGAAATTAAAGCTTGTGATCTCCGCGATATTTGGTTTCAACAAGATGGCGCCACTTCCCACACATCACATCAATCAAAGGGTTTATTGAGAGAACACTTCGGTGAGCAGATAATTTCAAGTTTTGGGCCGGTCGATTGGCCATCAAGATCGTGGCCCACACCGTTAGACTTTTTCCTGTGGGGATACGTAAAGTCTAAAATCTATGCGGACAGTCCCGCCTCCATCCAGTACTTAGAGCAAAACGTCGGTATAAATTTTGTTTGATCAATATCTTCTCCTTCTGCTACTTACAAACTTCTGACCAAAGTCAGTAGTTTCATGTTCAACGCGTACCCAGCAGATAGGTAACCAGCAGCACAGGAATAACTTTAGCAAAGTCGTCGTAAATAGATGGACGGAAAGAAATGATGGAGACGCCGTCTTATTCTGTACTAGTATTTTTCAGAACATAGAGTTTGCCGGGAATACCTTAACGCCTACTGCGTCTCTTCGAACATGTTCAGAGTACGATTACGACTAGATTTTATAACTAAGACAATATACTAAATTATATGCTGCCTGCGCTAGAGGATTGTCTGATTCAAAAGATGATTTGAATTGGAAGTCCATCCTATCAACAGAGTGGGGAGGAAACCAGGATTTCCTGGCTGCCCTAAGTCGAGTTATGGCATTGTTTATGACCGAGCTTTAAAACTGCGGTCTTTCTAACCACGACGTCAAGCTGATTAACAGCTGGGAACTCCGTGAGGATATACTACTTGCTAGTCCCGTAAGGAGAGTGATTGTTAGTGGTAGGGTTTTGAGCTTGCAAGTCGTGCATACTGTTATGTCGATATAGCAGTACTCTTGAGAGTTTCTTATTAGTCCCGTAAGGAGAGCGATTGTTAGTGGTAGGGTTTTGGGTTTGCAGGTCGTGCATACTCTTATGTCGATATAGCAGTACTCTTGAGAGTTTCTTCATTAAGGACGGCAGCTCGAAACAATATGTCATGCCATTTTTTCGGGAAATTTCGAACTGAAGTATGTGCCAGCGAATTTCGTTCTAAAATTTACCAAAGAACGCCGTGTGGCTAGCACTATTTCGAAGGGGATTAACTAGGCATTGATGAATAAACGCTTTCTTGAGAAAATTGAAAATTAAGTTTCTTCTTCGAATCTAATTTTACAATTTGGAATAATTTTCGTTTGCGCTTTTGAAAACTGTGCCAAATTAGTAAATTAAATTTGGACACAAAGTAAAATCCATAAAAGAAAGATTTCCTTTTTGCTGAAAATTCCATTATTACTTTTCGTCTGTGCCTTACTTACTGGCGCATGCATATGTACAGTTATGTAATAAAAGCAATGAGAAAGTGCACGAGCAAACAATAACAGTACGGAGAGGACGGAAAAGTACAGAAGTATAAAGTATAAAGATTTTGGCTTGGACATAGACGAAAGAAACTAGCCACAAGCGAAAGTTCAGTAATTAAAACTACGCTGACATAAAGGACATAAAAGGATATAAGGAAAATTTGCAATGTCCTTGTTGATGCCATACAACAATACTATTACTGGTATGTCCAGTAAGTCTAGTAAGTCTCTCGCAGTGGACATTGGACGGGGTAGAGTTGATTTAAACAGAAATTACTTGCAAGGAAGCTTGGACTAAAGCAGAGCAGCACTACGGCGGACCACCACTAACTATGCTAAGAGGGCAGTAGGAAGCGGTAGTCGTACGCTAAAACAGTAGATTCTGCATTTGTTTGCGGTTTTATCCGCACAGACAGACAAACGGACAGACAGAGAGACAGACTAAAGACGGGTAGAGCAAGGATGTTGACAATGGTCGTAATTGAAATTAAGTTGGTTGAAATTTGTTGCAGTTGCAGTTGACTCGCTGTTCAGTACGAAAATGAACGAAAATGAACGAAAAGCAGGCGTAAAGTGCTCGTAAAACAGTTATTATTGCTTTTGATAAGCATACATATGCAAATATCTACGAGAGTGTGTGTGTGTGTGAGGGAGAATGCCAAAAAATCTCCATACATACTCGTATCCCGCTCATTTGATAGTTTTCAAATTCCTAAACGCATTAAATTTTGTGAGATTCCGAGCGGCAGAGGTGCTGAGAGAGGGGAATAATGGAGAAAGGAAACTGGGTCACTTGCTGCACGTAACAGTTAATTTAAGCGCTTACATACTTATGCATTTCCGCTGCGATTCAGCACAACACAGCGCCATTCATGTACTAACCATGACGCAATTCCACATAGCTGACAATCAGCATGTTCAAGCTCCTCTTCTGCACTTCCAAATCGTTACGTAACACAGCAGCTTATGAGGCTTGCGGCTACCACCAAGTGTGTGTGTGTGTGTGTGTGCGTGTGTCCGTGTTGCGTTTGAATTTTTGGTTCATCACCCGCTTTTGTTGCATGCAACATTTAGTACGCCACCAACCAACCAACCAGCCAGTCAACCAGTCAACCAGTAGTCGATTTCAAAATCATCAGTCCATTGACATCCAGAAAAACGCTTCACTTTCATCTGCGTAGTGCTGAACGACTCATTGCCGCAAAGTTCAAAACGCTGCTGAGTGACATTGACTCGCGCTGCACGCTCGAGTTTTTGCTTGTAGTTCCTGCTGTTGCTGTTTCTGTCCTCACGCGCTCGTGTCGTTGCTGTTGCTGTTGCCGTTGGTGGTCTGTGGCAACATGCATGCGGTAGTTGTCAGCTACAACAACGGAAAGGGTAGCAGCTCTCTCCTCCTCCCCCGCTCTTTGGGTTTCGAGCACGAGAGTGTGGCAGCCGTCCTGGTAGCCGGTAGCTGGCAGACCACAAGAAGTTTTGCGAAATTTTCGATGGAATTTGAGTATGCTTGTGTGTGTGCATTTCTAGATATCAAAGTGCAATGCTGTGTGTTGGCAGAAGCAGTTGAAAAAACGCTTGATAGTAACGTGCACAGACTGAGAGCGAGCAATTCAAGTAACGCGTTGGGGTTTATGGTTCGCTCGATTTAAATTATTGCCAAAGGAAATTGTTTAAATTAAAAATTTCGCATTTTCTTGCCAAATTTTTTGTTTAAAGAAAATCCAGGAAATTTATCTGAATTTTCAGTCTTGCAGTTATAATCTGATTTTAGGGCTCAATAAGAAGAAAGGGGATGGTTTCTCTCGGCCAGTTTCTCAGATTTATTGAAGATATTCGCAGAAAATTCCCCAAATTGGGCTTCAGGGAAATTGAGGGTGTGACAGTCCTTGGCCGTATAAAACTCCGGGTCGTTCCGGTTTAAAAAAACGACTGTCGGGAGAACTATTGGATTTTAGTCGTCTCTTACGACAGCCATGCCTTACCGCGGGTAAATTCTTGAACCCCTAACCCACAGGGGGTGCGCACCACTCGTTCCTTCTCTTCGTTGTTTAGCGCCAGTTGGAAATACGAAGTGAAAGCAAGTTCTCCGTTCAGGAGGAAGGTGTATATCTTCCTCTTTCTCTGCTACCACCATCGGTTACTCCATCGAATACCTTCAAAGCTGTAGTGTTTTCATCCATTCGCTCAAAATGATCTAGCCCACGTAGTCGCATTCACTTAATTCCCTGAACCCCAATGTCAATGTCGTCGCATATCTCATACAGTTCATCGTTTCATCTTCTACGGTACTCGCCGTCATTTAGTACACAGAGAGCCAGAAATCATAAAGCCGACTCATTGAATGCTCACGCTTCTGCAAAACATGACCTGTGACCTGTAGAGCTTGTTTTTTGCATGTCCTAGAAAGACGAGATAAGCTATTACTCAAAGAAATGAGTGGAGTGGAAGCTGAGACTCAAATTTCCCGACTATTTGTCTAAGGAAATTGAAAAAGGGCAACAGTCTCGGATGAGAAGATGCCGTTGCCCCCTTCAGCTGGGAAACCTAAATAAGGACATCAGCGCTGTCCAGAAGAGGCTCTCTGATGTCACTTAGATGGAAAAGCATAAGTTCTTGGGACATTTATTGCAGTGACCATATATAGAAGGGGGGGGGGGGGGAGATCTTCCCAATGTTTTAGACGTGCGTTCAAGTTCCTAACATCGATTTAAACTAATTTCTTGTAGCAAGATACCTCTGCACAGCGGAGAGCTTGCTGTGATGAGAGCAGAAAGTCAAATCGTAAACTATACAAGCCGCACTTCTGCTCTCTGAACGCGCTAGCGAAGAACCCGAAGCAAAAGAACTGTGGAACGGCATTTCAAGCTTCTCAAGTTTCGTTGCCAAAGAAGCTATTGATTTTCGAAAAAATTGAGAGAGGAGCTGGTACGATGAGCAATGCCGCGTTGCAGAGGAGAGGAAAAAAAACTGCCAATCTTGGAGCATTGCGATCGACTGAAATACGAATGGCATTGGAAAAGTAACGAGTGGAAGTGGGAAGCCAGATGCATTTGCAGAGGGAGAAAGAAATAGCTTGAAATGTGTAAGTACGAACTATTCGTGAAATGTTATCTGACTGAAATGTATGATCGTTTCAAGAACGGAGCATTTTCCTGTAAGACCAAGCAAGGCGACCTGCAGCGGAGCATACTGAGTTCATTGGAGGAATGCTTCCCCAGCCTGTGTCAGATTCTGGGAAAAGATAAATCCTGGAAAATTAAAACTTTTTCCTTTGCTGCGCAATTTAAGATTATCCGATTGATAACTGACTTGATACCGTTGTTAACGAGTCTCATCTGAGAATTTATTGTTTGCTTAAACCATAAAGATTATCGCCCTCACTTTATCAGTGTGAGCTCGAAATGTTGGTAGCGCTTTAAGAGCTCAACACGATAGCGAGGCAGCGGTGGCCAAGAGCACAGGTGCTTGTCTCTATACATACATATGTTCGTTTTCGAAATCATTTTATCAGCATATAAATTTGCAAATTCGCAAATTCGTATGTTGAAATGTCCCACGCAAATGCGTATAACTGTGAACATATGCGCTGAGCTGAGTTCCTGAAATGAAATCAAAACACAATCAAACTCGAAATCAAAATCAAATGCAAATTAATTTTAAATTTGTCGAGCAACTTAAATTAGAAAACGACAAAACAAATCAGCAAACACTGAAATAGTAGTCAACAGCAGACACAAAAACAACAACAACAACAACAACAACAATGGTAGCACAGCTGCTACCAAAAGGTAGTGTGGCAAGTGAGGTAGCAAAGTGTGCAGCATGCAACAAATACAATGAATAATATGAGACTCTTGCCCCACTCCGGCACTGCCAAAAATAGCATAAATATAAATAAATTTACATATGTACATATGTATGTGTATAGAGTGCTTTACGTTTTGAAGTGTAGCATATTAAAATCGAATAACAGATTTTCAGTTGACAAATGCCAAAGTGCAAATCAAATTTGGTTGACTCTTTGGCTCATACACTGATGGCTGGCTGACTGCTTGGATGGAGTTGGTTGTGTGTCGCTCGCAGTTTGTACTCGTACATGTATGTATGTGCACTTTGCCATATTCATATGTTCATTTCAACTGTTTATATTTGTATGTTTGCGCCAAATTCGTTGTTAAATCAATTTTTGATTCGGTTTTTATGTCGAAAAAGAAAAAAAAAATTTTTTTCGAGTTAAGTTTTGAAGTAGTTTCGAATGACAGGTGTGTATAATGGTTGGCAAATTTTTATGAATTTGCAAGTAAACACATACATAAAGGGTGATCTACTTCGAGGTTCTCTACATTTTTTAAATGAAAAAAAAACATAGAAAATTCAAATCTAATGAGGAGTGTTTATTATCATTCGAAAGAACATTCTTTGGCATTTATTTTTTGAAGTTTATTTCTTTCAAATGTTGGCCGCGGCTACGTCTCAGATGATCCATCCGTTGAGTACAATTTTCGATGACTCGTTCGAGCATTTCGACTGGTAACTGGAGAATGACATGGATGATGTTCTGCTCCAAGACCTGAATCGGAGTGGAATTGTCCGCATAGACTTTAGACCTTAGCAGTGTAATATCACACGATCTTGGTGGCCAATCGACCGACCCAAAACGTGAAATTATCTGCTCATCGAGGTATTCTCTCAATAAATCCATTGATTGATGCGATGTGTGGGAAGTGGCGCCGTCTTGTTGAAACCAAATGTCGCGGAGATTACAAGCTTCAATTTCAGATATCAAATAGTCGGTTATCATGGCGCGATAACGGTCGCCATTGACGGTGACGTTCTCACCGGCATCATCTTTGAAGAAGTATGGACCGATGACACCCAACCGTTGATTTTTCTGTATGAAATGGCAGCTCTTGAATCTCTTCAGGTTGCTCTTTGTCCCAAATGTGGCCATTTTGCTTGTTTACATACCTATTGAGCCAGAAATGGCCTCATCGTTGAACAAAATTTGGCTCGGCAACGTCGGATATTCTTGGCACATTTCAAGAGCCTATAGAGCGAAGCGATGTCGCTCGGAAAGGTCAAGGGGCTTCAGTTCTTACACAAGCTGTATTTTGTACGCTTTAAATTTGAGATCTCGACGTAAAATGCACCAAGTCCTTCCATACGTCAGTCCGAGTTGCTGCGAACGACGCCGAATCGACTCTCCACGGTCTTCGTGTACACTCTCAGCTACGGCCGCTATATTTTCTTCACTGCATGCTGGACGTGGTCTATTCGGTCGAATATTATCCAATAATGAATGATGGGTCTCAAGGTGCTTGATGGTGTTGCGAATAGTACGCTCAGTAGACCGAATATGTTGACCATAAATTGAGTGAAGCGCGTGAAATACATTCTTTACAGAACGTGAATTTTCGTAATAAAATTGAATGATTTGTAAACGTTGTTCAGACCTAAGTCTTTTCATGATGAAATGCCAAACAGTACTGAACGAAAATAACATGACAGTTTGACATAACTCACGCGTGATCTGTCAAAAAAAAGGCTATTGAACAGAGTACCTCTACTTGGATCACCCTTCTCATGTGGATACGAATATGTGCTTTTAGTTTCAAATTTCAAATTTCAAATTTTCACAGCTGACTGCTGATATGCTAAGTTGAATTCCGAAATGAAATGAACAAAGTGTTTATTTTTGTATGAAAATACAATTTTCCAAACACTCTAAATGGAAAACTCTATAAAATGATGGCACAAATGAAAAGCTGTAATTAATCTGCATACTTTCCGGTGCCTGTGTTGCTCTAGATGTGGAAATTTACGAATTTAAAGCAAGTGAAAAATTGTTTTTTAGGCTTTTGAGTGTTACTCAGCCACAATAGCTTCACAATCGTTCGCTTTCTAGTCGATTTTTTTTTACACTTTTTCGTACAGAACCTGAGAGAAATCATACGTTTTAAGTAGGTATGTGGCTTGTGCTAACATAATGCAAAATATTTTTTAATAACCTCTAAGTAATGCCGATTTCCCTTACATAACTACATAATTTCCGTATTATTTCAATTATTCCTATTTTTGCTCTTATTTGCTTTTCATTCCTTCAACGAAGAGGAAATATGCCACAAGCTTAGTGTGATTGTTGGAAAAAAAAATTATTTACATACAAAATTTCATAATTTCCTCTAGGAAAATTTTCGGCTGCCACAGTAACCGAATGATTATCAGTGCGTACTAGCACGCGCAGTGTCAAGGGATCGAACATTCGAAAGAACAAAATTTTGAAATTTTAGAAAAATAATTTTTAAAAAATTCATGAAACAAATATTTTCCTGAAACTCGAAATGGTGTGAAAACAGCTCACAATAGAGGATTAGGAGTTCTCGCAAGTCAGAAAAGAAAACGCCAAGCTTACCGGCTTCCCAGTAGGGCTGATAAACACACACAAATCGATGCTCACGAGCTTTCGAAAACGCATATGCACATGTAATCCATATTGAGTGCAATTTGTTGCAATATGAATTTCCGAAACGCAAACGCATAACACAGCTAACGGAATATAATAAGCCGCACAGAGGTATGTAGGAGAGAAAAGAAGGTGAATTCCTAGAAAATATTGCAGAACAAAGCGTCACATCAAATGAAATCAAATATACATATGTATGTATGTATGTATGTGCTATATCTGAGTTCGTATGGAAAATGTTTAACTTTTAAAATTCAAACTCTTACAAAAGTTAAGAGATGTTCTAAGGAGGTTTTTTGACGTATTTAACAGCTCAATTGCAAAGGCGCCGGCTTACCATAGGTAAAACACATTTCATTGACAAAATTAAATTTTTATTTAATTCAACATAGTTGCCTTCAAAGGTGATACACTGATTGTAGCGACTCTTCAATCTTTCGATACTATTTTTGCAGTACAATTCGTCCTTTGCTTACCAAAATTGGCATCAGTTTCGACTCTCACCTCTTCATTCGACGAAAATTTCTTCCCAGCGCGCATTTGTTTTGAGATCTGAGAACAGGAAATAGTCGCTGGGGGCCAGATATTGATATGCGGAAGTTTTTCGGCCAATAACGCTATGTAATAGTCGGTGCTGATGGTCCTTCCTTTTAATCCACTCGGATGAGTGTCGATTAGACTTCGGAGTGAAATGATAGAGCCATCTTTCATCCATTGTCACATATCGATGCAAAAACTCGGGTTTATTATGCTTGAGCATCTCCAAACACTGCTCCAAATCATCAACTCGTCGTTGTTTTTGGGCAAAAATGAGCTCGCGCTGAACCCACTTTGCCCAGAGCTTTCTCATACCCAAATATTCGTGAATGATATAATGTACACGTTCATTTGATATCTTTAGAGTGCCTGCTAGGTCATTCAATTTCCATTTACGGTCATTCAAAATCATTTTGTGATTTTCTTTTTTATGTTTTCGTCGGTAACAACCTCTTTTGGGCGTCCACCGTCTTTGTGCTCATTTCACCACGTCTAAACTTAGCATATCAGTCTTTGAGGATTGATTTTCCTGGGGCAGTGTCCAGAAACTCGTCATCAAGTCAAGTTTTTGCTTCAACTGTATTTTTTCCCTTCAAATAGGAATATTTTATCAACACGCGAAACTCCTTTTTATCCATTTCTTTCACAATAACAAAAGTTGCTTCACTCAAAATGCTATAATTCAAAAACTTATGATTCGAAATTTCGCAAGCGTCTTTTGGAGGTTAGGGCTAACTAAAAATCTATATGGATTTAATTCTAGTAGTGAAATCTATGTGTCAGACCGGGACTTTTCAATGGACCTGTTATATGCTACAGTGGTCCGAACGGGCAAATGATCTTTTAAACGTTTAGGTGAATCTTACTACCATACCGTCATTCTGATACGATCGGTATAAATTTTGGTGGGTCTATCTCTTCTCCTTCTGGTACTTACATACTTCGGACGAAACGAAAAAACGGCAAAAACAAGATAGTAACAATAACGCTACCGTAGCTTCCGTGAAATTCAGCATAGAAAGCGTTGACATTTGCTTAGCGACAGTTACAAAACACTGCGCCAAGAAAAATAACAACAATAAATTGTTAAGGGGGAGAAACGTCAAGCCAAGCAAACCAACTGAATGGAATGGATGCCAATGAAATGGCAGTAGATGGCATAAGAGTGTAGGTAAAGGGTGATCCAAGTGGAGGTACTTTTTTCAATTGTCTTTTTTTAACAGGTCACGCGTCGTGTTAAGGTCGTGTTAAGCTGTCATATGATTTTTGTTCAGTACTGTTTGGAATTTCATCATGGAAAGACTGACGCCTGAACAACGTTTACAAATCATTCAACTTTATTATGAAAATTCAAGTTCTGTAAAGAATGTGTTTCGCGCACTTCGCTCAACTTATGGTCAACATAATCGGCATACTGATTGTACTATTCTCAACACCATCATACATCTTGGAGACCTTGGAGAATCGATTCGGCGCCGTTCGCAGCAACTCGAACTGACGTATGGAACGACTTGGCGCATTTTACCTCGAGATCTTAAATGGAAAGCGTACAAAATACAGCTTGAGGTTTCAACAAGACCGCGCCACTTTCCACACATCGCATCAATCAATGGATTTATTGAGAGAACACTTCGGTGAGCAGATAATTTCACATTTTGGGCCGGTCGATTTGCATCAAGATCGTGTGGTATCACACCATTAAGACTTTATCCTGTGTGGATATGTAAAGTCTAAAGTCTATGCAGACAATCCCGCTTCGATTCAGGCCTCGGAGCAAAACTTCACGTGTGTCATTCGCTAGTTACCAGACGAAATGCTCGAACGAGTCATCGAAAATTAAACTCAACGGATGGACCATCTGAGACGTAGCCGCGGCCAACATTTGAAAGAAAAAATCTTCAAAAAATAAATGCCAAAGAATGTTCTTTCGAATCATAAGTCCCCATTAAATTTGAATTTTCTGTGTTTTTTTTCTTTAAAAAAAGTAGGGAGCTTCAGAGTGGATCACCCGTTACATGTATAAATTTTTTTTGCCTTCCTTTGTTGCAACAATACACATATGAGTACCATCGCTCCGCGAATGTGTGTGCTCCTCTCGCCAGTTATGTTATTATGTGTACCAATTTTGTGATATTAAAAACGCAATAAATAGTGAAAAATCCAATATGCACTTTGATGATCCGATTACACCAGTGCAAAGTTGAAGTGGCGCCATGTACCGCCAGCACCTAAGTTCACCGTGAGATGGCGCGCTAACGTTGAGCGCTGCCAAATATGCTATGCAGTGATGTACTTGAATGGCTGGTTGAGAGGTGGAATATGCGTCAAAAAATTTCAAATTCTATATTTTCCGGTGAAATGAAGTGGAGAGAATGAAAGTATAAAAGACATGCAATTTTCAGGCAATATTCTGATATTAGCAGCATCGACAAGGGTTGGGGAAAATAATTTTTTTTTTTGATGAAAAAAAAAATATGATTTTTTTTTTGGATGGCTGAAATAAAAGAAAATTTGAAAAAAGTTTCGGAAATAATTTGAATTTGATTTATGTTGCATCCTTTTCTGTTGTGGAGTGAGTATTGACAAATGAATTTGAATGACTCACCGCGAGAGCCACCCTCCTATTTAACGGTATTTATTCTTTGCTCAGTGCATTTAAAAATTTCACTTCCTTTTCCCATTTGATTTATCTATTTTGGCAAAGTGCGCATTCATAATTCGCTTATGCGCGATAAACAAGGCAATAAATCAAGGCAAGACAGCAAGTGAACTAGTAAAAGAGTCACCACAAAATTACTTAAAAAAAAGGGAAAGGAAAGACGTTGGTGCTTTTATAAGTCATATTGCCTTAGCAGAGAAGGGTACGAATGTAGTGAAAATATTTTGGACTTAATCAAATTACGATTTAAGTCATTTGCTTGATTACTTTGCAAATTTTTGTTGGATTTTATTTATGTTTATTTTTTGAGAGAATTTTTCTCTTTTACTGGAAGACTTTTGTAGACAAAAAGCGCTGCCAAGTCCATTACCACTTGATCTGCTTGGCGCTGTGTGATACGAGGTCTTTAAGTATTTATTTTTCATGCAAAGATGACCTCCAGACAAAAGAGCACACGAGACAGTAAGTTTTTTTTCGATGTAATGGTTTCTCTTCGATTTTGAGGATCCTCAGAGCCCCAAATGCGAAATGTACCTCGTCGCTGAAGAATATTTTGTTGGAGAAATCGTGGTCCACTGCTTGTTGTTCAAGCACCCAATCGACGTAACTACGATGTTGTGAATGGTCAGCTGGTTCAGTTGTTGTGTGAGCTGGACCTTATATGGATGTAGGTGTAAGTCCAAGTGCAAAATGCGCCAGAATGTGCAGTAAGAAAGTCCAAGCTGTTGAGAACGTCGAGATATATACACATTCGGGAAGTTGTTGTTGTTATAATCGCAGAAAAATTCCCCAAATTGCGTTTCGGGGAATATTGCGGGGGTGACAATCCTTGGGCGAATAAAAATCCGGGTCGTTCCGGTATAAAGACCCGAATATCGCGGGAACTATTGGATTTTAGTCGCCTCTTACGACAGGCATGCCTTACCGCTGGTAAATTCTTGAACCCCGAACCCGTAGGGGGAACATTCGGGTCTTCGGCTACACTTTCACGGTGATTCACAGACCTTATAGTATCTGTAACCGATCCCGTCTCTTTAAATTTCTTTAACATTTTACTAATTGCTTGAGTAGTTGGACGGCTATGTGCACCATGTTTACACATCATTAAACTCCAAAGCGAAAGTGGCTGGAAACAGGCAAGCGATAGATCTACTACTCTTCGAAGTGATATTATGGTCTTAAATGTGCTTGTGGTGTGATCCAAGCTAGTGAAACTGCTTGCAAAGTTGAAGGGCTTACGAGTAGGGGGATCCTTTATTCATAGCCATTTGACAGAGATCCAGTAGAAACATTAGTGGCTTACATTTGAACAGATCTGTTTCATAAAGAGGGAAGGCTTACATTGATCCTACAGTCTGAGCTTCGAGGGAAGATGCATGTGGAATCATTTCAGCACTTTTTTCTGTGACTCATCTGCTTTCCAAGCTGAGTTTAGCAGACATCTCTACTAATTTTAACTAAGCTTTCACTTCATATTCCCCAAATATATATGTTTATATCCTCTACCCAGCACTTTGAGTTTAGGTTAGGTCTTATGATGAATACCTTGAAGGTCTTTGATTACGACGAGAGGTTATCTCTGTGCTCATGGTTCAAAGTCTTTGTAGTTCTTTTTAAGTGGGCTCTTTGCAGTCTCCTTCCCAGTTTCATTTTTTGTGAATCGCCGACTCCTCAGCCTTATATCTGTTCCCTTGTTATTATTTACAACTCAGAGGATCGTCGTGAAACTCCACACATATATGTATCTAAATGCATACTCCTTAAGCGCCAATCCACTCAACCAATAATTATAATTATTTTGATTATTCGAAGTGAAGGATGACATTATTACGATCATTAAGGCAGTCAACAGTCCAAATGCGGCGTGTACCTCGGCATACATACAAAGCTGCACATACCCAAATGCACATTTATCTTACGTATGGCGGCAACACACAGTCCACAGCGACACAAGTGAGCAGAACAACACTTCGGTGCGTACGCAAAGTGTCTCCAGCGACTGCATTTAGCCGGTTTGTAGCGCACAGCAGGCGTTCGATTGAGCGTCCGAACGACCAAAAGCGCTTTTTACACAATAACTCATAAAGGCGCGTTTGCAGAGCGTTCGGACGAGTAAAAGCGTCCGTTCGATGGCTACCTTTTGGCTTTTATGGCGGGGTCTAGATGCAATTGTCGCGCCGTTTTTGGTGCAACGACAGTGAAATGCGTCGACTGGCAGTTATACGTCCGTGTGTTCGTGTTTGTGTGTGTGTGTGTGTACAGGTAATGGAGTGCGTGCGTGCGTGTAATAACCGCCCAGTTGGGGACACTTAGTCGCTAGCGACATTGCAATATGCCAAAGACGCGCTTGCTAAAACTGCCGGTGAATGGAGTAACGCGTTCAGTTTTGTTGTTTGTTTGTTTGTTGTTGTTGTTGCTCTTGTTGTTGTCGGTTCATTTGCGTTGCGGCATATTCAATCATGTCAAGTGTAATAATTTCACGTGCAATCAAAGCTACATACATATGTACATACATACACAAGCACCAGAACTGGTTTTCTTGGCTGCCGTTGGAGTCCAGTTGGGTTTAGTTGATGTATTGCTGGGGAATACGCACGCACGAAGTGTGGTTTGTGTTTTTGTCTTTCCTTTTAATATTTTTGTTGTTATTTTTTTTTATAGTAAAATATGCGTACACATCTTGACATATGCACATATGCACACACATATCATAATGGACACTGCTACGCCACGTTCTAACCAAAGCCGGCGGCTAAGTCATAATTTTTGCTTTCTTTGAGGATAATTTTTTAAGCCCAACAGACTGTGCGATGGATCGATTTTTAGCTCAAATAATCTTTTATTAAGAATTCAAACGAAAAATTATCTCAAATCTCGTACCGAGTTGGCTTTGGAACCTGGAAATTCATCTCCTTTGCAGGCCAACGTAATTGGTGGGTTTTATGAAGGACCTGGTTGAGCTGCTCCATACTACTCTTAATGAGTTTAGTCTCACTCAATTCGCCTATTAGCGAAGCGATTTTGAGCGCGAAGTTGTTTGTCAACCAAGATAGAGGTCCGCGCTTTGGTAGTGTTTCGCTCGCTCCAAGCTTTTTGCTGGTTGAAAGCGTGAGCCAAGTAGAGGTTTTTCAATAGCCTTTTTTTAACAGATCACGCGTGAGCCGTATCAAGCTATCGTGTTATTATTGTTCAGTGTGGTTTTTCATTTCAACATGGAAAATCGTCCGCCTGAACAAAGTTTTCAAATCTCATTCAAATTTATTACGAAAATTCCCGTTCTGTACAGAATGTGTGTTTCGCGCGCTTCGTTCAACTTATGGTCAACATAATCGGCCTACTGAGCGTATTATTCGCAAGACCACCACCCATGTTGAGACACAGTATTCATTATAGGATAATATTCTACCGAATAGACCACGTCCAACACGCAGTGAAGAAAATATAGCGGCCGTAGCTGAGAGTGTACACGAAGACCGTGGATACTCGATTCGACGCCGTTCGCCGCAACTCGCACTGACGTATGGAATGACTTGTCGCATTTTACGCCCAGATCTTAAATTGAATGCTAGACCTCCCCAAGCGATATGGCTTTGCTCTATGGGTTCTTGAAAAGTTCCAAGAAGATCCGACGTCTTCGAGCCAAATTTTGTTCAGCAACGAGGCCCATTTCTGGCTCAATGGGCGTGTAAAAAAGCAAAAATGCCGCATTTGGGACGAAGAGAAACCTGAAGAAATTCAAGATCTGCCATTTCATCCAGAAAAAAGAACGGTTTGCCGGTGAGAACGTAATCGCCAATGGAGACCGCTACCGCGCCATGATAACCGACTATTTGGTGCCTGAATTTGAAGCTCTTAATTTATGCTACGTTTTTTTTCAACAAGGCGGCACCACTTCCTACACATCGCATTAATCAATGGATTTATTGAGGCAACTCTTCGGTTAGCAGATAATTTCACGTTTTGGTCGGTCGATTGGCCACCAGCACCGTGCGAAATCACACGGTTAGATTTTTCCTGTGGGGATATGTAAAGTCTAAAGTCTATGTGGACGATCCCGCTTCGATTCAGGTCTTGGAGCAAAACATCACGCATGTCATTCTCCAGTTGCCAGTCGAAATGCTCGAAAGAGTAATCGAAAATTGAACTTAACGGATGGATCATCTGAGACGTAGCCGCGGCCAACATTTGAAAGAGACAATCCTCAAGAAATAAATGCCAAAGAATGTTCTTTCGAATGATAATAAACATTCTTAATTAAATTTGAATTTTCTGTGTTTTTTTCTTTAAAAAAGTAGGGAATCTCGAAAAGAATCATCCGTTATATGCTCATAAATAAAATGCAGGGAAATAGTCCTCAAAGCTCACTTTAATGCATTGAAATGGATTCTACTTTTGGATCTATGCCTTAATTCTGTAGTCTCAATGGAATAAGACAGATTTGAAATATTCGCTGGGTTCCTGCAACCAGCTCACATGTATCCTATGTACTCCAATGCCATTTCTCCAGTTTACATTCTATTATTGTATATATATACACACACTGTAGTTAGTCGAGGTGGCACTACTTTGATATATTGATCCTGCAGCTCATGATCTACGGCGATTTATACGACGCTGCTGCTGCTGCTGCTGAGGAGACATACAAGAGACACACCATTTTGCCTAGTGCTGCGTCGAGTAGAAAAAGAAAACAACAACACGCAAGTGCTCCCATGTAAGAACATTGTCATTGCCACATTTTTCGACACGCCACTCAACTCATATCGTAGAAATGAATGTCACACACTAAGCGATTTGTGCGCTGTGTTGCGCTGCTTTCGGCTTTCGGTAACTGCTTTTCTACACACCTTTTTTGCATATATATTTCTCTTGCTTTTTGTTGTTGTTGTTGTTGTTGTTGTTGTTATTGCTATTATTTGTGATTTTCGTTATGAATTTATTATGTGACGGAAGTGGTCCACACAAATTGTCTGTCCAAACTTCGAGCGCTCCAACTGCTGCTGTTGCTGCTGCTGCTGCTGCTGCTGTTGCCGCTGGACATATGCTCCGTGTTAGTTGTTGTTTTTGTTGTTCTTGCTGTTTTGTTTACTTCTAATCGCTGCATAAATCTTCATTTTGTGTGGACATTATGTCATACAAGCTATCAAAACTTTGAGTTAAGAGCCGTTGTTGGGAGAAGAAGAGAAGAAAGAAAAGAAAGAAGAAAGTTGCTGCAAAATCCAAGTATGTATGTGCGTGTGTTTGTGGCTGTGAAAATGGTGTATTATTGGAGGTTATGGAAGAGTGTAGGCTGTGGTGGTATCTCTCGTGCTTTAATGGTGTTTAGAAAGCATTGTCAATTTGAAAAATGAATTACCAAAGTTAACGGTATAAGTTTCGGTTATAAACACATAAAGTGGGCGGCGAAGTTTTTTCCGAATATTTTGCGGATATCTTGAAAAGTAAATTCGATGAAAATTTTTAATTTAATTTTTTACAGCTTTTCTAACTGCGAATACAAAAAAAAAAAACAGCCAAGACCAAGAGTAACAGGGGTGGAGGGATCGACTTAGTAGGTTTGAGACATTCTATTAATCTCCAGTGAAAAGGTGAATATTACTGGCTCGAAAGACATTGACAACACCACACGGGGATTCTGCGAAGGGTTGGCTGCCTACACTTGAGAGGAAGGCAACATTGTGACATGAATTGCGGCGTAACGGGAAAATATATAAATTAGTTCGTCTTTCGGCTGGGGTGACTGGTATTTTGCCGCTTTAGTAGGGAAGAGCAATGTTCTTCCTGAAATGGCTGGTGAGATAATAACAGAATTGTCCCGTCTGATTCACACCTTGTTGACTCTGTACACAAGCTCCCTTGAGAACATGAATCAAACCTCACGTGGGCACTATACATGCGAACAACTACGGTTTTTTTGGCGATCTAGCGGCTGGAAGCGGAGACCCAAAAAACTTGATTGCACCTGGAAACGAACAACAACGAAAAATACAACCAGATAATGGAATCGAGGAACAGCTAAAAAGCAGCGGAATAAAAGAGAGGATATCCCCAAAGGAATTAGACCGGCGCCTAGCCAGAATTCAAAGCAGCAAAAGATCCAGTCCAGGGGAACACAACAAAGGCAGGAATTCATAAGAAAAATTAGACATTCAGAGGATACTCGAGGATCGCAGAAATGCAATAGAATTATCCAGATAATGAGACAAATAATTGTAAAAACAAAACAAAATTTTTAGTCTCGATATCAAGCGCGACGTTTTATAGCTGAAAGATCTGTTAATCATAACTATAAGCTAACACAATAATTGACGAATTAAAAATTTAACGAGAAAGACGCTGTCTATGGAGTGACAGCAGAAATTAGAGACTACAACGCTCTAGCAATAAGGCAGGAAGTATTTGATGCTGTATACAGGACGCTAGGAGAATCTATCACTGACTACAATCAAATAGCAGAAAACAAATGAAGGCCTATGTAATCCTGCTAAGTCAAAGGGCAAAATCTCTGTTAAAATCGTCAAGTATAAGAAACGGATGGATCAAGTTTAGTCTACGATTGAAGGATTAAAAGATGCTTCCACTGCTCTGGATCAGACATCAGATGTGTGGGAAGTGGCGCCGTCTTGTTGAAACCAAATGTCGCGGAGATAATTTTTGAAGAAATATGGACCGATGATTCCACCGGCACACAAACCATACCAAACCGTTGTTTTTCCTGGATGAAATGGTAGATCTTGAATCACTTCAGGGTGCTCTTCCTTCCAAATGTGCCAATTTTGCTTATTTATAGACCCATTAAGCCAGAAATGGGCCCCATCGTTGAACGAAATTTGGTTCTAAAACGTCGAATCTTCTTGGAACTTTTCAAAAGCCCGGCGATAAGCGAAGTGATGTCGCTTGGGAGGGTCGACCGGCTTCAGTTTTTACACAAACTGTATTTTGTACGCTTTCAATTTAAAATCTTGACGTAAAATGCGCCAAGTCGTTCCATACGTCCGTAGTCCGTGTTGCTGCGAACGCCGCCGAATCGACTCTGCACGGTCTTCGTGTACACTCTCAGCTACGGCCGCTATTTTGCCAAACAATACTGAACAAAAACAACATAACAGCTTGACATGACTCAAGCGTGATCTGCCCAAAAAAAGGCTATTGAAGAAAGTACGTCTACTTGGATCACCCTTTATTATTATCAAAAACTTATCCCATATCAATGTCCGCCCAATTTTATTTAACAAAAAAAAAAGAAGAAATTATGTGAAATAAAGCGAAGGAAATTATTGAGAGCAGTAATCACGACAAACCTGAAGGGAAAAAAACCTCAAGCACGAAATTCATTGGAGTGGAAGATTAACTCAAGCGCTTCATTACTTCTGATCCTTGCGCACACTTACATACAGAGGGCACATATGTACATATGTATATATGCATGTGAGTATGAGTATTTGTTTTAACCCATTTATAATTAATAATTCTTTCGCACTCAAAGTAAATTAGCCCAAAACCCAGTGAGATGCCAGTGATGCTCGAAAAGTTGTCAAAATGTAACACATGAAATTAATTGAAAAAGAAAAAACGAAAACAAAAAAAGAAACAAAAATTGTGTGTTTATGAAAAAAAAATATTTTTTTAAGAGGAGAGGAGTTTTAACAAAAAAAAAAAAAAAAAATATTAAAAAATATTACAATAAAAATAAAGTGGGTGCTCAAAGGTGTGGAGTTCAGGTAAGACTGCAATAAAATACTGGAGACAAAAAAAATCAGTTTTTTCTAAGGAAATTTCTTCGAAAACGAAGTGTTTTAAACAGTGCTGGTAATTTAATGTCTAAAATCCAGGTTATTGGTTTCTAGTTAAAAATCGAGAAATAGAGAGAGAGAGAGAGAGAGAGAGAGTGTGTTGAAACTCTATTCTAGTTAATCTTAATCTGCTGCCTCCAAGCTGCGTCTGAAACCAGTCAACCAACCGATGCTTCCATTGAAGAAATAATTAAAAAAAAGGAAAAATATGCTTTCTGCAGCACAACTCTGTAAAGCTGCGCGCCCGCCACCATCGTACGGCTTTACAAGTATGGAATCCACCATTTTTTTTGTTTACATTCGAAAACAGCTGAGATCACCTGATTTTTAAAACTTTGCTATTCTCTTATTACCCACCCAATTCGCATTTTGAATTTCTCTAATTCCATCTTGATTCGCATTGTCAAATTCTTTGCTCTGCTTTTGGTGCGACATTCTGTTATTTGTTAATTCTTTCATTGCCTCCATATTTATTGCTCAAATTTTTCATTCCATCGATGTTCGCATCGTCGAGTTTGCCTGTCAACTTGCGGGCAGCCATTATGATTTTCTATTTGACAGTCAAACCCCGAGATTGACAGGTAAATGCGAGTTTGACATTTTCCTGTAAAATACACAAGATTCCATACTTGTAAATCTCTACGATGCCCGCCACGCCACAAAATAATATAATAAATATGGAATATGAATTTAAAGAAAAATAAAAAAATAATTGAAAAAAAAAAATTAGCACATCTCCATGACAACTTCGCCCCAGTGCGCAGCGAACCGAAATCATGACGTACCCACATCATGTCACAACATGCCAAGAGGATGGCAGCAGCAGCATGCCGAGGCAACAAAAGCCACGATTCTGTGGCATGCCACGACAGGTAAGGTGTGGCAAAAAAAAAAAAAAGAAATACAAAAAAATTAAAAGCCAAAAATATTCAAAATATTATGATTACAATAAAAGAGAGAAAAAAATTCAAACCTACAGAAAACCTACAGCGAAAATTCAGCAGATTCGCCTGCGTTGTTTTATCGAACTTTAATTTTTTTATTTTTTATTTTTTTTATTTGCCTTATACCCACTTCGCTTCGAAAACAAATTAAAAACATTTCCCATGCTCTCCGCACTGTGCGTTAATATGCCAAAATTATTATTATTATTATTATTTGCATTATTAATTTCGCCCTTTGTTCCTTCGGTGTGTTTCTGCGCCGTCGCGCATATCTTCAAAAATGATAGAAAAACATAAATGTTGTGGAAGAGGCATCGCTTTTGTATTGAATTTCGCGCAGTTTCTGAGCAAAAATTTTGCTTTCATTCTTTGTATTTTAATTTTAAAGAGTTCGCTCGCCTTACCTTCACTTGAGGCGACGATGTCTTATGGAATTCGCGGCGGCGTCTGCTTGCCCTGCCGCCTATCGTCTGCCACGTGGCGCTACATATCAGCTTCAATTCTTCTTCTGCTTCTTCTGCTTCTTCTTCTTCTTCCACTGCTTCCTTTCTCTGACACTCACGCTGTCAGCTAGCGCTGTTGATAAGCTGGCGGGTAGGACTAAATGGGCGCGGCAGGCGTGGTGTGAATTTGAGCGCCGCCGAACTGTTCATTTTGACTGTTTGACGCCTTACGGTTTTGTGGTGCCGCTGTTGTGACACTGCATTGAGTTTATTTCTCGGTTTTCGGTTTTCATTGAAAGTTTTTGGTTTACACTTTAAAAAAAAATTTATTTATTTTGGGCTAAAATACTTTTGTGCTGCCCTCGCAAACTCTTATCAATTTCGGTTTTTTTCCCTTCTTCATATTTCATTTCATTGTGACGTTGTGTTTTTTTAAATGTATTTAATTGGGTTTTAACACTGCATTTTGTGTGTTCAATTGTTCTTTGTCATAAAACAGTGGCATCTTGGCAGCTGCAAAACGTTTTGTTGCCGCGATAAGCTGGTACACTTCCGAAGTGTGAAAGTGTGAGTGAGGAGAAGGAGGACTAATGCGTGAGAACCCCCCACAAGGTAAGCACATCTCGTTGCAATAAAGTTTTTTCCAAGAGCTCTACTAGCTGTAACTGGAACTGGTTCCGGGAATACGCCCAAAAGAGCGAGCTTATACCTTTGTGAGTATCATCTCCATTCCAAAAAGGGCTAACATCAGTCAGAGTGAGTATTCTTGGCCTTTCACTGCTTAGTGGTGAGAGAATGGCCTTTAACTCCAGTGCATTTTTCTCGCCGCGACTTAGAGTCTGCCCAACATTTCCACTTCTTGCGATTGACGTAGTCAGTGCTTACTTGATTATGTCCGAGTCACGAATAGCGAGCCAGTCGTTTCTTCTCTTAGCAGTTCGTAGCCAATTTGAGAAAACCAAGTGATGTTCGGTACTTCTCTGCCTAATCTGGAGAAATCTTTAATTGGAAGCGTAAAAAATACAGCTCGTGTAAGAGCTGAAGCCCCTCGACCTTCTCAATCGACATCGCTCCACTCTATGGGCTCTTGAAAAGTTTCAAGAATATCCGACGTTTTCGAGCCAAATTTTGTTTAGCGATGAGGCCCATTTCTGGCTCACTGGGTATGTAAACGAGCAAAATTGCCGCATTTGGGACGAAGAGCAACCGGAAGAAATTCAAGAGCTGCCATTTTATGCAGTTTGTGGACCGGTGGAATCATCGGTCCATATTTCTTCAAAAATGATGCCGGTAAGAACGTAACCGTCAATGGCGATCGTTATCGTTCCATGATAATCGACTATTTGATGGCTGAAATTGAAGCTCGTGATCTCCACGACATTTGGTTTCAACAAGACGACGCCACTTTCCACACAGCACATCAATCAATGAGTTTATTGAGAGAACACTTCGATTAGCAAATAATTTCACATTTTGGGCCGGTCGATGGGCCACCAAGATCATGTGATATCACACCGTTAGACTTTTTCCTGTAGGGATAATTAAAGTCTTAATTCTATTCGCCAGTTACCAATCGAAATGCTCAAAAGAGTAGTCGAAATTTGGTCTCAACGGATGGATACAATATAATCAAATTATCTTCTGTGGCCTTGAACGTCTGGCTCTGTGCCAGAAAAATCCTAGAGTCTCATATTTAAAAGTACTTGCCCAGAATTGGCTGGGTTGAGATAAGATCAGCTTGCTCAAACATAGGACTCAGGTGGACCAAGCTGGTCATAAATAACGTAATGGGCCCAAACACTATGAAACCTTGTAGCTCGCCCCGATTATGATAAGTTCCACACCCGTAAAGGCTTATGTTATAATAACTTGAGACTACATAGAGTGAGGACAGGCACACCTACCCCCCTTCCCTTCCATGTCAAGTTATAATTTTCGGCAGAAAATTTTATCGAATAAAATGAAAGAAGAGAGCTCTGCTCCCTCCAGTCCTCTTGTGAAGTACTAGCCACAGATATATCGCAACACCACATATAGTTAAGGGTGAATGAACTTCAATTTGTTAAGAATGGTCACCCTCTCATAGGTATTTCTTCGCCAGAGTTCACAAAGTAACTAGACTCAGAGTCTCGTTTATTGCATGCGGAAGAATTTCGAATTATTTGCGGAGTGCTAATACAATTGACACATCCCAGTAAGTAGAGTGATTAACGCGCCAGTAAAGTACTTAAACTAGAATCTAAGCTAACTTAGAAACAAGCTGAGTACTCATAACCAGGGAGTGAGTAATATGCACAACCCACCGGCACAATCTATTCGGACAGTTGACATTTTCGAAATGAATGTGCGCACTCCAGCACAACTCAATAAGCAACAACATAAGCACTACACACCGGAGATCATCATTCTCCATGGATGACACATTGCAGCACATTATCTAGGATTGGGCATCTGTGCGATGGTGACCCAACCCTCGACCGCCTAGTTACTACCACATCAGCTAGGAATTTTGATTGAATTGCGCGTCATGACGTTGGCATGCAAATCACAGTTTCATAATTTATCAAAGACATTTTCTAGACGTCTTTTTTGGTTTCGTTTAGAATTCACAAAAGGGGAAGGGAGAGAGATCTACAAATGGGTGCGTATAAATTGCAGTTTGGCATGGCAAATGAAGACAGCTGAATGCGTACGTCACACAAACCCATGACAGCCGGGAAACGCTCCATCCAGCCATGTTTGTATGCGTCGCGTCTCTCCTTGTGGCACCATATGCAACATGGTCCACAACGTCGGCGAAATCAGTTCGAACGCATCACAGCAATCGAACTCATAAATAATCGGTGACGCGACAGCAAACAGCAACAAAAACAAAAGCAAGCACACAGTGAAAACATAAAATAAAGTTAGACTTGGGAAAAACAAAAGCGAAAGCAACAACAACAACAACAAACAACACACAGTTGCACCTCTCAATATTGATCACATTTGCAGCAACACTTAGGCACCATTTGTGGCGGCAACTCTGGCCATCCAGTCGCTAGCGCAGAATCTAGTGCATATCCTGACGGAAATCAAGGTGAGCATGGCGCAGTGCGTATGAACCGAACCGCTGTTGCTGCTGCTGCTGATGCTGCTAGCCCGGCAGGCAGGCACGGCAGCAGTAGTAGATGCGAACAGTGCGAGCAGTGACATACGAGGCATATGAGTCAATTGAACATGGACTACGAACGGAAAGGTCGCGGGAAGGGAGAGAGTGAGAGAGAGAGAGCAGTCGGGCATGTGACTCAGCCGTTGCCAGTAATTTCGCTGCTCTTGTGATACCTTTGGTTATGTGGCGCTGTTGCTGTTGCTGTTGGTGTCACCATCGCCATCACGCATGAATGAATGATGGTAATGGTGATGCTGATGTTGTTGTCGATATTGGTAAAATGCAACATGCAACGCATAGCTGATGGTCGTTACGGCAATAGTAAGAAATCAGCAGTAAAGGCAGAGCTAAGTTGGGAGAAAGCGTGAACCGGGCAGCCTCCTGGACGTTAGACATTGGCGACCACAGAAGAGATTTTTTAATTTGGTATTTTCTAGGAGTGCAGTCTGACTGATTAGGTAACGGGAGCGCTTTTCAGAGGCTCTTCTCCCTGGGTTCCAATAATCGTTACTAGTTTCATATGGATTCACTGCCATTCCATAAGCTTAAAACTTCCAACAGACACGATGGATCTCTAAGTTCACATCGATAAAAAAAAGCTCAATATTTTGACGGCTCTACTCAATACCCGTGTATCCAGAGCTCTATGGGATTAACAAATTAAGAATATTCCATTTCTGACTTTCTCTAGCAATTTTTTCAAAAGTTTTGCCAGACAAACTCCCCTGAGAAGGAAACAGGGTAATGGAGATTTTTGAGTTGTTTGATTAGGGAGCTCAACACCAGTTGGCAGAAGTTGATCCTTGGTGCTCAACGGACGTCATTCATGCCTAAAACTGCCGGAGAGAGAGAGGAAATAAAAAAGTTTCTCGGAGGGAAACCACTAGAGTCTACTGTGGAGCTATCAGTAGAGACATCCAACTTCATTTTAACTCTCTTCTTTCTACGGACCTCCGCTCCATCGACGGACAAACATTCGGAGTTTAATTGATTTGGCTCATCCATGTGAACAAACTCATCAACCCCTACACACAGGTTGCGTGGCGCGTAGTGAAGCGAAATGAAAAATGTTCAGTGCAAAGTATGGACTCTTTGAGTTTAGGTTGAGTTGTATGTAAATTGTGTTCGTTGCTAGAAAAATGCGGGTAAATGGCATTATGAACGTATGATGAGTGCGTCATAAACAAAGTAGCAACAAAAAGAACAACATGTCTAAGGACATTCAGTAACTAGAAGAACCAGCTGCTGCTGTTCCTCATAAATATTTTTCCATTTGTGCTTCAGAATGCATATGTTTTATGGAAGTAGACAGGGTGAACTATGCAAAGCTTTTAAAAATATCTGATGTAATGTCGGGTAGCTACCAAAATCAAGTCAACTCTCAAAGAAACTGAGAATTAGGAGTTACGGGGTCGGCAGTATAACGTTATCCCAAAGAATACGAATAGACTACGTTGTAGCGCGTCTGACTTTCGTGAAACTTCCGAAAGCTACAGAGGTAGTTGTCGACGACTTTTTTGGCACATATTGATCATTATCTCAGCTTTAACTTGAGGAATGCTCAAGAGTTAAAGTCTTAGCCGCTTAAACACGGTCTTTCGCGTAACTCCACAAAAAAAGTCCAGTGTCGTTAACTCGCACGATCTCGATGGCCAGTCGACATCGCCAAGACGGGAGATCTCACAATAAAGCCACATTTGTGTTCTTCAACTTTAGGCCGAGAAAGTCGGTTATCGTACGTCAATAATGCTCCGAATTGACAGTGACACTCTCGCCGTAATTGTTTTCAAAGAAGTACGGCCCAGTCACATATCCGGACCAAAGAATGCAAGACAGTAAGTTTTCTTGGGTGTAATGGCTTCTCTTCAATTATTTGAGGATTCTCCAACGAATGAGAAATATGCCTCGCTGCTGAAGAATGTTTTGTAGGACAGATCGCGGTCCGCTACTTGTTGTGCAAAAACCCAAGCAACTTAGCTACGGCGTGGTGAATGGTCAGCTGGCTTCAGTTGTTGTGTGAGCTGGACTTAATACGGATGTAGGTTTAGGTCCAAGTCCAAAATACGTCACTCCAAGTGAACAGTGAAAGCTTTGCAATCTCACAGCAAACAAACAACAACACAGCAAATTCACGCATGCAGCGGTAAGTGACAACAACAGGGACCAGGGGACTAGAACAGCAATAGGAGCATCATTGGTAGCAGTAAAATTTGAATTATGACACCGACAGCGACGCAGCGCAACACTCGATATATGTATGAGTAGTGGTGGCGGCAAGCAACGATAGCCGGCACCACAGCACAGAACAAACAGCTGGTGAAGCAGGCTGCAGGTAGGATGGCAGGCCGCAAGGTACCAAATGGAATTGTAAAATCCTTGCACCGCAGCCGCGACTGCAACGCATTGTCGGACCGGAATGTTGGATCATATCGCCATTGGTATTCCGCATTGATTGCTGCTGTGCTGACGCTGTTCCACCGCTTGATCGCCTGCGCTGCTCTATTCATCTGCTCGTCGACTACATTTTATTATAATTTGAGTCCATCATAGCTGATGCTGCTGCTGCTACTGCTGCATCGGGGAGGCGTCTGCGGGACGTATATACATGTGCCATTAAATTCATTGCGCGCAGCTACCAGCAAATCTTTACAATTATGTGCGGTTTACGTACAGTTGGTGGTGGTGGTGGTGGTGGTGTTGTTGTGTCGCCGTGCTGCTGCTGCGTCGCTTAAAATTGCCATATTTAAGCAAAAGTGCGGCGATAAATCAAATTGTCACTCGTCTGTTGTTGGGCGTTGGGTTTTAGACGTTCCATTCCCAACTTGGAGCCACATTCTGGTTGTTTGTTTGTTTGCTGATTGTTCGTGACGAGAGTTACCGGTTGCCACAATTCATTGCTAAGAGGCACGTACATATATATGTGTGTAGACACAAGGGGACCGGAAAAAGTTCGCCTAGTTGATGGCTGGTCTTGAGTTAAGTGTAGAGTGTAGTGTTGGGTTGATTCTGCGCAAATCTACGAGGCTCTACTGCCTATTCAGAGTATCAGAAAACGGCATGTAGCTACTCTACATTTTCTAAGCAAAATGAGGTATTCAAAGGGGTCTGGGTATTTAAGCCTTCTCTCCGAAAGTCGCGTTGAAATACTACTTCACGCCTTTAGGCACTCTCACAGGTTTTCGGAAGTGGCATGGCGCTACTCACACTCTAGCAAGGTGTCGCCGAGTATCACTCTCTTCATCAGAATCCATATGAAGACAGAACGAGTACAGGAAGAGAAAAAAAATGAGTTTCAATCATCTTGTATGTATGTATGTTGTATGCATGAGAATTTATTTCTCTTCTCATTGAAGCTATTAAAGTGACTTACTGCGAACAAACTTCAAGTGGAAATTCGGAAAGGCTGAACTTGATGGTTGAAATGTGGGCTTTGGCCATCGATGATGAGATCCGCTTAACAGTAGTAATAAAATACATTAAGTTTCCACATTCTTCATTCCTCCAAGTGATGACTAAGTCGTCGCTGGAGCCAATTTAGTGATTCCACCTCTTTATCTTATTACTCGCTTCATATGTAAAGATCTCTCTGCCTTATGTTGAAAATACAACAGAAGACCGGTGACTTACCGTAAAATATTGCGGTTTTCAAGGGGTTAGTGCTAAGGTGTTTCTATCTGATTGGATCTTTATTGCCTTATCAACTTTTTCTCTAGTGTAAAAACTACGTACGTCGTCAGCACCTCTGAGCGTGTAGTCTCGTCATTTCAATGACGACGATAAGAGCCAAAAGTGTTCACCATGTTCTTCCTAAAGAGTCTAAGCGTTGTCGAATTGATCTTATCACAAAACTAAACGTTTGGTTATCAGCAAGAGATTGTGTTTGGAAGTATTTCAACTACAACACTACTAGCCAGCAGAACTAACAAACTAGCCAAAATTTAGGTAATCGCAAAACAAATACAAAACATTTCGGATTCAAAAACCTAACAACAACAAATTATTAACACTTCCATTCTTGGCGCAACTCAAACAACAAAAGATAAGAAAAGAAAACAAAAATTTGCAATAGTTTTGCCACAGCCGCATTGCGTGCACAATGTGTCTCATTTCTCTAGTATTTTTTGGTGGACCATACATTCTGGCGAGAACGCCAAGATTTCGAGCCTTACCGCATGCTCCATACGCACAAACCGAGTGCAACCCTGCCATCATTCATGCGGTATTCAACTTACCTCTTCCAGGCAACTTCTGGAGGGAAGCGAATGCAAAGCAAAACAAACGTAAAGTAAGATTTTGTTGTGCAAAGTAAATGACAAGATCAAAACAGTCTTACAAAATCTTAAAATCTCTTAGATCTCTTTAATAATCCCTACAATCTCTGCTCGCTTGGTAAATACACTACACTGTTCTATTATAAACAAAGGTTCGCTTTAGACTGGCTAAGAAATAGTACTTAAGTTTCCTAGTTCAATCTTGCTGTATTTTTATTAACGGATCGGAAGAGTTCCAACGACTTTGTTGAGTTTTTTTTTCGATTAGCAATCAAATTTCCTCCTGTAATCTAGGATAACACTAAGTTACCGCTGGATAACACATTTTATAACACATTTTACAATAAGCTAAATTACCGAATGACGAGGGTAGGGGATTTGGTTAAAAATTGTGAGTTTCTGAGACCTCGACCCCCTGGTTCACGGTTAGTTTTAGCTTCTAGCAAACTGGTGTTTTTTTTTCAGAGTTCCCTATAGTCAGGGGTATCCTTTTTGTTCCTAGGAGAGTGTGACCTCGTTTTTAAAAATCTATAACGCTTTGAAGAATATTCAAGAAATTACTTTTTATTTTCTTTTAAATAGCTAAGAAATATTAGATCTGATAAGATTGCGCAGACCAACGTAAAACAAACGCTTCATAGGGCCACAAAGTGATGCGTTTACTCAAATCGATTTTATCGCTGAAATATAAGAAGGAATTTATTAGAGAACACATTTTTTCTATATTCCTGAACATACCCCAGGCTGTGTGGTGAGTAAGAGTTTAGTATCACAAACTCCATAGTTTTATCAGACAGTCCCTCCAAATACTCAATCTGATTGCCTAAATTGGCCAGCACGCGATACTCCTCGCGACCCACAGCGGTTCTAGAGAAAAGCATATGACAATCAGTAAATGAATCTCTGAGATATCAAATTGTATTCAAGAAACCTGACAATCTGAAAGACTTGCTCACTCAGAGCTGCATAGGAGAAGCCGCCCTCCTCCTTGAATGCCTTGAAGGCAGCGGTTTTCTTTAATGCAGTCATACCCTTCATGATATTGAGTGTGCTGCGTGCCACACCTCGTTGTACCTGCACATTCAAACTCTCGTAATCCGGATTCACCGGAAGCCAGGTGGTATCGTTTGTACTGAAACCAGCATTCTTTGTAGTATCCCACTGCATGGGTGTACGTTCGGGGTCACGGAAATCACACTTGGGGTCCGAGTCTGAGTCTGTTTTTGAGACTGAATCGCATTCAATTTCACCGTCAGGCATGCCGATCTCCTCGCCCTTTTGAGAATAAAGTTAGCGCTTCACACATACCGTTTCATATAAACTTCCACACTTACATAATACGTGATAGATGTACCGGGCAGTGCATGCATGATCATCGTCATCATATCCACCCTTTCTGCACCCAAACGTGTGGACAGGCGACTGTTATCATGATTACTTGCGTCCCAATTGGCCACCTTGTGCCTGGCCCACATAACATTCATCCAGTCGTTGGCTTTTTCTTCAATATCTTTGGCAGTGGCATCATTTGTTAGTTCGACAAAATTGAAATTCATCGGCATTTGGCCACCGACGTGAGTGCCGTTAGTTATGTATTCGCTTAGATAATTAATGTCGCTGTAAGCTTCGATAATCTGTGCTCTAAATGGAGAAAAGGAGAGAGAAATAGAGAGAGAGAGAGAGAGAAATAGAGAGGAGAGAGAGAGATAAAGATATTAAAAGAGGGGAAGTCTAAATTTGTGTGACGAGACAGGCTATAGTTGAGTTTTTTAATTTCTACTACGACCTACTCACCTCGTGTCACCGCCATTGAGACGCTGGTATTCGTCCAAGAACGCGCGCCACTCGTATAGTAATGCAGCATTTTCTGGTTGATTCTTTGTGTAAATATGCAAAAGCTCCGAAGGATTGTTCTCATCGACAGGTTCATCAGGATATGTGCCATTTTCGAGACGCTTCTCAACAAAAAATGGCGCGGCATCGATACGGAAGGCATCCACACCACGATCAAGCCAAAATTTCATCACTCCAATCATGGTTTCATGCACCTTAGGATCACGGTAGTTCAAATCCGGTTGTTTTCGCAAAAACTGATGTAAATAATATTGCTGACGTTGCTCATTCCAAGTCCATGCCGAGCCTCCGAATTCGGCATCCTAAGCGGGAACAGCAGGCTTTGTAAAAAAATTCAGTTACAAACATATCGTAAATCTACTAACCCAATTATTTGGCACTGTACGTTTGCCCGTTACTGGATCAATTTTGCCATCATCCCACACATAGAAATCATCGTAGCCATCCTCGCGACGTATCGATTTCTGGAACCACTCACACTCATCACTCGAATGATTGGGTACAAAATCTAAAATAATTTTCAAACCCAATTTATGCGCCTTCGCAACCAAAGCATCAAAATCCTCCATTGTGCCAAAGAGTGGATCGATTTCAAAGAAATTTGACACATCATAACCCATATCCGCCATTGGCGATTTGAAGATGGGTGACATCCACGTCGCTGTGACGCCAATCTCCTTGAGAAACGCCAAGCGTGACGTAATGCCATTCAAGTCACCCACACCATCACCGTCACTATCCATAAACGAGCGCGGATAGATGTGATAGAGTGTGGCGGACTCCCACCAATCGACATCACTGTTGGCGGCGGTTAAGTCTTGCACGAGAAGAAGCGCTACTGCTAATAACCGTAATAAACCGAACGACATTTCGAAAAGAACTATTGAAGACGGTGGTGAGCCTACTTATATTTATACTTCGGAAAATATTTGTTATGATAGTCTAACGACGAGTTTTTTTTTTTTCAAAATTTACTTATCGCATTGATAATGCAGGGCTGCCAGTAATCAATGAATACGAGTACTTTGTTGTTGGTGTTAAAATCATATCAAAAAATAACATACTGTTACGATCTTGCTGAATCAAACCTCGACGATTTCCCAAATCCTTCGGGTACGATCTCTGGATTGTTAAATAAAATCGCCAACTTAATTTGCAGTGTCTTTATTTATCAAGAATTTAATTAATGTCCTTTTGATTACTCAGTAATTCACAATTCAATTACAATTTACTTTACTATTTACAAACACTTGTATACAACTCGCAACCAACCGTCTAGAATAATTGAAGCGTTCTCGCTAACGAATAATCGAAGCGTTCTCGCTAACGAATGTTCTCGTTTCACGCTATAGAACATGCCAGCCATCGGCTTCTCTCTTTCATCTGTCATTCGCTTCGCATTTTCACCACAATATTGTGGCGAAAATGCGAAGCGAATGACAGATGAAAGAGAGGAGCCGACAACTGACATCTTCTAGAGCGTACGAGACGTTTATCGTAACCGAAACGAATATCGTAACCGAGAGGATTATCGTAAAGACGAGATTATTCCGGAGGGTTCGTTTTCAAGCAGCAAACAAGTATATAAGGGCGACGTACGGCAGCAAAAGCAATCAGTTGTGAATTAAGCTCGTGGAGATTACATTACAGTAAAGTAATAAAAACAGTACATTGTGAAAGTTGTATATAAGTGATTTTAAGTAGTAACGTAAATTGTAATTGAATTGTGAATTACCGAATAATTAAAAAGGATATTAATTAAGTCTTTATAAACAAAGAGACTGCAAATTAAGTTGGCGATTTTATTTAACAATCCAGAGGTCGTACCCGAAAGATTAAGGAAATCATCGAGGTTAATCAGCAAGATCGTAACAATTGGTGTCAGAAGTGGGATTGTTAAATAAATTCCAGAGGACAATAACTGAAAAATGGTGAAGATTCAGGATTTGACGATACCTCTTCTCAAGAAGGAGTTGGCCAAGCGAGGATTGTCTACAACAGGAAATAAGGCAGAGCTGCAATCGAGACTGCGAGAATCAATGGAAGCCGAAGGCATCGACTTGAACCAGTACGAATTCCGTCGCGAGGATGAAGATGTATCCTTGAAGGATGTTGACAAAGAGGAGGCTAGTGATTCTGCGAAGGAGTTGGAGCAGCCCTCAAGCAAGATTCAAGAAATTGCTCCTGGCTCATCTACCGGTATGGACATGAACATGTTGTTGGCTGCAATTTCACAAATCGATGCAAGCTTATCACAAAAGATATCAGAAAAGATGGATGCACAGGATGCCCGTAATTCACAAAATATATCTGCAATCGATGCCAGCATATCACAAAAGATGGATACACAAGATGCCAAGATGTCACAAAAGATGGATGCACAGAACGCGAACATGTCACAAATCGATGCCAGCATATCACAAAAGTTGGATGGATTAGAAGGAACAATCGCACAAATACAGCAAAATCTGGTGATCGAAAATGCAGAACTTAAGGAAAGACAGAATCAAATCGAGGAGCGACAAGACAAGATAGAGGAGCTAATTGAGACCAAAGTGAACAAATTGGAAGGTCGGCAAGAAAAAATAGAAGAGTTAATTGAAGCCAAAGTCAACACATTGGAAGGTCGTTTCCGGGATTTGCAGTTAAATCGTCCAACCACTTCAGTGAACGCTCCCAAGGTAAAAACACCATCGTTTGACGGAAAAATTCCCTTCCAAGTCTTCAAGCTCCAGTTTGAGAAGACGGCTGAAACCAATAAATGGAGCATGGAGGAAAAATCTGCTGCACTATTCGTTGCGTTGGAAGGACCTGCGGCAGAACTTTTGCAAACTGTACCTGATTATGAGAGAAATGATTACGACGGATTGATGCGAGCCCTGGAAAGACGCTATGGTAGCGAACACAGAAGACAAATTTACCAGATGGAGCTAGAAAAGCGCGACCAGAAACCCAACGAATCTCTACAGGAATATGCTTCGGAAATTGAGAGATTGGCTCATTTAGCCATCGGAGACGCATCGGGTGAGCATCTCGAAAGGGTGAAAATACAAAAATTCATCAGCGGCATAAAAGACGTTTACACCAAGCGAGAGACATATGCGAATCCAAAGTTAACATTCGCTGAAACAGTGGCGTATGCTCAAACACGTGAAACGGCGGCACTCATAAGCAGACCAGCGTACAAAGTCAATAAAGTGGAGGTTGAAACAGCAGATGTGATGACCGAAATATTGAGAACTCTGAAGTCGTTGGAAGGAATGAATCGTTCTGGTGGCAAGAATCAGGCTGGAAAATGCTTTAAATGTGGAAAGCCTGGTCACTTCGCACGCGAATGCAAAACGGGTTGCAGCATACAGGAAGGACAGCGCAAACGGAAGGCTGAGGAGGATAAACCATCAACTTCTCAGTCGTTAAACTAAAACGAGCCAGTCTAAAAGGGCGTATGCTGGCTCCTGCAATTGAATGCCCCATAATCTCCGTCTCGCAAATTGGTAGGAAAACGAGCAACATTACTATTGGTGGATATGTGGATGGACGAGCGCGAAAATTAACAGTAGATACGGGCGCATCACACTCCATCATTCGAACTGACCTGATCGCTAAAGAAGTGAGACCATTACCTGGAGCAATATTGAAAACGGCGACTGGTGAGGACACACAAGTGGTGGGAGAAGTAACATGTGAGGTCTCAATAGGGAATGTGACGGTGTTACACAGCTTTATAGTCGCGCTGAGGTAATCAGTAGATGAGGTAATCATAGGAGTGGACTTCTTGATGGAGCAAGGTATCAAGATCGACTTGAATAACAAGGTTATGGAGTATAAGAACATGGAAGTACCACTAAGCATGGGCTACGATTCCACATACAGCAGCAAACAAGTGGTCTTAGAAGGCAGTGAACTGATTCCACCGAAGTCAGAAGCAGTTGTTTGGGCGAAAATTAATGGAGATTGTGGGACAAACAAATTGTGGGTTGTCGAAGCAGTACAAAATTCTACACTGGACTTACTTATTGGAAAAACCCTGGCTAAGACACGAAAGAATGGACGCATCCCAGTGAGAGTATTGAATGACTTCAGATCATCAGTAAAAATTCCTAGTGGAACTGTATTAGGGCAATGTCAAGAGGTAGAAGCCATTATTAACAGCAATGATTCATCTGGAATCGACTCTATTGGCAGCAAGAAGATGGAGGAAGATATCAATGCATGGACGCAAGGGTTGGAAGGCAAGTACAAGCACCAGGCCAGTCAGATGATTCGCAAATACTCCAACATATTCGACAAGGATGGCAACAAACCAGGCAGGACCAACGTGGTGAAGCATAGCATTGATACTGGTGACGCAAGACCAATTCGTCAAGCTCCTCGAAGCGTTCCACTAGCCAAACGTGACGCTGTTGGCCAAATAATTAGGGAAATGAGCGAAAGCGATGTTATCGAACCATCGGCAAGTCCATGGAGCTCTCCGGTGGTACTCGTGAAGAAGAAAGATGGCCAGTTGCGGTTCTGCGTGGACTATCGGAGATTAAACGATGTCACAAAGAAAGACAGCTATCCTTTGCCCAGGATCGATGATACACTAGACTCCTTAACTGGCACAGAATGGTTCTCAACACTTGACCTTAAGAGCGGGTATTGGCAAGTAGAAGTGAGTGAAGAAGATAAAGAGAAGACAGCGTTTAGTGCCGGCAACGGTCTATGGCAATTTACGGTAATGCCATTTGGGTTATGCAACGCTCCTGCCACTTTTGAAAGATTAATGGACCATGTGCTCAAAGGACTACACTGGAAGACCTGTTTGGTGTATCTGGATGACATAATCGTATTGGGAAAGAGCTTCGACGAACATCTGAGTAATTTGGAAGAAGTTTTCCAGAGAATAGCTGGCGCTGGTCTTAAACTAAGTCCTAAGAAGTGCTCTTTATTCAAGAAGGAGGTGAATTACTTAGGTCATCAAGTAACCACGAAGGGCGTGTGTACTGCGAAGGAAAAAATAGAAGCAGTGAAGGATTGGCCGAGACCCACAAATTTGCATGAATTAAGAAGTTTTCTTGGGCTGTGTACTTACTATCGTCGCTTTGTTCCGAATTTCGCCAGCGTAGCTCATAGTCTCCATGAACTCACAAGGAAAAATAAATATTTCGAGTGGAAAACTGAACAAGAGGATGCTTTCCAAGCTTTAAAAGAACGACTATGCACTGCACCTATGCTAGCGCACCCGGTTCCAGGTGCAACATTTATTCTGGACACAGATGCTAGTGGTTATGGCATAGGAGGTGTACTTTCGCAAATGATTGATGGGCAGGAGAAGATAGTTGCCTACTATAGCCGGACTATTGGAAAACCGGAGCGGAACTACTGCGTAACGCGGAGAGAACTATTAGCGTTGGTGGATTGCATTAAACACTTCCACAAATATCTGTATGGTCAACATTTCCGCGTTAGAACGGATCATGCAGCGCTGAAGTGGCTACTACAGTTCAAGAATCCCGAAGGGCAGCTTGCACGGTGGATTGAGAGGCTGCAAAGTTATGACTTCAACATCGAGCACCGCAAGGGTAATACGCACGGAAATGCTGACGCGATGTCCCGTCGACCATGTAGTTTGGAATGTAAGCATTGCTCAAAAGCAGAGGGTAAGGAAGACATAATAGACGTCCGGCTAATGACAGTTACATCAGCAGAAGAGTGGGAGGCAAGTCACTTAAGGAAATGTCAGCAAGAAGATCCGGACTTGGAATTGGTAATGCACGGATTGGAGGTGAACAGACGGCCAAGTAAAGAACAAATGGCAGCGGAAAGTCCCATCGCGAAAGCATACTGGGCACAATGGAACAGTTTAGAATTGATATCTGGCTGTTTGCATAGAGTATGGGAAAGTGAAGATGGCCAGTGCTCTCGGAAGCTTATAGTAGTTCCGAGGTTAAGAATTCCGGATGTTCTTAAGGAATTCCATAATGGTCCTAGTGGAGGGCACCTAGGTATTACAAAAACGCTGGAGAAGATCAAGCAGCGGTTCTATTGGGTTGGCTGTCGGCAGTCGATCGCTGAGTGGATTGCTAACTGCACGGAGTGCATTGCAGCTAAAGGGCCAAAGTCACGAAGTCATGGGCAGATGAAGCAGTATAACTCAGGTGCACCATTTGAGCGGGTTGCCATGGATGTAGCCGGTCCATTCCCTCTAAGCAAACAAGGAAACAAATACGTTCTTGTGGTTATGGACTACTTTAGTAAATGGCCTGAGGTCTACCCAATTCCAAACCAGGAAGCGAAAACAGTTGCGGATGCATTCACTCACAATTGGGTTACCAGATACGGTGCACCTATAGAATTGCACTCAGACCAAGGAAGAAACTTTGAATCGGCGGTGTTCCAGGAGATGTGCCAGATACTTGGTATTCGCAAAACCCGAACGACAGCCCTGCATCCTCAATCAGATGGCATGGTAGAGCGATTCAACCGGACCCTGGAAGAGCACTTGCGGAAAGTAGTGGACAAGAATCAAGATGATTGGGATGTACACATACAGCTTTTCCTGATGGGATATCGGTCCGCAGTGCATGAAACAACAGGTCAAACACCTGCCAGGATACTGTTTGGTAGTGAACTTCGGTTGCCCAGCGATTTAAAATTTGGAATAACTGGTGATGCGAGAAGAATTGGGAAGGAAGCGTCTACTGTTCTCGAGGAAAAGTTAAGAGAGATACATGCTCTTGTGAGGCAGCGAACTCAAATTATGAGTGACAAAATGAAGGCTAGGTATGACAAGGCGATGAACTCCGAAGGCTTCCAAAATGGAGATTTGGTGTTGCTGTACAATCCACAACGAAAGAGAGGTTTGTCCCCAAAACTTCAATGCAATTGGGAAGGTCCATACAAGATAATCAAACGACTAAACGACGTAGTGTATCGAATCCAAACTGTAGGGAGGCCGAGAAACAAGATGAAAGTGGTCCACCTAGAGAGGCTTGCTGCGTTTGGAACAGCGAATGTGTCTGATCGGGACGATCAGACTTAGGTGGAGGGCAGTGTGGCGAAAATGCGAAGCGAATGACAGATGAAAGAGAGGAGCCGACAACTGACATCTTCTAGAGCGTACGAGACGTTTATCGTAACCGAAACGAATATCGTAACCGAGAGGATTATCGTAAAGACGAGATTATTCCGGAGGGTTCGTTTTCAAGCAGCAAACAAGTATATAAGGGCGACGTACGGCAGCAAAAGCAATCAGTTGTGAATTAAGCTCGTGGAGATTACATTACAGTAAAGTAATAAAAACAGTACATTGTGAAAGTTGTATATAAGTGATTTTAAGTAGTAACGTAAATTGTAATTGAATTGTGAATTACCGAATAATTAAAAAGGATATTAATTAAGTCTTTATAAACAAAGAGACTGCAAATTAAGTTGGCGATTTTATTTAACAATCCAGAGGTCGTACCCGAAAGATTAAGGAAATCATCGAGGTTAATCAGCAAGATCGTAACAATATTGTTAAATAAAATCGCCAACTTAATTTGCAGTCTCTTTGTTTATAAAGACTTAATTAATGTCCTTTTTAATTATTCGGTAATTCACAATTCAATTACAATTTACGTTACTACTTAAAATCACTTATATACAACTTTCACAATGTACTGTTTTTATTACTTTACTGTGATGTAATCTCTACGAGTTTAATTCACAACTGATTCACGACTGATTGCTGACTGACTGACTTGCAGTCGTATGTCGTCCTTATATACTTGTTTGCTACGTGACAACGAAACCCCTGGAATTATTGCGTCGTTTACGATAATCGTCGTTTACGATAATCGCCTCTTACGTTCTAGAACGTGCCAGTTGTCGGCTCCTCTCTTTCATCTGTCATTCGCTTCGCATTTTCGCCACACTGCCCTCCACCTAAGTCTGATCGTCCCGATCAGACACATTCGCTGTTCCAAACGCAGCAAGCCTCTCTAGGTGGATCACTTTCATCTTGCTTCCTGGGCTCCCAACATTCTGGATTCGATACACTGCATCATTCAGCCGTTTGATTACCTTATATGGACCCTCCCAAACGCATTGAAGTTTTTGGTACAAACCTCTCTTCCGTTGTGGACTGCACAGCAACACCAAATCTCCACTTTGGAAGCCTTCAGAGTTCATCGCTTTGTCATACCTGGCCCTCAATTTGTAATAGTTTCGTGGTTTTGGCCCTTTAGTTGCTATGCACTTCTTGCAGTTAACAACCCACTCAGCAATCGATTGACGACAACCAACCCAATAGAACCTCTGCTTGATCTTCTCCAGCATTTTCCTAATGCTTAGATGCTCTCCACTAGGACCATTGTGAAATTTCCTAAGAATATCCTGAATGCTTAACCTCGGAACTACTATAAGCTTCCGAGAGCACTGGCCATCTTCACTTTCCCATACTCTATGCAAACAGCCAGATATTAACTCTAAACTGTTCCATTGTGCCCAGTATGCCTTCGCGATGGAATTTCCCTTTGCCATTTGTTCCTTACTTGGCCGTCTGTTCACCTCCAATCCACGCATTACCAATTCCAAGTCTGGGTCTTCTTGCTGACATTTTCTTAAGTGGCTTGCCTCCCACTTTCCTGCTCGTGTAATTGTTATTCGCTGGACGTCTATTATGCCCTCAGCTTTTGAGCATCGTTTGCGTCGTCTTTCCTCTCTGTTGGAGCCCGACTGGCATTCGCGTGCGAAGTGACCTGCTTCACCGCAACTGAAGCACTTTCCATCTTGATTCTTAACACCACAACGATTCATTCCTGCTATCGACTTCAGAGTTTTCAATATTTCAGTCCTCACATCTGGTGTTTCTACCTCCAAACGCTTCACTTTGTGGGCCGGCTTACATAGCAGTGTCGCTGCTTCACGTGTCTGAGCATACGCAACCGTCTCAGCGAATGTTAACTTTGGATTCGCATAAGTCTCTCGCTTGGTGTACACGTCTTTAATTCCGCTGATGAACCTCTGGATTTTTAATCTTTCGAGATATTCAGCCGACGCGTGCCCTGTGGCTAAATGAGCCAATCTCTCGATCTCAAAAGCATATTCCTGTAGAGATTCATTATGTTTTTGGTCACGCTGTTCCAGCTCCATCTGGTAAATTTGCCTTCTGTGTTCGCTACCAAAGCGTCTTTCCAGGGCTCGCATTACTGCGCCATAGTTATCCCTCTTACATTCGGGAATAGTCAGCAAAATATCCGCTGCAGGTCCTTTCAACGTAACAAATAGCGCAGCGGATTTTTCCTCGATGGTCCAATTATTTAACTCAGCCGTCTTCTCGAACTGGAGCTTGAAGATCTGGAATGGAGCTGTGCCGTCAAAGGATGGTGTTTCTACCCACGGGCCGTTCATCGATCTGGCTGGACGATGCAACTGCAAATCTCGGACACGTCGCTCGAGCTCGTTGATTTTGGCTTCAATTAATTCTTCTATTTTGTCTTGTCGCACCTCGATTCGATCTTGTCTTTCCTTAAGTTCCGCATTGTCTTTCACAAGATTTTGCTGTATTTGTGCGATTGTTCCTTCCAATCCATCGAATTTTTCCGACAGCCTAGCATCCTGTGCATCCATCTTTTGTGATATGCTGGCATCGATTTGTGACATGTTTTGTGAATTTCGGGCATCCTGTGCATCAAACTTTTGTGACATGTTGTCATTGATTTGTGACATGTTGGCACTGATTTGTGAAATTGCAACCAGCAACATGTTCATGTCCATACCGGTAGATGAGCCTGGAGCATTTTCTTGAATCTTACTTTGTGGCTGCTCCAACTCCTTTGCAGAATCACTAGCCTCTTCCTTGTCAACATCCTTCAAAGATACATCTTCATCCTCGCGGCGGAATTCGTATTGGTTCAAGTCGATACCTTCGACTTCCATTGCTTCTCGCAGTCTCGATTGCAGCTCTGCCTTATTTCCTGTTGTAGACAATCCTCACTTTGCCAACTCTTTCTTGAGAAGAGGTATCGTCAAATCTTGAATCTTCACCATTTTCGATTACTATCCTTTGGAATTTATTTAACAATCCCACTTCTGACACCAATTGTTACGATCTTGCTGATTAACCTCGATGATTTCCTTAATCTTTCGGGTACGACCTCTGGATTGTTAAATAAAATCGCCAACTTAATTTGCAGTCTCTTTGTTTATAAAGACTTAATTAATGTCCTTTTTAATTATTCGGTAATTCACAATTCAATTACAATTTACGTTACTACTTAAAATCACTTATATACAACTTTCACAATGTACTGTTTTTATTACTTTACTGTGATGTAATCTCTACGAGTTTAATTCACAACTGATTCACGACTGATTGCTGACTGACTGACTTGCAGTCGTATGTCGTCCTTATATACTTGTTTGCTACGTGACAACGAAACCCCTGGAATTATTGCGTCGTTTACGATAATCGTCGTTTACGATAATCGCCTCTTACGTTCTAGAACGTGCCAGTTGTCGGCTCCTCTCTTTCATCTGTCATTCGCTTCGCATTTTCGCCACAATATCATATCGAGCAGCGCCTACTCCAGGCTCCAGTAGAGAGCAATTGTATGTATTGTCACGAGCGCCGTGCGCTTTCTCACTAATTTCGCCATTCCAATTTTTTTTGAACGAATTAGGCAAAAATGAGGTAATTTCTATGAAATTACCATACGAATTACGTTGTTGGTTGGTAGTGTGTGGCTATTATTTCTACATCACATTTAAGATGGATCGCCTGTCTGATCTCACTTGTTAGCAGACAGGTTGAAAATGATCAGGGCGCCAAATTAGAGCAAAGAAATTGAAATCATTTACCTTGAATGTAAGTGCAAGGAGTACGGATAATGAACAGAGGGCATTAGACAGGCAACAATACCAACTGGAAACAACACACAAATTGATTTCTGAGTTTTTTTCACCTACTGCAGCGACATCTATTGGTGGGAGTTTGGTGGGCTAAACTGGGTTGCACGCGTAACCGCAGCATGTTCAGGAGTTTCACTAGCTTTTTTATCGATATAAATTTCCTCACTTGCGCCAGCGATAATGCGATTCAATGACTTGATTTTAACGACATTCTTTTACTGGCATCTTTTCTTCTTTAACCTGAGGGAAATGTGGCACCAAAATGGATGTTAAGAACACAAAAAATAAATATTTCGGCGAAAATGTAAAAAAAAAAAAATAAACAGACGTCAGATGAAAAAGAAAGGCCGATAACTGGCATGTTCTAGAGGGCGAGAATCGAATGTTTGTTATCGATTTTTCCAGGAGTTAATACGAGCAATCTGTATGGTACGAAACACACACTGCTGGTAGTCAGTTTTATAGCGAACTCGTTGGTGATAACGCTACTGTAAAATGAAAATAGTATACTGTGAGCGTCAACTGTAAAATAACTGGTTGTCGATAGTGAAGCGAAATGTTATTTATTATAAATTCTTTATATTTAAGAAAATTCTTTATAAATAAGAAACCGCAAGCATGGTTTATTTAACAATCCAGTGATCGAAATCGAAGGATTTGGGAAATCATCGAGTTAATTTTGCAGTCAGGCAAAAAAAGGGTGAAGCCGATAGCTGCATGTTCTAGAGTGCGAAACACGAATGTTCGTTATCGCGAACATATCGATCTTTCCAGGGGTTCATACGAACAATCTGTGTATTGTCTCAGGGCGAAGCATACGCTGCTAGAAAATGAGTTTAATTGCGAACTCAGTGAAATGAAAATAGTAGAGTATAAGACTTGTAAAATAAATCGTTGTGGGTGGGTGATCCATTTCGAGGTTCCCTACTTTAAAAAAAATACAGAAATCTCAAGTTTAATGGGTAATGTTTATTACCATTCGAAAGAACATTCTTAAGGTTCGGCAGCGGTTACGTCTAAGATGGTCCATCTGTTAAGTCCAATTTTCAATGACTCGTTCGAGCATTTCGACTGGTAACTGACGAATGGCACGCGTAATGTTTTACTACAAGGCTTGAATCGAAGCGGGCTTTTCCGCATAGACTTTAGACTTTACATATCCCCAACACGATCTTGTTGGCCAATCGTGAAATTATCCGCTGACCGAAATGTTCTCTCATCATAAATTCAGGCATATATAAATATATTTTTTTTAATTTCTTAACTATCCGATTTTTTTAATTTCTTAACTATCCGATTCGACTACGCCATCCATCGTAGAACGACCGCTTCGTAGGGCATCAAAGTGATGCGCTTGCTCAAATCGATTTTATCGCTGAAATAAATATAAAATAACTTAATAAAAATTTTAATTCAAGATATTTTTCTATGTGGACACACCCAATGTTGTGTGGTGAGTAAGAGTTGAGTATCACAATCTCCATAGTTTTATCAGACAGTCCCTCCAAATCCTCAATCTGATTGCCTAAATTTGCCAGCACGCGATACTCCTCATGACCCACAGCAGTTCTAGAGAAAAGCATATGACAATCAGCAAATGAAAGAAACTCTCTGAGATATCAAATTGATTTCAACAAACCTGACAATCTGAAAGACTTGCTCACTCAGAGCTGCATAGGAGAAGCCGCCCTCCTCCTTGAATGCCTTGAAGGCAGCGGTTTTCTTTAATGCAGTCATACCCTTCATGATATTGAGTGTGCTGCGTGCCACACCTCGTTGTACCTGCACATTCAAACTCTCGTAATCCGGATTCACCGGAAGCCAGGTGGTATCGTTTGTACTGAAACCAGCATTTTTTGTAGTATCCCACTGCATGGGTGTACGTTCGGGATCACGGAAATCACACTTGCGGCCCGTGTCTGAGACTGTGTTTGAGACTGAATCGCATTCAATTTTCCCGTCAGGCATGCCGATCTCCTCGCCCTTTTGAGAATAAAGTTAGCGCTTCACACATACCATTTTATATAAACTTCCACACTTACATAATACGTGATAGATGTACCGGGCAGTGCATGCATGATCATCGTCATCATATCCACCCTTTCTGCACCCAAACGTGTGGACAGGCGACTGTTATCATGATTACTTGCATCCCAATTGGCCACCTTGTGCCTGGCCCACATAACATTCATCCAGTCGTTGGCTTCTTCTTCAATATCTTTGGCAGTGGCATTATTTTCGAGTTTGACAAATTTGAAATTCATTGGCAGTTGAGCACCGACGAGAGATAAAGTGATTACGAGAGAGAAAGTGGAAATAACTATAGACAAGCGGCTGTTAAGTTTATGTGTACTTTTTTGGTTTATTTCTTTGTCCAACTTACCTCGTGTCACCGCCATTGAGACGCTGGTATTCGTCCAAGAACGCGCGCCACTCGTATAGTAATGCAGCATTTTCTGGTTGGTTCCTTGTGTAAATATGCTTAAGGACTTGAGGATTCTTGTTATCGGCAGGCTCATCAGGATATGTGCCATTTTCGAACCGCTTCTCAACAAAACGTGGCGCGGAATCGATACGGAAGGCATCCACACTACGATCAAGCCGAAATTTCATCACTCCCATCATGGTTGCATGCACCTTAGGATCACGGTAATTGAAAAAAAAATATTGCGGTTTTCAAGGGGTTAGTGCTAAGGTGTTTCTATCTGATTGGATCTTTATTGCCTTACCAACTTTTTCTCTAGTGTAAAAACTACGTACGTCGTCAGCACTCCTGATCGTGTAGTCTCGTCATTTCAATGACACAGGTGTTCACTGTGTTCTTGTTGTTGAAGAGTCTATGCGAATAGGCAAATTTCCTTCCCGTCGTTTCAATGACGCCGATAAGAGCCAAAGGTGTCCACCATGTTCTTGCTGAAGAGTCTAAGCGTTGTCGAACTGATCTTATCACAAAACTAAACGTTTGGTTATCAACAAGAGACCGTGTTTGGAAGTATTTCAACAACAACACTACTAACCAGCAGAACTAACAAATTAGCCAAAATTTAGATAATCGCAAAGCAAAAATTCAAAACATTTAGAAATCAAAAACCTAACAACAACAAATTTTTAGCACTTCCATTCTTGGCGCAACTCAAACAACAAAAGATAAGAAAAGAAAACAAATATTTCCAATAGTGTTGCCACAGCCGCATTGCGTGCACAATGTGGCTCATTTCTCTAGTATTTTTTGGTGGACCATACATTCTGGCGAGAACGCCAAGATTTCGAGCCTTACCGCATGCTCCATACGCACAAACCGAGTGCAACCCTGCCATCATTCATGCGGTATTCAACTTACCTCTTCCAGGCAACTTCTGGAGGGAAGCGAATGCAAAGCAAAACAAACGTAAAGTAAGATTTTGTTGTGCAAAGTAAATGACAAGATCAAAACAGTCTTACAAAATCTTAAAATCTCTTAGATCTCTTTAATAATCCCTACAATCTCTGCTCGCTTGGTAAATACACTACACTGTTCTATTATAAACAAAGGTTCGCTTTAGACTGGCTAAGAAATAGTACTTAAGTTTCCTAGTTCAATCTTGCTGTATTTTTATTAACGGATCGGAAGAGTTCCAACGACTTTGTTGAGTTTTTTTTTCGATTAGCAATCAAATTTCCTCCTGTAATCTAGGATAACACTAAGTTACCGCTGGATAACACGTTTTATAACACATTTTACAATAAGCTAAATGAATGACGAGGGTAGGGGATTTGGTTAAAAATGGTGAGTTTCTGAGACCTCGACCCCCTGGTTCACGGTTAGTTTTAGCTTCTAGCAAACTGGTGTTTTTTTTTTTTTCAGAGTTCCCTATAGTCAGGGGTATCCTTTTTGTTCCTAGGAGAGTGTGACCTCGTTTTTAAAAATCTATAACGCTTTGAAGAATATTCAAGAAATTACTTTTTATTTTCTTTTAAATAGCTAAGAAATATTAGATCTGATAAGATTACGCAGACCAACGTAAAACAAACGCTTCATAGGGCCACAAAGTGATGCGTTTACTCAAATCGATTTTATCGCTGAAATATAAGAAGGAATTTATTAGAGAACACATTTTTTCTATATTCCTGAACATACCCCAGGCTGTGTGGTGAGTAAGAGTTTAGTATCACAATCTCCATAGTTTTATCAGACAGTCCCTCCAAATACTCAATCTGGTTGCCTAAATTGGCCAGCACGCGATACTCCTCGCGACCCACAGCGGTTCTAGAGAAAAGCATATGACAATCAGTAAATGAATCTCTGAAATATCAAATTGTATTCAAGAAACCTGACAATCTGAAAGACTTGCTCATTCAGAGCTGCATAGGAGAAGCCGCCCTCCTCCTTGAATGCCTTGAAGGCAGCGGTTTTCTTTAATGCAGTCATACCCTTAATGATATTGAGTGTGCTGCGTGCCACACCTCGTTGTACCTGCACATTCAAACTCTCGTAATCCGGATTCACCGGAAGCCAGGTGGTATCGTTTGTACTGAAACCAGCATTCTTTGTAGTATCCCACTGCATGGGTGTACGTTCGGGGTCACGGAAATCACACTTGGGGTCCGGGTCTGAGTCTGTTTTTGAGACTGAATCGCATTCAATTTCACCGTCAAGCATGCCGATCTCCTCGCCCTTTTGAGAATAAAGTTAGCGCTTCACACATACCATTTTATATAAACTTCCACACTTACATAATACGTGATAGATGTACCGGGCAGTGCATGCATGATCATCGTCATCATATCCACCCTTTCTGCACCCAAACGTGTGGACAGGCGACTGTTATCATGATTACTTGCGTCCCAATTGGCCACCTTGTGCCTGGCCCACATAACATTCATCCAGTCGTTGGCTTTTTCTTCAATATCTTTGGCAGTGGCATTATTTTCGAGTTGGACAAAATTGAAATTCATCGGCATTTGGCCACCGACGTGAGTGCCGTTCGTGACGTATTCGCTGAGGTACTTAATGTCTGTGTATGCTTCGATAATCTGTGCTCTAAATGGAGAATAGGAGAGAGTAAGAGAGAGAGAGAGAGAGAGAGAGAAATAGAGAGGAGAGAGAGAGATAAAGATATTAAAAGAGGGGAAGTCGAAATTTGTGTGACGAGACAGGCTATAGTTGAGTTTTTTAATTTCTACTACGACCTACTCACCTCGTGTCACCGCCATTGAGACGCTGGTATTCGTCCAAGAACGCTCGCCACTCGTATAGTAATGCAGCATTTTCTGGTTGATTCCTTGTGTAAATATGCAAAAGCTCCGAAGGATTGTTCTCATCGACAGGTTCATCAGGATATGTGCCATTTTCGAGACGCTTCTCAACAAAATATGGCGCGGCATCGATACGGAAGGCATCCACACCACGATCAAGCCAAAATTTCATCACTCCTATCATGGTTTTACGCACCTTAGGATTACGGTAGTTCAAATCCGGTTGCTTTTGAAGAAACATATGTAAATAATATTGCTGACGTTGCTCATTCCAAGTCCATGCCGAGCCTCCGAATTCGGCATCCTAAGCGGGAAAAGCAGGCTTTGTAAAAAATTCAGTTACAAACATATCGTAAATCTACTAACCCAATTACTTGGCACTGTACGTTTGCCCGTTACTGGATCAATTTTGCCATCATCCCACACATAGAAATCATCATAGCCATCCTCGCGACGTACCGATTTCTGGAACCACTCACACTCATCACTCGTATGATTAGGCACAAAATCCAAAATAAGTTTCAAACCCAATTCATGCGCCTTCGCGAGCAAAGCATCAAAATCCTCCATTGTGCCAAAGAGTGGATCGATTTCAAAGAAATTTGACACATCATAACCCATATCCGCCATTGGCGATTTGAAGATGGGTGACATCCACGTCGCTGTGACGCCAATCTCCTTGAGAAACGCCAAGCGTGACGTAATGCCATTCAAATCGCCCACACCATCACCGTCACTATCCATAAAGGAGCGCGGATAGATGTGATAGAGTGTGGCGGACTCCCACCAATCGACATCACTGTTGGCGGCGGTTAAGTCTTGCACGAGAAGAAGCGCTACTGCTAATAACCGTAATAAACCGAACGACATTTCGAAAAGAACTATTGAAGACGGTGGTGAGCCTACTTATATTTATACTACGGAAAATATTTGTTATGATAGTCTAACGACGAGGTTTTTTTTTTTAAATTTACTTATCGCATTGATAATGCAGGGCTGCCAGTAATCAATGAATACGAGTACTTTGTTGTTGGTGTTAAAATCATATCAAAAAATCAGGTACAATCATATCATATCGAGTATTGTCTCGAGCGCCGTGCGCTCTCTCACTAATTTCGCCATTCCATTTTTTTTTTTTTTTGAACGAATGACGTAAAAAGTAGTTAATTTCGAACTACGTTGTTGTTTGGTAGTGAAATCATGAAGAGATAAAGTAATTCATTCACTCGCTCTCTTTAATAAAAAAAAAATTGTGTTTTTATGCCTTAGATTTCACCGCTGGATAGTGGAGACAAGATTTCCTTGCTCTACCACCATTTCTTATAGAATGTGGCTATTATTTCTACATCACATTTAAGATGGACCGCCTGTCTGATCTCACTTGTTAGCAGACAGGTTGGAAATGATCAGGGCGCCAAATTAGAGCAAAGAAATTGAAATCATTTACCTTGAGTGTAAGTGCAAGGAGTACGGATAATGAACAGAGGGCATTAGACAGGCAACAATACCAGAGAACTTAGATTATAGAGAAGGTGCAAAGCCAGCGTATTTGGATTTTCTGGTAGAGAAATTTCTTCTCATGTAATCGTCATTTCCTTCTCGTCTTGAATTTCTGTTTCACCTCGATGTACATAGGAAGTTAACAGAATTGAGCGTATTCAAACACACCAGAGAATTAAAATGTATGCAAACGTAAATTAACAGCCGTTTTGATTTTCTATTATCACATATGTTAACGACCAAATAGAATTTAATTTTGTAATCAACAATTAATTACTGATATTACATTTTACCATTTTTTGAATATATATTTATTAATATTATTTATATATTTTTCTTTCTTTTACAAAAAAATCTGTTACATGACCTTTTGCCAGAGAACGTAGAATATAGAGAAGATTCAATTACGGACCAGAGTGGAAAACGTCAAGAAGCGCGATTACTCGGTCTCACGTAATCGCACCACACTCCTCACATGATTCGCACCAAATTCTGTAAACTTAACCGAATTGAGCGAAACAGTATGTTACATTGTGTACAGAATGTAAATTGCTAACAGGGATAAAAATGATAAAAATATCGAAAATTTTGCCGACGACATTTTGTTTTGGCACATATGCACCTACATATATGCGCCTAACTCAATATTGTACGAAAATGAGATATTTGCTTCACCGCATTCAGCAGGTGGAAGTCTACTTGCAATGAATATATCAAGCTTGTATCATTTTTATAACAGAAGTTATGAGCTAAAAACCTACTGAGTTTCATATGTAGATGTATGAAAAAATGAAATTTTAAACTGCTATCCTGAAAACTTAAAAAAAATGGACTTACTTGTATACAATACTGTGTTTTATTCATAAATAAACAAATTTCCATATGAAATTAAAATCAAATATATGATTGACCATAAATATAGTATATGTTTATATATTAACATATGGAAACATATAAACATTAATATCTGTATCTAGCCATTAACGTACGTATATTGATTATCTTACGCCCGTTAGCTGAACAAACTTAATATATTCTCCGTGCATAGTACAGCCGAGTATAAAAAAAGTGAAAGACGACCATCGTTGCGAAATGTGAAGCAACAACAACATACATTTGCATGGCCTATCCCGTAACACGCATTGCTTCAAATTCTTGTGACTTTGACTAAAATTCAATCATCGTCCGCTGAAACGAAGCAATTATTGAATCGTGCTGTTAAATTTGCTGTTCGCCTATTACCTCATATTGCCCAGCAAGGAACTACCTTGCCTTCCCGCATGCACCTTGTGCTGTCCAGAAGCTGAAAGTGGCGCGAGGATGTTAAAATTCTAAATTGATTGATTTTTGTTCAAGAAGCAAAATTGTCGAAATCGCTAAAGGGGATTTAAGTCAGCCAAATTATTATTTTTGCATTTCGGTGTAGGAATTCAGGTACAGTGAACTGTGTATACCATGAATGTTCACATCACATTTGAATTATGCAGATTATGATTTCAAGTTTCTCTATAAATCTTAGACAATCTTGAAGTATTTAACATAAATTTCATCAAAAAATGTATATTTAAAAATAATCAGGAGCTGTTTCTGTACATTCGTTTGAAAATTGTAAAGAACTCAGTTTGCATTATCGAGAGTGCGTTTTACAATAGTCGAGTGAAGGAGGCACAAAATTCTTCAACTTTCAATTTTTGGCACATGGGTTTGTAGAAGAGGCACACACAGGGCGGTGTGTGCTGCTTGCGGTATATTCTTTGTTGGTAATGCGCACGCGTTTGTTGACAAGAAGGCTTTTTTTTTGGAAATTTAGTCAACGACCATGAAAATAATGTTGTCATGGAGACGATGTTTGATTTTTTTTATACAACATACATATGTGCATGAACATAAGCAATATTTGTACATACGCACATATGTACATATGCATGGAAGTTTAGATGAACATGAAGATCGAATATATGTGCATACGTACTACGGATAACAATTGATATGATTTTATGCAGTGAATATTCATAAACATGCTTAATGAGTCGACATTATATGTGTATATACATATGTATATGTTGAGATTTTCACCTACTGCAGCGACATCTATTAGTGGGAGTTTGGTGAGCTAAACTGGGTTGCACGCGTAACCGCAGCACGTTCAATAGGGAGTTTCACTAGCTCTTTTATCGATATAAATTTCCTCACTTGCGCCAACGATAATGCGATTCAATGACTTGATTTTAACGACATTCGTTTACTGGCATCTTTTCATCATTAACCTGAAGGAAATGTGGCACCAAAATGGATGCCAAAAGCCACACAAAAAAATACATATTTCGGTGATAATCCAAAAAAAAAAAAAACAGATGTCGGATGAAAGGGAGATGCCGATAACTGGCATGTTCTAGAGCGCGAGAATCGAATGTTCGTTATCGCGAACAACTCGATCCTTCCAGGGGTTAATATGAGCAATCTGTGTGTGGTGTATTGGGGCGAAACACACACAGTTGGCATTAAGTTTTATAGCGAACTAGTTGGTGATAAAATCACAGTGAAATAAAAATAGTAGATTGTGAGAGTTAGTTGCAAAATAACTGGTTGTCGATAGTGAAGCGAAATGTTATTTATTATGAATTCTTTATATTTAAGAAAATTCTCTGTTAATAAGAAACAGCAAGCATGGTTGGGGACATTTATTTAACAATCCAGTGATCGAAATCGGAAGATTTGGGAAATCATCGAGTTAATTTAGCAAAATCGTAACAATATTGTGGCGAAAATGCAAAAAAAATGTGAGACCAAAGGGTGAAGCCGATAGCTGCATGTTCTAGTGCGCGAAGCTCGAATGTTCGTTACCGCGAACATATCGAATTTTCCAGCGATTAATATGAGCAGACTGTATAGTGTATTAGGGCGAAGCATACGCTACTAGAAAATGAGTTTTATAGCGAACTCGTTGGTGAAACTTTCTTTTAGTAGTTGGGCTATCAATTTGAGAAATCTGGTTCGATTTCATATATTTCCCGAAACTCAATTACTTTCAAGCGAAAAGGGTTTCCTCTTCTTGAAGCAAATAACTATCCACTGATGAATGACTCGTTTTCTCCTCGATTCCAAATACTCCAGTCATTAAACGTGTAATACGTATGTACATGAAATGGTATAAGAGTTTAGGTCCGAAGAATGTAAGCACCAGAAGTCATAAATACGTAAAAAAAGATCTAAGAGCGTGAAATTTGGTATTTTAGAGATATACAAGCGGTTGGAGTGGGGAATGTAGTAATTATAGAAACAATAATGGAACGTATGGTGTATTTGAGATTATTGAAAGAGAATCTGAGGCAATACGCAGATAAAATGAGTCTTCCAGAGGGTTGATACTCCCAACAGGACAATGACACAAAACATACTGTACGTGTTGTTGAACAATGACTACTATATAACGTGCTTAATGAACTCAATTCTCCTCCCCAGAGAGCGTTTATGGGATGAAATAGATACAGTCTCTGCTTTCTAGTCTTTTATACTCTCCATATTGAAGCTTTTTGAAGTAGAGACTTACTTTTCCTGCTTCAGTCAGCTGAACTGACATTTTCAGTTCTATAGATATATATGGATTGCCAAGGACTTTGTTGAGATACAGAGGATTGCAATCCTCTCATATCAAGAGTGACACCGAGTTACCCGAGTAGTTAATTTTACTATTTCCTATATAACTGAAGGAAGTGAGCAGCCGATGTTTTAAAATTTTGTTTTATATTTTGGCTTTCTCAGTGTTCACTGTAGACCTCGTTAGTACTAAGCTGACCTCTCCGTTTTTGTGGTTATACTTTTTGCTACAAGGAGAGAGTGGAAACAAATTCCGTATAGGAAATATAATTTACATTTACTTTCTTAACTCAGACTACAAGCAGTATATCCGATTCGATTACGCCGTCCATCGTAGAACGACCGCTTCGTAGGGCATCAAAGTGATGCGTTTGCTCAAATCGATTTTATCGCTGAAATAAATATAAAATAACTTAATAAAAATTTAAATTCAAGATATTTTTCTATGTGAACACACCCAAGGTTGTGTGGTGAGTAAGAGTTGAGTAGCACATACTCCATAGTTTTATTAGACAATCCCTCCAAATCCTCAATCTGATTGCCTAAATTTGCCAGCACGCGATACTCCTCGTGACCCACAGCAGTTCTAGAGAAAAGCATATGACAATCAGCAAATGAAAGAAACTCTCTGAGATATCAAATTGATTTCAACAAACCTGACAATCTGAAAGACTTGCTCACTCAGAGCTGCATAGGAGAAGCCGCCCTCCTCCTTGAATGCCTTGAAGGCAGCGGTTTTCTTTAATACAGTCATACCCTTCATGATATTGAGTGTGCTGCGTGCCACACCTCGTTGTACCTGCACATTCAAACTCTCGTAATCTGGATTCACCGGAAGCCAGGTGGTATCGTTTGTACTGAAACCAGCATTTTTTGTAGTATCCCACTGCATGGGTGTACGTTCGGGATCACGGAAATCACACTTGCGGCCCGAGTCTGAGACTGTGTTTGAGACTGAATCGCATTCAATTTTCCCGTCAGGCATGCCGATCTCCTCGCCCTTTTGAGAATAAAGTTAGCCCTTCACACATACCATTTTATATAAACTTCCACACTTACATAATACGTGATAGATGTACCGGGCAGTGCATGCATGATCATCGTCATCATATCCACCCTTTCTGCACCCAAACGTGTGGACAGGCGACTGTTATCGTGATTACTTGCGTCCCAATTGGCCACCTTGTGCCTGGCCCACATAACATTCATCCAGTCGTTGGCTTTTTCTTCAATATCTTTGGCAGTGGCATTATTTTCGAGTTTGACAAATTTGAAATTCATTGGCAGTTGAGCACCGACGTGAGTGCCGTTAGTTATGTATTCGCTTAGATAATTAATGTTGCTGTATGCTTCAATAATTTGTGCTCTGCAGAGAAAGAGAGACAAAGAGAGAGAGAGAGAGAGGAAGAGAGACAAAAAGAGAGAGAGAGTGACAAAGAGAGAGAGATAAAGTGATTACGAGAGATAAAGTGATTACCAGAGAGAAAGTGGAAATAACTATAGACAAGCGGCTGTTAAGTTTATGTGTACTTTTTTGGTTTATTTCTTTGTCCAACTTACCTCGTGTCACCGCCATTGAGACGCTGGTATTCGTCCAAGAACGCGCGCCACTCGTATAGTAATGCAGCATTTTCTGGTTGGTTCCTTGTGTAAATAGGCTTAAGGACTTGAGGATTCTTGTTATCGGCAGGCTCATCAGGATATGTGCCATTTTCGAACCGCTTCTCAACAAAACGTGGCGCGGCATCGATACGGAAGGCATCCACACCACGATCAAGCCAAAATTTCAGCACACCAATCATGGTTTCATGCACCTTAGGATTACGGTAATTCAAATCCGGTTGTTTTCGCAAAAACTGATGTAAATAATATTGCTGACGTTGCTCATTCCATGTCCATGCCGAGCCTTTGAATTCGGAAATCTAAGCGGGAACAGCAGGCTTTGTAAAAAAAAAATTCAGTTACAAACATATCGTTAATCTACTAACCCAATTACTTGGCACTGTACGTTTGCCCGTTACTGGATCAATTTTGCCATCATCCCACACATAGAAATCATCGTAGCCATCCTCGCGACGTACCGATTTCTGGAACCACTCACACTCATCACTCGTATGATTAGGCACAAAATCCAAAATAAGTTTCAAACCCAATTCATGCGCCTTCGCAACCAAAGCATCAAAATCTTCCATTGTGCCAAAGAGTGGATCGATTTCAAAGAAATTTGACACATCATAACCCATATCCGCCATTGGCGATTTGAAGATGGGTGACATCCACGTCGCTGTGACGCCAATCTCCTTGAGAAACGCCAAGCGTGACGTAATGCCATTCAAATCGCCCACACCATCACCGTCACTATCCATAAAGGAGCGCGGATAGATGTGATAGAGTGTGGCGGACTCCCACCAATCGACATCACTGTTGGCGGCAACGGTAGCACCATGCGCGATAAGAAACGCTACTGTTAACAACCGTAATAAATCGTACGACATTTCGATAAGAACCGTGAGGTAGTTATAAAATAAATAGTGAAATGATAAAGCACTGATTTCCAAATTTACTTATCACGTTGATAGCAAAAGCGTGCGAGTTACATACGTATCTGTCGATGATCAGTGACGAAGAACGTACACATGTACATGAATAAGAAGGGAAAAGAACTGTGAACTGTTTATTGAAGTTGCTCGCGTGTCATGTTGAACCTGCGAGAGTTTTCTTTTGACCTTCTTTCGCTAAATGAAATTCACCTCGCAGGGGTAATCTTATTTTTCTCTGCATTTTCACGGCGACAATCACAACGAAAATAAAAAGGAGGAGGAAAATGATATAAATTTGCCTTGAATTTATTTCATATGGTTTGAATAATTTTGCTATCATATTTATTTGATGAAATAAATGTATTTTTGATAAGAAAGTTATTCAATGAACTTAACGTATTAACATGTATGTATGTATGTACATAGCAATATATACATATGTACATACATAGGTACATATAATAACACATAGTACAATGTGACCTATTTATTTTGTTCATAAAAAATTTCATATGGAAAGTAGGTCAACTCATATATACATATATAATGGAAACTAGGTCATCTAATATACGTATATGTATATAGGTTTGTATGTATCTACCGCATTTGTTATGTCCAACATACATATGTACATACACGCGTATTCACATAAACATATGCATATGAATGCATGTATGTATTACGGGTTCAATAACATTTAAGGCAACCGTAATCAATTTTAATAGCGATCAACGAAAGTGAGAAGAAAACAAATTTCAGGCTTCAAGGCATGCGTACCTCTCTTTTCAAATGCTTTATCACATAAGCGCATGCGCTTGCAGCAACAACATATGTATCTACATTGCCAAATTACAAATACAAAAAAATCATCCCGGTCGCGAAATGTGAGGCAACAAGAAAATACATTTGCATGTTCTTTTCATTTCAACCCTAAAAATGTATGTATGTAGCGCACCAACAAGCATTGCTTCAATTTTGTGAGACTTTGAGAAAAATGTTAACATCGTCCGTCGTCGAATTGAAGCAAATCACCATCGTCGAGCTGCTAAACTTGCTTTTTGCCTGTTAACTCATATTGTACAACAAGCAATTTCTTTGCCTTCGCATACGCATACATACATATTTTGTCCGTCCGTCCGCCCACAAGCTGAATTGTGGCAAGGATAGCAAAGATGACTAGATACGAAACTCTTTATTTCGTGAGAGCGCTCTGAAAATCCACATTTTTTATAACATTTTCAAACCGTGCCACTGCGATGAAAAAGTTTCACTTTGGGATTTCTGGAAATTTTTTGGGCATTTTTTGATAATAAAAAATTGTAAAAATGAATATTTCTGCACCTTTACAGCTGTGATTGGGAAATATTTGACTTCAATAAATACAAACAACATTTGTTCTTAATTTTAACATACAAATTTATCGAAAAATGGTGCGTTTCATTATTGACGAAGTGGTACTGAGGCTTGTTTACCATCAGCTGTTCAAAATTCCTTCATTTGGCTTTGTTACCAGCACAAAGAAAATAATCGAGAAACGCAATTTATCTACATTTTAGAGAGTTTCGTATCTAGTCATCTTTGAAGGATAGATAGACAAAATGCCAAAAAACTCTAAAATTTAAGATTAATTGATACATGACTTTGAAGTAATTCCATTTCCCTTACCTCCCTCCTTCACCATCAAATCATTTCAGCTGACGATGATGGCAAAACACATATGTACATACATACATTCAAGTATTTGAATACGTACCCCTGCCAACCAGCGCTGGCTAAAAAAACTAGATAATTTGAACAAGCATTTGCATGAATAGTGGTTAAAAAACTGGGTAACAGTATAGGCATATTTTATTAAAGAGAGTGCAGATTTTACTCACTTTTTCCGTGTAGATGTGATCTTGCTGTCCTGTTTCACCCATTCAGTGTAGCCCATAAAGAAAACATATAACTGTCCTTTTCTAATTTCTCTCGTCAGATGGACACAGGGTTGTATTTTTTTTATAATTCGCTTCCATATTTAAAATTAAAAACAGTTGTTTGCTATTTAAAAAAAAATTATTTATAAATTTATTTATTTTAAAAATTTGATTACATATATTAATATCGAAATTTTAAATTAACTTAAATTCTAAATTCCGCAAACATGATCTGAAAATATAAAAAATGAGACATTAGAAAACAATGTAACATTAAAAAATCATAAAATAGTAATAATAGAAATTAAAAATTTAGTTACAGCGTAAAATTTGGTTATAGGAATTTGAAAACTGAAAAATTTTTTAGGAAAAAGTTTTTACAATTTTACAATTTCATAACGAAAAGAAAGATAATCGTATTCAAGTTGTTATTGTCAATAATTTTTCCCACAGACAAAAAATTTGATTTCAACTCGGGCACAAAGAGAATTTCTGATAGATTAATGTTCGCATGAGCTGATTTAACTTTCACATTGCCTATCCCCTTTGCTAAAACGCTCTCACCTGACGCTAATGTTACCTTCTGAGTATGTTCTCTATACGAAGTAAATACGTTCTTGTTGGTGCAGATGTGTGATGACGCTCCCCTGTCCAAAATCCACTCACTGCTTACGGTTTCGTACCACGCCATCATCGAATGCACAAAGCACGACTTCGGAATTCGCTGTCTGTCTACATTGGGCTCGCATATGCCCTCTCTTTCCACATGTATAGCACCTAACATTGCGTTTGTTGTTAGAATAGTCACTGTTTTTCGGCTTTCGCTTTGTACTTGGCTTGACCTTCACGCCATTCACTGCATAAACTACATGTTCACCTTCACTGACCTTCCCGTTGCGCCGCTCTTCTTCTTCAAAAATTTTCAGCTTCAACTGCTCGATCTTCGGCAAATCATCGCGGCTTTCAATCGCCACCACAAAGTTTTCCATATCCTCCGGCAGGCTGCACAGTAGCATTATGCTCAGCATGTCGCCAGGAATAGCTACATCAATCTCCTTCAGATTCTCAGCAATAGAACAAAAGTGATTCACTTGACTGCTATAACTCACGCTGCGTTGAAATTGAAAGCGTACCAATTTCTAAAAGAGGTTAACTTTTCTGGCGGGTCCTCTAGCGCGATATGTTTCTGCTAATTTGAGCCATGCACCATTCGCTGACACACAATTTTTAAGATTAAATAGCTCGGACGGTTTCACGTTGAGGGTTATTATTGCAAGTGCTTTTCGGTCGACTGACAACCAGGCTGCTTTATGTTCTGCATTTGCAGTGCTGCTACATGCCGTTTCAATCACATGCCAATAATCCAATGTGATTAAAAGACTTTTCATCTGGACCGACCAGACGCCGTAATTCTCTCCATCCAATTTATCTATTTGCCTAAACGTATTCGCCATTATATCGACCAACGATTTTTATCAATTTAATAAATTATTTTACGAAATTCAAGACCATGTGCAATTTATGATGGAGCCTAACTCTGGGCCCATAACCAATATTAACAGAATTAGAAGTCCGAGAAATTAAACACACGACCGTCTTAATATAACAAGTTTATTCGATGGATTTCAGAAACAAAGTGAAGTAGTTAATATTAGCATATTCATAATGAACTCTAAGAATAAGGCATAAGTAATAGAAAAACAATTGGAAGTTAACAGCTAGGTATGTAGTTGAGTTGTACAGGGTCATGAGCATAATTTGCACCAAGAATCTTTATTTTGATATAGATTAAAATTTATTTCAACACTGAAAAAAGGAGTGTATTATACCAAGAAACTTGCACTTTTTACTTTAAATTTGCTTACATATTTGCTCCTAAAAATATACATACTGTGACGAAAATCCCAAATACGAAGGACAGGTATAAGAAGTGGCAGTAAAATGCAAAAAAAAGGGTACACAGTGTAAAGGAAATTCGACGACGTTACAGATAAACGGAGTAACTGTAGCAACGACAGGCAAACGAATAATCAGCTTATTCTTAAGCACGTGAACAGAATGTTTTCGTCATCCTCAGGTATAAAAAGAGCGGCAGTCGCTATGTTCTCGATTCACGCTCTAGATAATTTCTGTTATCGGCTTTTCTCTTTTATCTAACATTCGCTTCGCATATCCGCCACAATATGTAATTCTGCATTTAAAATAGTAAGTTTATTTGGATTTGTGAGATTCATATAATATTATATACAAAATTATATGAAGGTAAGTCGAGAAAATTCGATTTTAAAATACTGCAATTATTCGTAGAAAAATTCTTCAGTTTTTTTGCTAGAGTAATTAAGAAACAGTGATAAGTCTTTAAAATTTTATATTAACAGATGTTTACACTAAATACACCATATTAACAATTAAATCGGTACATGATAGTTCGAATGGCAGCCATGACTGTGAGAATGAATTCGCTTCATGTGAGAACTTTGAAAAATCCTATGTTTATTCTTTGCTTTCTCTAACACACGCAGTTCCTAATAGAATACAAATTATTATTAGATTCGCTGTTCTAGCAGGACTAAGTTAAGGAAATTTATTTCTCTATTCGATCACAAAATTTTTAAATGTGTTCGTGAGAAGATAAAAATGTGTGAATGTGTGTGTGTGTGGGGGGAAAAGTGGTTAATCGTGGTTGGCAGGGTATACGCTAAACATATACAATCAGTATAATGCAAATGCCAAAGATGACTATATACGAAACTCTTTATTTCGTGAGAGCGCTCTGAAAATCCACATTTTTTATAACATTTTCAAACCGTGCCACTGCGATGAAAAAGTTTCACTTTGGGATTTCTGGAAATTTTTTGGGCATTTTTTGATAATAAAAAATTGTAAAAATGAATATTTACAGCTGTGCTTGGCAACTATTTGACTTCAATAAATACAAACAACATTTGTTCTTAATTTTAAAATACAAATTTATCGTGCTCAATGAAAATTTATTGATAACCTAAAATGGTTTTCTGATGAAAAATGGTGCGTTTCATTATTGACGAAGTGGTACTGCGGCTTGTTTACCATCAGCTGTTCAAAATTCCTTCATTTGGCTTTGTTACCAGCAAAAAGAAAATAATCGAGGAACGCAATTTATCTACATTTTAGAGAGTTTCGTATCTAGTCATCTTTGTAGTCGTGGTTGGCAGGGTATACGCTAAGCATATACAATCGTAATAATGCAAATGCCCTTCCTTCATTCAACCTGCCATCCACAAACATATTCTCCGCGATGATGGCAAAATTTGCCAAAAATTTAATGTTTAAGAAGAATTTATTGTCTTCACTCGACAATTGTAAAACGCACTCTCGATAATGCAAACTGAGTTCTTTACAATTTTCAAACGAATGTACAGAAACAGCCCCTGATTATTTTTAAATATACATTTTTTAATGAAATTTATGTTAAATACTCCAAGATTGTCTAAGATTTATAGAGAAACTTGAAATCAATTAGCAATTACTTATGTATTGTAAATGTGAAGTAGCTAAATGCACACTGCATGGTTCAAATGTGATGTGAACATTCATGGTATACACAGTTCACTGTACCTGAATTCCTACACCGAAATGCAAAAATAATAATTTGGCTGTCTTGAATCGCTTTTGTGATTTCGGCAATTTGCTTTCTTGAACAATAATCAAATATTCTTAAATTTTAGAATTTTAGCATTCTCGCCACTTTCAGCTTCTGGACAGCACAAGGTGCATGCGGGAAGGCAAGGTAGTTCCTTGCTGGGCAATATGAGGTAATAGGCGAACAGCAAATTTAACAGCACGATTCAATAATTGCTTCGTTTCAGCGGACGATGATTGAATTTGAGTCAAAGTCGAAAGAATTTGAAGCAATGCGTGTTACGGGATAGGCCATGCAAATGTATGTTGTTGTTGCTTCACATTTCGCAACGATGGTCGTCTTTCAATTTTTTATACTCGGCTGTACTATGTACAGAGAATATATTAAGTTTGTTCAGCTAACGGGCGTAAGATAATCAATATAAATACATACATAGGTATAAACGTATTTATGTAAAAAAAACTTCATTACATAACGAGATAAATCTTTTTGGCTTTGTATGTCCGTCTTTTAGTGTACACGATAACTCGAGTAAGAATTTAAAATGTCTCTGCAAGTACGAAGTATCTAAAAATCGGTTCTACCCGAATTTATTCTTCTCTACATTATTAACTTTCTAACCATCGCGAAGCAGCAAATGTTGAGACGGGTAAAGGAGCTAATGTGCTCGATTGTCATTATGAATGAACGCATTTCGCTTTATTGTAGGTCCTAAATTCTACTTTCTCTGTATGATTTTGATGTCAACCAAACATATGTACACTCATATAAAAATGCATAGATTTTGTATTAAACAAATGCATTGATAAATTTGAAAATGTAGACTAGTTTTGTTACAATTTACGACACACTTTCTTAATAAACAAACAAAACACTACATTACATTGCACTTTGATTAAATTGGCATAATAACTGAATTTTTAATGCATTTTTTTTTTTTAGTTTCTATAAACATATTTACAAAAATTCACTTTTGTTACTGAAATTCATATTGCTGTGAAAATGCCGACGGCAAAACGAAAGGGCGCAGGTTTTAACAACAGCATTTTATCACCATATATTAACATATGTAAATGCACAGAACTTACCATCATTAACCAGTTTATTTACAAATATTTTTTAACAATGCACTGCACATTTAAATTTTTTTTTTTAATTTATGATCGAAATTCACTCCCGCTTGCGCATTTTCAAATTCAATCGGTTATATTGCTTTGTTTTGGTACAAATTTTCGTTTCGCCGTCATTATTGCCCCTCCGTGGTACGAAAATGGAGAGAAACCTGCCGGATGCGCCGAAGGCCCAACATGACACGCCAGTATTCACCTTGTTCACCTCAGCCAAAAATTTCAAATTAGTTCACAGTTCTTTTCTCTTCTTATTCATACTGTGGCGAAAATGCGAAGCGAATGACAGATGAAAGAGAGGACAACTGGCATGTTCTAGAGCGTAAACGAGACGATTATCGTAAACGAGACGATTATCGTAACGACGCGATTATTCCGGGGGTTTCGTTTTCAAGCAGCAAACAAGTATATAAGGACGACATACGACTGCAAGAGTAATCAGTCGTAAAGTAAACGCGTTGGAGATTACATTACATTGAAGTACTAAAAACAGTACATTGTGAAAGTTGTATACAAGTGTTTGTAAATAGTAAAGTAAATTGTAATTCAATTGTGAATTACTGAGTAATCAAAAGGACATTAATTAAATTCTTTATAAATAAAGAAACTGCAAATTAAGTTGGCGATTTTATTTAACAATTCAGAGATCGTATTCGAAGGATTTGGGAAATCATCGAGGTTAATCAGTAAGATCGTAACAATACATATAAGTTCTTTGGTGACGAAGAACAGCACAGAAAGTGATTGGTCACTGCTTTCTACTTGCTGCGACGACATCTGTTGGTTGACGTTCTATGTGCTAAGCAGGGTTGCACACGTAAAAGCCTTTCACGCATGGCAAAAATGCAAATACGAGCGCGAGATGCGATGGAGATGCGATGGAGAGACCGATTACTAAAGCATGTTCTAGAGCAGTGGTCACCAGAACAAAAATGAGAAAGAGAATATGCTCTAAAAAATAATAATGCATTAAATATTACAACAACAGATTACTTGGCTGATGTTGGCTCAGTTGTAGAGAGCTCGGCTATGAAATCAGGATCCGTTGGTTCGTTCCCTGCTAAAAGAATTCTGATGATGAGATGTGGCGTTATCCCAAACAGCTCTCATTTCTACCATTTTTCTTTGTTGTACATATTCTTTAAGTAGCTTCGAAAGCACATCATTACTGAAATCATGAGTCGAAGCAGTGCAGGTACTTTTTCCTCGATTGCTACCACTTTTGCTATATTCAGCGTTGTTTGCAAGTTCCCGGCAGAATTTCACCTATGTTAGGGCCGTTCCATACGTGAGGGAATTCTCTCGCCCTTGCCTCCCGACACTACGACCAGACTAAAGAACAATAAAGAGCAGGTGGAAGGTGGTAAAGTGTTTAATGGAAGTCACTTTCAGAGACACAGTGATCCATATTTTCAAGAATGAACTCGACACTTCGTATACTCTTTTCAGGACCAGGTCTCGAACCAAACAGTAAGCTCGTGTTCTCTAAACCTTACATCATTTTTCAAAGCGCCGGTTTTGCCAGTGATTATATGCCTACTCTGAGTCAAGGTTAAAGAAACGAACAAGACGTGGCGTTCATGATCTGCTCTGATCTTGCACTTGATTACCATCAATTTGCAATTGAGCTAATTGCTTCAAATCTTCTTGGAAGTGGCTTTCTCTCCTTGAGAAATACTTACCATAAAAATATGTTTGATAGAGACAGGAAGCTTGTATGGAAGCTTCTCGTGTGGGGACACATATCGAAGTTTTGCAAAGATCGGACATTTCTTGCTCCCTCACGCCGATATTTGCTAAAATTTCTATTGAGATGTGCTTCTTCGCAGCAAAGTCAAGGAGAGAGTCTACTCTTAACTGGTGTATAAGATCTCATGAAACTTCTCACATGACTACAAAGATCATTGCTTTTACAAGTAGTGAGACAACGTCATGGACGACTGTGGGTCAAGGTTTTGGTATAATGGATCGATGAGTTTCTTCCAGAAAAATTTGTTGTAAATAAGAAACTACTTGTGCTTATTATGATTAGGTTATGCTTATGCTTCACATCTGCAGCGTCGAATTTTTTCGTAGAACTTCGACGGTTTGGGAAATTGACGGACTCAATAAGACACTGTTACTTCGGCATCAACACATACGAAGCGAGTGCTTGCTCCTCTCTTCCAAAGTGATCTTGCTCATGAGCAGGAAGGCCGTTCGACTGAATGTTGGAAAGAAAACACCACAACGTGTGGATTTCTGAGAAACTCCTATATTCAATGGGAAGTGGCGGAAACTGGAAGAATTTCTCGACGTTCTAGCTTTCACTTGCGTTGGAGATTCTGTCTGCGCTTTATAGGATTGACAATCAGCGCGCTGTTGCCAAAAAAGCTTGAAGCAAGATGTGAACTCTTTGAAACTACCCAACCTTGCCTCGCTCAAGCATATGCAAATTAGCCTAAGCTCAATGTACGTACTTCGCTTCGTCACGGCAAGCAGCGGAAATTTCAATTTGCCGCGCTGAGTTTTTGTTTCGTGTGGAAGCAATAAAGTTAGTTCGTATTCCCACATCGCCAAAACTCTTTTTTTTTTGCCGATTGAAGGCAATAAGCGCTCATCGATGTCAGCACAAGCATACAATTGGCATTGTGATATAAATCGATGGATTAACATATATACGAGTATGTAGATGCGAAGCTGCGCGTTGTCGAGATCATTTGGGGGTACACATCCAACGTATGTGGAGCGTATGTGTTCGCTTTTTAGCGCGTTAAAGTCACAAAGAATAACGAAAATTTATAACTGACAAACGAAAATACAAAGCGACAGCCGTGGGGAGCACCACACAGCACAGCAACAGAACAATGACAATTGGCAGGTGACGAGAAGCGCAGGAGTGGAGGAGTAAGAAAATTGTAAACGAAAAATTAAAGTCTTCGCAAGCTCGTGAATTATTGTGGCACAGATCATAAGCGCTCAACACGTACGATCGCTTTGGATTAAGGTTTTCAGGATGGGTTTTGAAGAAGCTTTCGCGCCAAATCAAAAAAATGGAAAAAAGGGGGAAAAAAAACAAAGGCGAGGCAGCGCAGCAAACAAACAAAGCCGCGAAAGGTGTTAAAATAACTCCACGGGCTGGTTGAAATCGCAGCATAAACGGCGTTTCGCCAAATTATTGAAATGACAATGGCTAAAAGTGAGGCGCACCAACTCTGCGCTTGACACATTTCAGCTGTAAACTTATGTGTGTGTGCAGCCAGCGCGCGCTTCTCCTCCTCGGCGTCTTCTTCTTCTCCAACGCCTTTGTGCGCCGCCAAGTGTGAATTGTGTATGGCACATTGTGTCGTTGATTTTTGGCAAATGCAATTTAATAGGCGACGACATCAACTCTGTCACGTGGTTGCCATAAATTTGTGCGCGCCGCCCGACAAGGAACGACACAGAAACGGCAGCGGATTTTCGCGCTTTGCTTACCGATCTCCGATCTGAGCAAGAATATTAACGTTGGCTTTAATCCTTTCACTGTATCGATTTTACGAATTTTGCGAATTTTGAATTTTTCAATTTTTCGATTTTTCAATTTTGGATTTTCATTCTTTATTGTGCTGCTGCTCGTGCATCATCAACTTCTTGAAATTTTTACATTTTATTATCATCTTTTTTCGTCAGCGGATCGCTTCCTTTGTGCATTGCGGGTGGTTTTTGTGTCGAAGGTGTTTGCCAACAACGCTAATAAATTCAAATTTGGTTGGTTATAACCAAAAAAAAAAAAAAAACCAAAAAAATAAAGCTCTGAAGTAATGACAAAAGCTGTAATAAACGTGAGTCCTTTGAGTGCGACATTAATTGGCTTTGATGGGCAAACAATGGCGTGGCTTCGTGGCTTGGTGGCTTTGTGTGACCGCCCTTTTTGTCGGCGCGCGCTTATGGAACGTACTTATATTGGCTATAAAAAGGCAAAGAAGTTGAAGAGCAACAAAAAATCAAAAGGAGAAGTGTTCGAAATTATCAGCGAAGCAATAAAATTGGTAGATTTCGTTATGAAATTAAAAGGCAAAGAAAATAATCAATGATTTAACGTAGTAATAATCCAGTCATTAAAGGCTTTGCTCAAAGGCGCAGCATGACACCTTAAAGTACCCCCGAGTGTTTTGCAAGAGCTTTCACGGCGAGTCGACGTTTTATATGGCAACAGCTCGGCTTTGTAGTCGGCGAATGATGATGAATACCGCTCGGGGAGTCTCGATCCCATAGCATTAACGAAATTCTTCTCTGTATTTGCTTAATATTCTTAGGATCCACCGAATAAGCAATGACAGCCGAGTCCACAATAGTACGCCAGTACGTTTTCTACTTTCCGGTTCGGCGTTAAAAGGGACAGACCAACTGCAGCCAATATTTCCAACGGAGTTCTTCCTCTGCTCCCACTCGTGGGTACTGAGCCTAAAAATTTTAAAGCCGACGTCTCACTGTCGTCGCATATCTCTCTCGCCAGCAGATCATCGACTCGTCATCTACGGTGTTCGAACGACAGTTAGTAAATAAAGAATCTTTTCGTCAATGGCTCCTAGTGCGGGCTCAGGGGATATCGTCATCGTCCACCTTTCTGTACCATATAAAGGGAAGGAATTACTGAGCAACTTCTTGAGTTTAGCCTTTGTTTGTTGGAAGAGGACTTTAGTTTTCAAATGCAACCTGAGTCCAAAGTAGAACCTGTTGCAAGTGTGATTCTGCGTTGAATTTCAATGGTGACATTGCTGTGGTTGCCGATTTTGATAGATAGACGAAATTATTCTCCGCCTTCAAATGTTTTGACTATCAGCAGCAACGTGGGAGCTCAGACGGGAATGCGCAGACTGATTTTTGATTACAGGAGATATTTCACTTTATCCTCGAGCCTTATCTCGTGTAGAGAAAGTAGAGCTAACGGGGCAGTTTGTTGGGGTCGACCACAAGGAGATTGACGCGTGTGAACTGGGGATGGTAGCCTTCGATGAAGGAGGTCCTTGGCTTTTGTTGTTTTCTTTTGTTACATAATTTTCGAGCTGGCTTCGCTGTAACGTCTCGAGCTACAAAAAATTAATTTAACCGTTTCATGGTTGCCGGAAGCCTTGTGTCGTACACCCGAAGACTTCACATGAGCACTAAAAGTATGGAGGTAATGAAAATGTGAACGAATTTCGAATGGATCTCCCGATTTCATTTTGAGACCATAATCTTCGCTATAAAATCCGTTTAAAATGACGTTTGAGCTCAATGGGAGCTCTGATTTAGGGAGATACCCATAGTTAATGGTGGATACAAGGCTGTAGTATCATCTGATCATCCTATCCAATTGATGTCTCTATCTCAGCACATAGTTTTGGAATACGTGCCCATGAATCGACAGTCTGTTGAACCTGTGCATACCTTTGAGGATACCGAGTGTTTTTCTATGCCTTAGACTACAAATTGCCTACTCATCCTGTTATAGCAGATACTTCTTCGGTGTGCGTCTTCAGTAGTAGTGCTGCTTCTATCCAAAAAACATTTTACCTGGCTTTCCAGGTTTCTACGGTGGCCTATAATATTCCGAGCAGATACTTCGCACCAACAGTCACAACCATCTAGTCACAATCATCTAGTCACATCTGCGTCGTTAGACTGATCATTCCAAAATTTCGCAAAATTTAGTATGTTTTAAGTTGAAGGATAGATTTTGTGAGGAAATATCTGTGAGTAGTTGGTAAAAAGCTCCTTTTTTTATAAAGCTACACATCTGAAGCTCTAAGGTATGTTGTACTCAAGTACATTTTTATTAGAATCTACATTTCTGCAGAAGTCTTAACTAATCTCTTACATATAACCACATACATACTTTTCTTGAACACTCCTTACCAAAAAAAAAAAAAAAAAAATTTAAAAAAACAACTCCATTCAAGAGCTACAAAAAGTCAAGGTGTCCAATGCCAAATCTGCGCAAAAGCCATCGATTATAATCGAAATGGGATTGTAAATCAAAACGCCTTGAATGAATTGAAGTGCAAGCCTTCACTTCTTGCCACACAATGTACAAACATATGTATGTAATATTTTTAGTAGAATTTTGTACAGTGAGGTAATGAAATATTTTTCTAGAGAGGATTAAGCGTTTTGCTAGTGAGATTTAGGTTGAACAGAAGCGATTTTAGATAACTGTATTCTTACATAAAAAATACTAAGCCAAAGAGAAATGTTTTGAAGCTAAAAAGCTCAGGAAAGTTCAGGAAAGCTTGTAAATAATGAAAGCTTCAAAAGCTCCGAAAAAGTCAAATAAACACTGTTGAACAAATTTGTTTTTAATGAAACTTTAAAACTTTCAGTCTAAAAACTCAATAATAAAAATACAGAACTTTATTCCGTTTAATTATAATTGCGTTTCCATAGTGCAATGTCGAGAGCTTTGACTAAACTTTGAATTAAAAAAAAAATTTTACATAGAAACAATCAAAGCTCAAAAAAGTGGAAAGTAATTTTAGTTAAAAGCTTGAAAATTGACAAAAAAGCAGCTTCAAGTGCATAAAAAACTTTTATATCGAAGAAACTTTTAAACTTAAAAGCTTAGGCAACAAAATAATAAATTGTAGAAACCGTAAAACTCAATAAATCACAAATAAATTGAAATTAAGTTTAGATTTGCCGAAGGTTATTCAAAAAAGGCGTTTCTTTTATTGTCCAGAAATTTTTTGAAAGCTCTAAAGACTCAAAAAAGCTTGAAATCACCCTTTGAAACTATGCTTGCTTTTTTTTAGTTTTTTTTTAATACGGGTTTCAGAGTTAAAGTGTAATATATTAAAGCTTTAAAAGCTTAATATACATTAAAACTTCTAAAGCTCAAAACCGTAAGTTCTTTTGAAAACCTTAAAAGCTTAAAAAGCTAGAATTCACTTTTGACTGGAAGCTTGCTTTTAATAAAATGTTTAGCATGGAAGCTCAAGTAAAAATTAAAGCTCATATTTTACGTAACGTTAAGCTCACTCATTAGAAAGAGGTCTGGGGACCCTAAACTCCCACGAAAATAAGATTTTCTTGAAGTCTTATATACATATATTCATAGTAAATCCGAAACGTGCTACAGCTGGGCCAAATCTGCGTGCGACTTTCGAGTGCCACACTCGCCACGCGGTCGGTGCTTCATTATCGCGAGCAGACGGCAGCACAAAATTCGCCTGGTGTGCGCGCCCGTCAATTGTGTCTCCATTTGGTCGCATTTGCCAATTTATTTATGCATTTTTTTCGATTCACTTCTCACTTTATTTCGCCAAATTGTTTGCGCCGCGCTTAAATATTTTCCTATTGATAGTTTTGGTTGCCATTTAACTGGCAAAAAGTTGAGCAGTTGAGCGCTGCATTTGAGCAGTGCAGCGCTCGGGATGCGCGGAGATTTGCCTCAGCTGCTGCGCCCATTGTGAGTTAACCTTCAACGCGTTTGGGCGCACAGGTAATGTGGCGCGAAGATTGCGCTGTGATTTGCCACATGTGTGTGCAGCGCGACAATAATAAAAGCTCAACAGCAACAACAACAACACGGGTAGAGTAGCTAACAATGGCATTGTGTAGTCACCAATTTTGGCGCATTGCGGTGAGCTCGATGGCTGATTGTTAGGCGAGTAAAATGCGCGCGCGCCCTAAGCATGAAACAGGCAGCAGAGCCACAGCACAAGTACCTTAAGTTAGTCGATAATCTTCCGCGCTGCGCTTTGTATTCAGCCAGCGGTTCGCGGTGTTATGATGTGGCGGTTAGCTGCCGTTGCTGGTGTGGCGGTGTGTTGGGGTGTCGGTGTGTTGGTGTCTTGGCTGGCATGTTATGATTTCCGCTGATAATTTATGAGTTCATTTTTGTCATTTTCCCTTTTTCTATACATTTTTATAACAATATTTTATGCCGCGTTTAGTTCGACACTGCGCGCTTCGACCATGTGCCATGTGGAATTGCAATTGTGCAGTAAGCAGTTCCACTAGAGCGCAACACCCAAGCCAATTGATGCTCAAGTACTCGTAAGTATATGTGTGCAGATGTGGAACTCCCGCTTGAGCTCCAGCCTCAACTGGATCAGTCGCCGCTGGTGCAGTGTTGCTGTGTGCTGAGCTCGGCTCGTCACTACAAAGGTGTTTTGATATAGTTTAAACTAATGCGGAGGGCAAATGACTGCAGGCTAAACATCGTATAAATCATGTTAATCCAATTAAAATTATGGTGGACCATGAAAATGTGAAATTAAAGCAGCCAAAGATGAAGAATGACAAAAAAACCGCAAATGTGTGCACAGAGCAGGATTGGATGGTTAGCTTGGATGAAAAATTTGTTATATTTGGACGAGTATTGGAGCTTGTAAGGAGACATACATATGTGTTTGCTGATTGCATGACAATGAACTGAAGAATTCGTGGAAGAGCGACATGGGATTTGGTAGTTGTAAGCTCTTTGCGACGGATTGTTCCTGGAAGCACTTATTTCCAGGCGTACCGTAATGCAAAACTGTGTTTTGAATGTTTTAACTAGGAAGCTCTTGAGATATCTAATCACTGGAAGAGCTCATGTACGGGCCTTCAGGGGTCTGCATACCCACTTATGCCAACCTTCCTTCCTACTGCCTAGAAATGCCTCTCACATCCGTTTACCAGCTATGTCTCACATGTGTTGTTACTAACGCCCTATTAAACGATAGAGGAACTTCTTTGCAATGTTGTAGCTTTCTTCGTTCAATCTCTTCTAAATTCGATTGTTCCTAACGAAGTGTTGGGTAGATGGGAAGGATGCTTTAGTACAGTCCCGACGAACAGTTGTAAGAGTAGGTAATTGACCGTTTGCCTATATTTAAAGCTGTGTCCTCTGTTGCACATCTCGGCTGGATTGTGATGGTGGTGCATCTGCTATTAAGGTTCACAGAGAGTAGGCCTATTAAAAATACTACATTCTGCTAATCACTAAACGCTGAAGGGATTTCTAAAGGGATATGCAACACTTCGCTACGCTGCTAACGTAGCAAAAAACTCATTTTTAGCTCCTTAAATCGCCGATTGAGTCGAAGAAATCTAAAACTGCATATCTCGTCTCTCGCCTACAACGTTCAGATTGCTAAAAACGAGATAGCTCGTCCCATGAAATTAACGAAAATTACGTTTCTCGCAGGAACGGAGTTACGTATTTGTCACTGGGGCTACAAATTTACGATGCTCAGAATTCCATTTAGACAAAAGCTGGTCGCAGAACACGGAGGTGTACTTCTCTTTCACGTTTACCATCAGTGAAGAGTTATGATAAGCCGTTCTCTACTGGTAAGCTCACTAGAGCTTCTAAAGCCCATAAGAATGTTTTTCGTTGCAGAGGCGAACGCCAGAAGGCAGAGGCTTAATTAGGCAATATGACCAGGATAATAGGATCGCGAAGGTATAAAGAAAAAGGTGACAACAACTTTGCTTGTCAAAAAGTGAGTAGATAATTTTGCGAGCGTCCAGTACTTTAGAGCAGTAGGTGGAAGTCTCTCGACTTGAGCCAAATAACGGTAGCAAAAACACGTTGGTTGTTCAATTTTTCCAACTCTTTGACTTGACGTGGCTCTGCCTTTAGAAGAACACTTCGTTTAACTTTGCTTGCTCCTAAGCGAGCCACAACAACAACAACAACAACAACATAAAACTTGCTTCAAGGATTCGGAAAATCGTGCGGACAACACTCTTAGAGGTGGTGGGGATCCTGCGTGTTTTAATACAAAATTTTTGCTACTGAATAGATGAGCGGTGTCTGTCTGTCTCCTCAGTTACCACTGATTCAATACTTTATCGGACGGTTTGACAATGTAAATGTTTCGGACGAAAATTCGCTTCACAGATCATCGCCAGCGTACTAGTTCTGTTCGAATTTATTATTTTAATTTTTATTTTTTGTATATTTTTCAACATAAAAAGCGCTTTTATGAAAGCCTATGAAATAAAGGGTGATCAATTTCGAGGTTCCCTACTTTTTTAAAGAAAAAAACACAGAAAATTCAAATTTAATGGGGAATGTTAATTATCATTCGAAAGAACATTCTTTGGCGATTACTTTTTGAAGATTATCTCTTTCAAAGGCTACGGCTACGCCTCAGATAGTCCATCCATTGAATTCAATTTTCGATGACTCGTTCCAGCATTTCGACTGTTAACTGGTGAATGACAATCGAGATGTTTCGCCCCAAGGTCTGAATCGAAGTGAGATTGTCCGCATCGACTTTAGATTTTACATATCCCCATAGGAAAATGTCTAACAATGTGATATCACACGATCTTGGTGGCCAATCTACCGGCCCAAAACGTGAAATTATCTGCTCATCGAGGTATTCTCTCAATAAATTCATTGATTGATGCGATTTGTGGGAAGTGGCGCGCCCCGTCTTGTTGAAACTAAATGTCGCGGCGATCACGAGCTTCAATTTTAGGTATCAAATAGTCGGTCAGCATGGCGCGATAAAGGTCGACATTGACGGTTACGCTCTTACCGGCATAGTTTTTGAAGAAATATGGACTGATGATTTAGCCGGCCCACAAACCACATCAAACCGTTGTTTTTTCGGGATAAAGTGGCAGCTCGTGAATCTCTTCAGATTGCTCTTCGTCCCAAATGAGGCAATTTTGCTTGCTTATATACCCATTGAGCCAGAATTGGGCCTCATCGCTGAACAAAATTTATCTCGAACACGTCGGATCTTCTTGGAACTTTTCAAGAGCCCGGCGATGAGCGAAGCGATGTCGCTTGGGAAGTCAAGCGGCTTCAGTTTTTGCACAAGCTGTATTTTGTACGCTTTTAATTTAAGATCTCGACGTAGGACGTAAAATGCGCCAAGTCGTTCCATACGTCAGTCTGAGTTGCTGCGAACCGCGCAGCAACTACGGCCGCTATATTTACTTCACGTGTGATCTGTCAAGAAAACGGCTTCACTTGGATCACCCTTTACATTGGTAAGCGAACAGCAGCAGCCTGCGATGAACTCAATTTTGTTGTTGTTGTTTTTATATTTTTATTTATTATTTTTATTTTTTCCCCCATTGCGTTGGTGTTGTGATATTTATAGCAACTTAATTATTAATGCGGCTGACCGCGTCTCTCACGTAACTGAAACATGCAACAGCTTAAGCAAATAATAAACAATAACAACAACAAAAATGTCATTGCATAAAATCCGCGCAAAAGCATCCTATAGTCCACGCGTACTGCAGCCGTGGCAGTGGAGGGAGCATGTGCCAAACACGAAAAGAACATATGTACCAGCGAGCCCTTACATACAGACGGTATGTGTGTGTATGTATGTATGCCGCCGCCACCACCGTCACCGCCACCGCAGCTGCCACAAGCCAAAAGTAATGTGCGCGCGGGCAATGTTGGCAACGGAGCTGCAGAGCTCCACCAGCTTCATTGTTGACTGCTGGTGGTCATAAAATCCAACCGACAGGCGCATCCCTGGCATTCTTTGGCTGGTTTTTTTTTCTTTTGGTCTTGTGTGATCGTTTTGTGTTGCACTGCAAGCAAGAGACAGCCGTAGTATTGGGTGTGTGTGTCGCATGATTTTTGCACTTTCAGCGAAATTTCAACGCGGCCGCTGGCGGCATTAAGAACATTTTCATGTGACTCTTACAGATTTGTATGCGCCCACGCGTTAACCGTTTGGGCGTTGCAGGCATACATATATGTACATACATATGTAAGTACATATGAGTATGTATGTATGCATGTACGACGTAACTGTGGCGACAGGAAGCATAGAGCAAGCAAATAAATATTAAATATGTATGTAAATGGCTCTGTGGAACGTGCAACTATTCTATATTGTCTGGCGTAAATTACATATGCACACACATATGTACATAAGTAATTATGAAGCTTATGCACACTTGTTCACACTTAATAACGGTTATTCCAGGTCAGTAGTATTAAGCGAATCGATGTTTAAAGGTGTGACTTCCAAGAGCTGCTTGAAAAATTTAAACTCAAAACAGAAATTTTCGAGCTCGAAGCCCCAGAGACCGATAGCAGACAAAGTTATTAGATGGCAAGGAGATCATATAGCGACCGGTAGATGGATGGATTCGCTGTTTCGATGGGTTCGAACCCAGGTGTGGCTTTTAGAAGACATGCAAAGTGACGGTACTCATGGCGTGCCGAGTCTGGATAAGTAGGAGTTAAATCCACTATAATCGAGCTCTAGCTTCTCATTCGCTACAGGTGGTGGTGGCCTTCCGATGAGCGCATTCATTGGAAAATAAAGAGAGAAAAAGATTTGAAGTTAGGCTCAGGCAACACTAGGACGTTTCTTTTTGCGGTCCTCAAGCCGAGTTTTTACAGCATTGTAGCTTCTTCATTTACGTCCCGCTATCACAGTCGGCTGACCAATAGCCGAGCCAGTTTTCAACGTTTTTTGCTGCTCCAGGTGCTGTCGGCTAGTGACTTTATGGCTTTAGATAAAGAGGAAGACTTAAAATTCGTTGGAAAGGTTAGGTGAAGGAAAATCCGACTGAACTTGATATTTTCACTTGGGGAAAAGAAAAGGCGACTGGCTCGCTGTTGTAAACTCGGCTTTAATTGTGTAAGCGGTTTCTTCGCTAGCCTGAGGTCTAGTGTCAATCGTGGTTGTATGCTGGTTGCCTTCCGCTCCCCGAGAGAAGGTGCTACGACTCAGAGTTGAACCGAATTTCATCCGACCATGGTGATTTGTTAAGCTTTGATGGAAATGGCAAAAAACAATGAGTCCATGTAGCCTACGCGGTTTGCATTGGGAGGTCGACTCACATATTCGAATGCTCAACGTGACTCAGTACTATTCCTGGAGTGTCGTAATTCGATGGTGTGATTAATAATTAATTTATTAGGAGAGGTAAGAAAGAAATTAGAAAGGGGATATGGTAAGGTGTCAACGATTGTATGCGGGTCGGCTCCCATCCCACGAGAGAAGGTGCTACACACCATAGTTGATGGAAATTACCAAAAATAATGGGTGGTTGAGTCGACGGTGTGATTAATAACTAATTTCTCAGGACAGGCAAGAAAGGAATTAGAGCGGGTAAGGGGTCAACGGATGTCTCAGCTATAATACTGCATTGATTCGATTCTGTTGTTCGAAAGAAGTTCCCTAAAACGGATCTCGTGAGTAACTGCTACGTGACACTGATTTCCCTTGCTGTAAATTCGAATACAAATTTGATATCAGTGAACGAAAGTGAAGTGATCCTGGCAGAGTTACCTGTCTTCCTCTTCTTCCTCTCTATAATTGGACAAGGCACCGCTTACCTGTTTATAGGGAAAGAACGGGGTCTCTCATCCGCGGCATGCTGATACTTTTCATTGGCACTGTTTTTTATGGGATGGGCAAGCAGCCTATCAAAGATAAATGACCCTTATGCGAGCAGGTATAAGCTCATAACATATTCCAACAGTGAGTCTCTTGCGTCAAGACCGCATTGCTGGTGAACAGAACCTGCAATGAGACTATAGTAAATTCTTCAACTGGATGCAATGGAGTGGCTGCACAAAAGCTCCGTCTTTTAGCCATGTGATCCATACAAAGATTGCCTTTACTAAGCCAGGGAAGGAGTGCTCAATCTTTTCAGCTTTCAGGAAGCTCTGCGAGACTAAAACATTCGGAAGCGCGACTCTGAAATACGTCAACTTTGTGTCTTTGCACTGACGTAATGCAATTGTTATTGCTCTTATTAAGACTGTCTCGCCTGTTGTGTCGTGTCATACACACACACACACACACACTCTCTCTTAACACCACGTACGGCGAAGAATTACTTGCAACAGTGCGGCTCACTCACACAGCTTGGATGTTTGATGGACTAACTGCCCGGCCGTCGGTCCGTCCGTTCGTCCGTCCGTTCGTCCGTCCGTTCATCCGTTCATTCATCGACCATGTGATTATGCTCAATCAGCAACACTTTAAATTCACTACGCCAATGTTTGAAATCATTATCGTCGTCAACGACGACTGTTGGGCCATGATAACTTCCTCGTGTCGGCAGTAGGGTAGTCTTCAAGACCAACTGAGGTGAGGAAGGTGTAGTAGGAATAAGCCGTTTAAAACTATTACGCATGCTACATACACTAAGTATGTACATGTGTATGTGAATATTTGTTTGTATGTGTGTGTAGTTAAGTGTATACGAATAAAGTTGCAACTTTCATCAAGCTCTACTGCCGCTTGCAGCAATAGTTCTTGCATTATTTTTTCTTCTTCTTCTTCTTCCTCATCACATTTTGGACAGTAATTTCTGCCTTGTTGCCGCTGTGGTGTTGTTGTTGTTGCCTCTTGCGATTTTATTTTGTTTTTCTCTCTCTATTTCTGCCGTTTTTTTGCAGCTTAAGCTGTTGAAATCGTGCACAGTTACTCACAATGCAACAACAATAGCAACAACAACAACAACGATTACAACAACAACACACTCACTTATCTACTTAATATAAGTGGTTGTTGATACTGTGTGTTGCACGTTGCACATTGCACGTTGCAGACTGTTGTTGCTCATACAGCGTCGTAGATGCTAGCACATGACTACATACGAGCGCCTGCCATGTTGCATATTATTTTAGAGTTCGTTGCAAGTTGCGCAATAAGCCGAAAAATCGTCTCAAGTTTATTGCTGCTGCTACTCGATTACAGCGAGTAATATAAGTTATTTGTTGTTGGTGGTTGCTGCAATGCTGCCATCAGCTGTGTTAAGCTTAGTTGCTGCTACTTGTGTTGTTGTTGTTGTTATTATTGTTGTTGTTCTCCTCGTTGTTGCTGTCGTCAATCGTTGTGTCGCTGTTGCCGGCAATTTTCCTAAACACCGCTGTTACGTAGCTCTATCATTAATGTTGTTGTTGTTATTGTTGTTATTATTATTATTCCTGCTGCCATGCTGCTGTTTGTTGTTGCTAATATTAGTGTAATATAATTTTTTATTGCTTTTTCTCTTAAAAAGTGTTTTTTTCCTCTAACTTTTTCAGCTTCATTTGCCGCGGCTGTTGGCTGGCTTAGTCGTACCTGTTGCAAGCAGTGATGCCGCTGCTGCTTCTACTATTGCTGCTGCTGTAACAACTATTAGTGTTTAGTAATAGTCATTTAACGGGACACGATAATTGGGTTTTACGTTGAGAAGCTGTTTTGCTTTGTGCAGCAGCAGCAAAAACAACAAGCAAAAACAACAAAGGCAACGGGCAAGCAATAAGAATAAAGTGGAAAATAATAATTTTACTCATTCAGTTTAGACACAAAAATTGCAGGGAACATACACGTGGGACCAGTATATACATAAATGCAATGTAATACGAGTAAAATATGCAGATTTATGTTGTATTAAATAATTAATTTGAATATATTTCCTGCCTTCGAAACTACTGATTTTTCGTGATATGCCAAAAAAAAAGGACTCTAAGCACTACTGAATCGAATATATATATAACTGACAGTTTTCCGAGCTCCTCCTAAAGTTTGTGGTATTGCGTCTCGCAGTTTTTACCAACTAACTGGAGGGACCTACAGTTTATTCTAAACCGCCTCCGAACGAACGATGGGTTTCTATGAGGAACTTTTATTTCTTATCAAAAATACATTCGGAGCGTTTGACATTCTCTGCCGAGGGGCGAGCGCAATTAGAAAAACTAATTTTCTAGAATTTTGGATATTGCTCGAACCTGGACTCGAACCCAGGCCTTCCGAATCACTGTACGCTATGCTTACCACTCGGCTATTGCGGCCGTCGAGTACTTAATTTCATATGTATAAATAAAATGTATTCACTAGGTCCTCGGCCTACCATAGTAAAACACATTTTTTTTGTTGCGAAATTCCTTTTTTTTATTCAACATAGTTCCATTTAAGGGTAATACACTGATCTGAACTTTTCGATACCATTTTTGTAGTACGATTTGTCCTTGGCTTCAAAAGTGGTCTCAGTTTCGGCGATCATCTCTTCATTCGATGAAAATTTCTTCCTATCAAGCACACTTTTGAGATCTGAAAACAGGAAAAATTCGCCGGGGATCAGATCTTGAGAATACGATGGATGCCGAAGCAATTCGAAGCCCAATCAACAGATTTTTCCCACAGATTTCACTGACTTGTGACACGGTGCATTGGCTTTGGTGAAATAGCAGTTGCTTTTTCTTCAAATGCGGCCATTTTTCGGCGATTTCAACCTTACAACGGTTCTGTAATGCTATGTAATAGTCGCTGGTGATGCTCCTTTCATTTTCAAGGTCGTCAATGGAAATTATTCCATGCGCATCCCAAAATACAGGTGTCATAACCTTGCCAGCCGAATGTTGGGCTTTTCTATGCTTTGGAGTGGGTTCATCGGGTGCAGTCCACTCTGATGACCGTTGATTGGATTTCGGAGGAAAATGATGGAGCCTTGTTTCATCTATTGTCACATATCGACGCAGAGTCTCGAGTTTATTATGCTTAAACATCTCCAAACACTGCTTCGAATCATCAACTCGTCGGTGTTTTTGGTCAAAATTGCACACGCGTGGTACCCACTTTGCATAGAGCTTTCTCACACCCAAATATTCGTGAATGATATGATGTACACATTCAGTTGATAGCTTTAGAGTGCTTGCTTTTTCATACCATTTCAATTTTCGGTCATTCAAAATCATTTGCTGGATTTTTTCGATGTTTTCGTCTGCAACAACATCTTTTGGGCGTCTACTGCGTTCATCGTCTTCGGTGATCATTTCACCACGTCTAAACTTAGCATACCCATCCTTAATGGCTGATTTTCCTGGGGCATTGTGCGGAAACTCATCATCAAGCCAAGTTTTTGCTTCAACTATATTTTTTCCCTTCAAAACGCAATTTTTTTTCAACATGCGAAATTCCCTTTTTTAATTTTTTTCACAATAACAAAAGTTGCTTTACTCAAAATGCTATAATTCACAAGGTAATGATCCGAAAGCTGTCAAATTTATACATGCGCCTTTTGAAGGTTAGGGCTAGCTAAAAATCAAATATGATTTAATTATAGTTGCGCCATCTATGTGTCAGACAGCAGACTTTCCAATTGGCCTTCTATATTACTTTATTTGAATTTATTTTATCTTTCATATATTCTTTCATTTTATTGAAGTTTATTCTTTTTAATTCAGTTATTTAGTATTTTTATTTAATTTTTTCTAATTTTTTTTTTGTAATTTTAATTGTTTTTTTATTCAATTTGAATTTATTTTTATTCTATCTATTTTTTAAACTCCTTTTGTATATATAATTTAATATATCAATTACTATTTTCTTTTATTTTATTTCATTTCATTTTATTTTATTTTATTTTATTTTATTTTATTTTATTTTAATTAAGTTAATTTTATTTTATATTATTGTCTTTTATTTTATTTATTTTTTATATTTTTTATTTAATTTTATTTAATTTTAATTTAATTTAACTTTAATTTAATTTCATTTTATATTATTTTATTTTATTTTATTTTTTAATTTTAATTTATTTTATTTTTATTTTAGTTTATTTTATTTTATTTTTTAATTTTTTTTATTTTTATTTATTTTTTTTTCACTTTTATTTAATTTTAATTTAATTAAATTTATTAAATTTAATTTTTTAAATTTTATTTTTATTATATTTTTTTAAGTAAATTTTATTTTTATTTTATTTTAGTTTATTTTAATTTATTTTTTTTTTATATTTTTATTTTTATTTTATTTTATTTATATTTTATTTTATTTTTTTTAATTCTATTTTATATTTTCTTATTTTATTCTATTTTATTTTATTTTAATTTTTCTAATTTTTTATTATTTTTTATTTTAATTTAATTTAACTTTAATTTAATTTTATTTTATATTAATTTAATTTATTTTATATTTTTATATTTTTATTTTTAAATTTATTTTAATTTAAAATTTATTTCATTTTTTTTAATTCTATTTTATTTTATATTTATTTTTTTTTTCGTTTCATTTCCATTTAGTAATTCTTTTATTTGCCCTGCTATATACTTCCGGTTTGTCTCGGTTTGCTTGACGTCCGGTTGTAATAAATGTGATTGCAACGAGCCGGATCGCTTGCAGCAACACTTATGCTGCTGACAAGTTAAAAAGCACAATAACATTAAGATAAAATGAGTATAAAAAAACAGAAAAAAGAGTTAAATAAATCTGCGCAATGCCTATAAAAAGCAGTAAAAAGTGGCCAAGTGGCTGTAATGTGGGCAGTGGAGCGCGTTAATAGGCATTGCGCCATGCTGTTAACAATGAAAATGGTCAGTAACAAAATGCAAAAAAAAACACATTGTCTGCTTTGTACACCAACAACAAAACCAACAACAACCAACACCAACACATTAATAAGTAGTTTGGCTGTGTTTATAACACATTTAAGCTGCTCAACAGCAAATTCGCAAAATCTGTTGGTGGCTGATTGTTGTTGCGCGCCGGCAGCGACAATAAAATGAAAAAAAAAAAACATTTATTTTATAATTTTATTGTTGTTGTGTGGTGGTAGTCTGAATTAAGTTGTTGTAAATGTTGTTGTTTGGTATACTCCACTGGCAGTGCGTGAGGGGTAAGTGTTCACAACTTTGCTTGAAATGTTTTGACTTTTTTTCTATATTGCTGTTTTTGTTGTTGTATTGTTGTCACTGATATCACCCGCAGCGTAAATCTTCTGCGATAATCCAATTTAACACTTTCGATTGTTGTTGTTGCCACATGTTATATACTCTGAGAGAACGCAGTGCTGATAGCTATTTCCTTTGAATAATACCGTTATTTCTATTGAAGATAGTTCGCTATGTAAAAGGTGATCCATTTCGAGGTTCCCTACTTTACTATTAAGAAAAAAACCACAGAAAATTCAATTTTAATGGGGAATGTTTATTAGCATTTGAAAGAACATTCTTTGGCATATCTTTTTTGAAGTTTATCTCTTTCAAATGTTCTCCGTGGCTATGTCACAGATGGTCCATCCGTTGAGTCCAATTTTCGATGACTCGTTAGAGTATTTCGACTGGTAACTTCCGAATGACACGCGTGATGGTTTGCTCCAAGGCCTCAATCGAAGCGAGATTGTCCGTATGGACTTTAGACTTTACATATTACCACAGGAAAAACTCTAACGGTGTGATATCACACGATCTTGGTGGCCAATTGACCGGACAAAAACGTGAAATTATCTGCTCATCTAAGTGTTCTCTCAATAAATCCATTGTTTGATGCGATGAGTGGAAAGTGGCGCCGTCTTGTTGAAATCAAATGTCGCGGAGATGACGAGCTTCAATTTCAGACATCAAATAGTCGGTTATCATGATACGATAACGGTCGCCATTGACGGTTACGTTCTCACCGGAGTTATTTGTGAAGAAATATAGACGGATGATTCCACCGGCCCACAAACCACACCAAACCGTTGTTTTTTCTGTATGAAATGGCAGCTCTCGAATCTCTTCAGATAGCTCTTCGTCCCAAATGCGGCAATTTTGCTTGCTTACATACCCATTCAGCCAGAAATGGGCCCCATCGCTGAACAAAATTTGGCTCGAAAACTTCGGATCTTCGGATCTTCTTGGAACTTTTCAAGAGCTCATAGAGCGAAGCGATGTCACTTGGGAAGGTTGAGCGGCTTCAGTTCTTGCACAAGCTGTATTTTTTACACTTTCCATTTAAGATGTCGACGTAAAATGCGTCCAGTCGTTCCATACGTCAGTCCGAATTGCTGCGAACGGCGCCGAATCGACTCTCCACGGTCTTTGTGTACACTCTCAGCTACGGCCGCTATATTTTCTACATTACATGCTGGACGTGGTCTCTTCTGTCGAATATTATCCAATAATGAATGCTGGGTCTCAAGATGGGTAATGGTTGGTTGCGAATAGTACGCTCAGTAAACCGCCGTTTATGTTGACCATGAGTTGAGCGAAGCGCGCGAAACACATTCTTTATAGAATTGTATCTACTTGCACCACCCTTTATTTCCATCTTCTGCGATATTCAAGCAGGCAATCATCATTCGAACTTCAACTTCTTCGGGTGACGGCATGTACTTATCATCGCCTTAGATTGGGTTCAGTTGCGCCATCTCCTGTGTTTTCTGCATCACCACAATTATGCAGACCAGGGAAGTGTAGAGATCGGCTTTCTCCTTCCTACATGTGTGTGCACCGTTCTTGAGATCCAAAAGAAACTTGATCTAACCCAGAATGGAGGGAAAAAGTTGTTCGAACTGGTCTGTAATGCATATATTTGTGTTTTTTTCTTTTTTTCCCAGCAACAATTAACGGTTTAATTTAAATTTTATTTATTTAGTAGCTCTTAATGTGTCGCACTAAATGCGGATTTAGCTGAGTACTTTCCTTTATTATCTTATTTTACATATTTTATCTTCATTTCAACACCAGTTACACTGTGGACAGTGATTTTGTCTAACACCATTTGCCCATCGCCTCTCGCTTTTTTTTTCTGCATTGTCTAGCAAAATTTAATCTGTTTGTGGACACATGTGCTCAGGGATTCGCATTAATTTCTGTGAACTGCCCACCAAACACGAGCTGAACACACTGCCGACGCGACATACATGCAGCTCGTCACCATTGCGTGCTACCATTAGTTGTGTCGTTGTGTCGTCTGCCCTTCAGACATTGTCGTTACCACTTTATTTGCGACTCTACTTTGCCTAGTCAGCAGTCAGCTGCTGCTAGTCTCCATTCAAAAAGCGAAGAACAAAACACACTTGGCGTTGGGTTTATAAAATTTAATGCACACATGTGTGAGAATATTTTATTTCAAAACATTTTCCGACGTGCGACGTCCGGCGGTGGCTGCTGTTGCTGTGTTGCTTTGCTGCGCTACGGTCTCCGGTTGCTTTGGCTTAGTCTGGGCGGTCGGTCGTTGGTGGCGGCGTCGTCGTCGTCGTCTCGCGTAAGCGTGAATTTAATTAAAATATGCAAATCGCGTCATTCAAGAGCACAAGTGTTGAGCTTTGAGACGCAATGGTTTTTTCTTTTTTCTTTTTATTTTTTTATTATTATTTTTGTTTTTATTTTCAGTTGTTTTCATTTAATTTTTTGCTGTCTCGCATTTTGTCGCATTTTGTTGCAAGTTGCAATGTCAAGCGCACGGTCGCAACTTGGCGCGACTAAGTAGTTGAGCGCGAGGTGGCCGTTTTGTTCGGCAAACAGCCATTTGTCCATTATGACCATTGCGTTGATCCTCCTCCTCGGCGCCCCCTCATCCTTCCGCCAATACTTTTTATGCCTTCAGAGCCATTCAAAGTCGCTCTGGAGACGACGCTTCGCTTGCGTCACATGTGTTTTTTGCTTTTGTGTGCACCAACTTTGTAGACTCTTATTGTATGTACATGTGTTTGTAGCGCACTTGTTGCCATTATTATTGTTGTTGTTGTTGCTGCTGTGTGTGTTTTTTATGGCTGTCGTTTCGGCCATGAAACTGAAATTTATTGCAGTTTTTATTTCCGTTGAAGACGTTAACGCTAACACATTTCCTACTTTACATTCGCATTGCGTTGTTGTGCTCTCTTTAGTGTTGTTGTTGTTGTTGTTGTTGTTGTTGCTGTTGCTATTGCTCTTTTCTGTTTGTTTTGATTTGCATTCGCGGATTTACTATATTGCAACATGCGGCTTTTATTTGCTTGTGTTGCATGTGTTGCAAGTGTTGCAAGTAGTGCTTTATCGCACTGGTGGCATAGGCAAATTTCTGTTTTAATGCCCGGATTAGTGGGAGATTAAATTCTTCACACTGTCAGCTATTTAACGCCATAAATTCTCAGCCTGGTTTGCATAATTTCTGCTGTAAATGAGAAATTCAAATTTTTGCCCATTTGTGAGGCTAGTCACGGCGGTTGGATATTGCCGTAGGCATGAGGGAGGTGATGTGGTGGCTGCTCAGCTCAGTTAAAACTGAGTTTATAAAATGAGACTTTGTAGTTTTAGCTTGCTTTGTTCTTAGTCTTGAACAAAATTCTTGAAGTCTCATACCAGGAACCTCAATCAAAGGCGATAGCACAGAAATGTCATCGACATTGAGGAAGTTTGAAGGGCACTTCCGCTTAAAAAACGCTTTGAGGTAGAGTGTTGTGGACCTGATATAGTTTGTGTATCGGCTCTTCAAGTGAATAACGTCTGACGTACTCTGAATGTACTTTAAAAAGTCCAGATACCTTGCATTCCATAGTCTAGAGTAAAATCGAGAGTTAATTCCACTTAATGTCGCATACGAGGATGAGAGCTTATCAAAGACTCTTTCATTGGCGCTTTTTTGACCGCTTAAGTGACCTTCGTCCGAGCTCCTCCTGAATTTTTGCTGTGATGCTCATAATGCTTATCGCTAAAATGTCGGGATCTATTGATTTTTCAAAGCCGCCTCCGATTGACTGATGAATTTTTATAAAACCTGGTCTTCCGAATGGCCATAAGCAATACTAATCATTCAGGTATTGCGCCATTAAGGTTGAGAAAATTTTCAAACGATCGTAGCCACTTTTCAATGCATTTAAAGTGCTCTCGTGGAAAAAATCCATTCAGTGCATGTCATCAACCAACTGATACTCCTTGAAAGGCTTAAAGTGCTGCTAGTACGTCACAGATGAACAGAAGATAGTCAGTAATTTGATCAGAAGCAGAAGTAAATTTCAGTAATTGCATTAGCAATGACAGACGAACAGAATAAATGCGCATTAAGTAGCATTAATGTAAATTCAAAATTTCTGTAACACCCCAACTAGTTATTGTTGATTTTTTAGAGCATCTTTTACTACAATTATTTGATTAAATGCAAAAAAAAAAGGATACTTACTGTATAAAGTTGCTGTTTTTAAATAATGAAGTGAATTAAATAATTAATTTTTTTTAAATAAATTTAAATAATTTTTCGGTTTTTGCACAATTATTTTTGTTTACCGGAGGAACATAAATCCTTAACGCTTTTTGCACTTTCTCATTTTCTTCTTATTTTTATAACTTTCTACTTTCAGTTAATGCAAGTTCTCATTCACAATAGTGATAAGTTCACCATTTTTGGATAGTTGCCAAATCGAAATACCAAACCTAAATACACTAAAATTATTTGAATTTATATATATATCGGTAATATACAATAAAAAAGTGTAGAGACCACAAATAATGCAAATAAAGACTTTTTATGCGCATATTATCATCTGTCTATACTATAATACACATCAGTGCATAACAAAGTTTCGAGGAAGAGAGATTGTTTTTAGAGAAAGAAAGGAAAGATCAGTAGGAACCTTGCAAATCAAAAATTGAGAAGCTTTCAAGCCAAAAATTCTAATCTGGCAGGGTTGCCACCTATTTAGATTTTTTTTTAATACAATTAATAAGATGAATAAATGCCATAATTCAAATGGAAGAGCAAAAAGTTACAGAAATATCTATCTTCGAGCCATTTTTAAGAAGAGTTGCCAGCTGTATGAAAAGAAAATGCAGAAAAGTATAACACAGGTCTGCGGTATGCAGGTGTTAAACTTTTTGAGTATTTTTTGTAGGCGTGATTGTTTAGTAAAAACCATTTATTCATTTCTAAAACTTTAAATAATTATTTTGGGCGTTACAAACACTAGACATTAATGTCTTAATTAGACAGCAAATTTTTTTTAAATGTTATTTGTGGGTTTTTCTTACAGAATTTGCATAATCAACTTAAAAAAAAAGCTACATATTTGCATAGCCAGACATGTAAAACATTTATGTAAATGAAAATCTACTTAAAATTAAGAAAAACATACACTTCGGACGGCAAATAATCAATCTTTTGCATACATGACTCGCTGCTTAACAAATAAAACTTAAAAACACCAACAACTGTGACAATAATGGATTGAAAAAAATCACTTTTCTGCTTGTAACTAATCAATTATGAGTGAAATTAAAACACACAAAAAATATGTCACAAATTACAAAACTCTACAAACGAAAAATGTGATAAATGTAAATCTGATAGATGTGAAATGGAATGGGAGAAAACCAAAAATCACAATTTACAACTTAATTAAAGCTTGACTTATTAGAAGCGTTCAAAGAGCAATACATAAAGTTGACTATATAAAGGGTGATCCAAGTAGAGGCACTTATTTCAGTAGCCTTTTTTTGACAGATCACGCGTGAATCTTGTCAAGATATCATGTTATTTTTGTTCAGTATTGTTTGGCATTTCTTCATGGAGAGACTTACGCCTGAAGAACGTTTACAAATCATTAAATTTTATTACGAAAATTCACGTTCTGTAAAAAATTCGACCGAATAGACCACGTCCAGCACGCAGTGAAGTAAATATAGCGGCCGTAGTTGAGAGTGTACACGAAGACAGTGGGACCGTGGATAGTCGATTCGGCGCCGTTTGCAGCAACTCAGACTGACGTATGGAATGACATGGCGCATTTTACGTCCTACGTCGAGATCTTAAATTGAAATAGTACAAAAAACAGCTTGTGCAAGAACTGAAGCTGCTCGACCTTCCCAAGCGATATTGCTTCGCTCTATGAAAAGTTCCAAGAGGATCCGACGTTTTCGAGCCAAATCCGAAGCCTATTTCTGGCTCAACGGGTATGTAAACAATCAAAATTACCACATTTGGACGAATAGCAACCAGAAGAGATTCGAGAGCTGCCATTTCATACAGAAAAAACAACGGTTTGGTGTGGTTTGTGGGTCGGTGGAATCATCGGTTCATATTTCTTCAAAAATGATGCCGGTGAGAATGTAACCGACTATTTGATGCCTGAAATTAAAGCTCGTAGTCTCCGCGACATTTGGTTTCAACAAGACGGCGCCCCTTCCGGGCCGGTCGACGGGCCACCAAGATCGTGTGATATCACACTGTTAGACCTTTTCCTGTTGGGATATGTAAAGTCTAAAGTTTATGCGGACAATCCCGCTTCGATTCAGGCCTTGGAGAAAAACATCACGCATGTCATTCGCCAGCTACCAGTCGAAATGTTCGAACGAGTCATCGAAGATTCGAGTCAACGGATGGACCATCTGAGACGTAGCCGCGGCCAACATTTGAACGAGATAATCTTCAAAAAATAAATACCAAAGAATGTTCTTTCGAATGATATTAAATATGCCCCCATTAAATTTGAATTTTCTGAAATGGAACACCCGTTAAAAAAAGGTCATTTGGCGGACTCCAGTACAAAATATGGGTGAAAAATCATGATTCATTGATGAAATATGCACACATAAAGGCCTCGGCTTTGTTTTTTTCAAAAGCAAACCATGCCTACGACTCATAGGAACTTCAAGAGTTCAAGTTTAAAATCGAAATTCGCAAACGCAACAAAGCGATGGGTTGATTTTCTACTCTACCCGCATTATTGCTCTCCGAGAGCAATCCTTTTTAAACTAAAGGTCATAATTAGTTGCTCTTCGCCTTAAAAAAAAAAGAAGAAAGATTTTCAGAAATTTGACTGCAAATTTGCAGCAACAAACCTTTGTGAGAGCACTTTCGATAGTTTATAACGAAAAAGGTAAATGAACAGAGCTTGTGATGCCGTTCTCACTTACGTGAAAGACACCCAAGCACAAATCATCTGCCGCGTATTTCAAACACTCTATGACTATAAATATCATAATTAAAAGACCGCTGTTCCAAAAACAAAAACAAAAAAAAAAAGAAAAAAAAACAAGCATCAGACAAATGAGAAAGCGCCAAAGGACACAATTTATGTGGAATTAGAACACAGCAGGCTGAAATTTGCCTCAAACTGGCAACAACTTGCATAATAAATTTACTATATTACATAAGTACATATATATGTACATACTTAGCTATGTGTGGCATAAAATTTCATTGAATTTTTTTCACCATGGCCACAGTGCTGGGCATAAAACATGGCTTTAATGCCATGCTGAAGGTATTTAATATCAGTCGATGGAGGCGCAAAGTGCAGGTTCAATGCTGTTAGCTAATAGTATATACGCACAAACTGTGTGTGGTATGTGGGTGAGAGTGGAAGGGGGGAGGGTAAAGTAAATGCTTACCAATATGTATCTGCGAGTTATCTATGCCGTTGCAATACTCTTTAAGTAGGCTGTATTGTTTGGTTGCATGCCACAGCGCGGCAAATTTATGAACCCAATACAGAATGCCATGCAGAGAGCAGCGCTGCGTGGCTATGTGTGTATGTACGTGTAATATAGGCAAGCATATGCAGTTGCAATTTTTTTATATGCAAAAAAGTTCTTCGAGTATCTATTTGCTATCGCATCGCCAACAATTTATGTCCACAGCAAACGCCTATCTCTCGATACATATGCTAGCAGATATGGATGTACTCCTATACGAGTATATGAGTACATATTAAGGCACTCCAAGTTTGCTGTCAAAATGCATACGTGTATGCATGCACATACACAGACACACATACTACTACGTGTGCAGTAGAGTATGTGAGATATTTAAGATATCCTTTTGCATATCGGGAACAGATAAAACACGCAGGCTTGGCTGTTATATTGGCAAAAAACTATAAGAAGAAAAATAGAAAAATATATATTCACATTTATTACTCACAAACACACACACGCACACATACACTCGCAAATATGTATCCATTTACTTCTCCTCTACATTTACATGGCATCTCTTGGCAACCATAAATTCAATACATGCCTATCTAGGTGCACAAATGTATGCTCACACACACACACACATAGTAAATATATTCGAACTCATTCGAGCTCAAAATGCCTGCCAACCACCACCACCGACTCGTAATATCAGTTTGGAAAATATTCAGAAAATTACCGCTATGCCACGCTTGACAAGTCAACGAAGTTGGTGGCGCGGCCATGAGCTTGTGCCGGTGGGGCGTTTGCCAGCAAGTGAAAGACTTCACTTTTAAATTTCCAACTCAGAGATATTCAATACTTAAATGGTTATTGGAGTAATTGTGGAAAATTTTAAATTTCACAAAGAGATTGGGTGTTAAGTGGAGGTAGGAGAGAGGGAGTTTTTTGCAATTTCAACGCTCTAAAGGAGAATAAAATAAATAAAGTATAGAAAGGAACTGGCGAATGACACGCGTGATGTTTTCCTTCAAAGCCTGAATCGAAGCGGGATTGTCCGCATAGACTTCAGACTTTACATATCCCCACAGGAAAAAGTCTAACGGTGTGTTATCACACGATTTTGTTGGTCGATCGACCGGCCCAAAACGTGAAATTATCTGCTCACCGAAGTGTTCTCTTAATAAATCCATTGATTGATGCGATGTGTGGGTAGTGTCAAGGTATTGTTGAAACCAAATGTCTCGCAGATCACGAGCTTCAATTTCAGACATCAAACAGCCGGTTATCTTGGCGCGATAACGGTCCCCATTGACAGTTACGTTCTCACCGGCATAATTTTTGAAGAAATATGGACAGATGATTCCACCGGCCCACCAAACTATACCAAACCGTTGTTTTTTCTGGATAAAATGGCAACTATTGAATCTCTTCAGGTTGCTCTTCGTCCCAAAAGCGGCAATTTTGCTTGTTTACATACCCATTGAGCCAGAAATGAGCTTCATCGCTGAACAAAATTTGGCTCGAAAACGTCGGATCTTCTTGGAACTCTTCAAGAGCACATAGAGCGAAGCGTTTTCTCTTGGGAAGATCGAACGGCTACAGTACATGCTGTATTTTGTATGCTTTCAATTTAAGATTTCGACGTAAAATGTGCCAAGTCGTTCCATACGTCAGTCCGAGTTGCTGCGAACGGCGCTGAATCGACTCTTCACGATCTTCGTGTACACCCTCAGCTACGGCCGCTATATTTTCTTCGGTCGAATATTATCCAATAACGAATGCTGAGTCTCAAGATGGGTGATGGATGGTGTTGCGAATAGTATGCTCAGTAGACCGATTATGTTGATCATAAGTTGAGCGAAGCGCGCGAAACACATTCGTTACAGAGTGAAATTTCGTAATAAATTTTAATGGTTTGTAAACGTTGTGCAGGCGTAAGTCTTTTCATGATGAAATGCCAAACAATACGGAACAAAAATTACATGAGAGCTTGACACGACTCACGCGTGATCGTTTAAAAAAATGCTATTGAAAAAAGTACCTCTAATTGGATTACTCTTTATATACTTCGTGGATCTGTATGCAGGAGAAGAAGTCAGAAATGTTATGAAAAAAAAATTTGATCGGAATTATGGGTAGGCTGCGGTGAATAGCATTCGGTGAAGGAGTCTCTTTCTACCTAAAAAAACCTTGCTCAAAGGTTTTTTTTCTTAGTTTTCTCCAGCAATGGCCTCTCATGGTTCATATTTTTTGTTAAGAGCCTAGAGAAGCATGTTGTCATGCTCTAGTACTCTCTTGCTCTCATCTTCTTACGCAATCACATTCCTTAATAAATGTAAACAGAACTTCACACCACTCCTTGCTTAACCACACCCAAACTGCATGCCTATCTATGACAATGTGTCAGCAACAACAACAACAACAACGTAACCGAAGTGCAAATACATATCGAAATAAATGCCAGAATCAGGAGGCTACTCACCATACCAATGCGCACTCCACATGAGTCCAAATGTGTTTTTGTTGCCAACAAGTGCATTGGAGTAACCAAATTAATACAAGCCAAAGTGACTTAATTTACGCATTTTGTTGTTGTTATTGTTGCTGTAGTAATTTTCAGAATTTTACGCTGCCTTTGGGTGGTCAACCGCCATTAATAATGTCAGAAATGCGACAAACCGTTTGGGTTTAGTGTCGTGCGTAATTAAAAACTATCACGAAGTATGAGCTTACACCTTTGCGACGGGCAGACGACGTGAAAGGAACGCATGAGTAGCTTAGAAAGTGAGAGAGAGAGAGAGTCAGCGAGAGAGGAAGTATCAGTTTAGTAGATAACATCAGTCGTGCTAACTGTCGTCTATGGTTGGCATGTTCAAGGCAGTTGCCGGTGATTTATTTGCCTTCGAGTTTTACTATTTATAAGTGTGATTAATATAGGCGAAAATTGATTGGTGCAATTAAAAAAAAAAAAAAAAAAATCTGAAACTTGCCTAAATAGAATTATATTGATTTGGTATTTTTAAAACCCACACCACGCAAGTGTAAAAATTATGCCAAAATTAACATATTTCTTAAACATTTACATCTTTTGTTCCTCGGTATTCTACTAGTGTAATCGCCACACTGAGTGGACCGATATTAATGACAAGAGACTGCGGAATTCTTGTTTCGTTGTGCGAGGGATTGTAAGTGATATATCTTTCTCCATTTTTTTTAGAGATCAAACGATTGATAAAACGGTACAAAAATACGAAACAATAACAACAAACATCTTCTTTTTTATACAATAAATGTTGCTGTAAATCAGTCTTAAAACCAAGCATATTACAGACATTAATCAAAACAAGTGGTGAATGGTGAATGGTGAATGGTCAAGTAACCAAAATGTTAACAAAAGCCAACAAAGGAAAGATAATTTAAATGAAGACAGCAAAACAAAAGACTATAAAATAATGTGCCAAAATAAATAATTATATGTAAAGTATGAACAAAGAAAAATAAAATAATATAAAATAAAATTACATAAAATTTATTTAAAAAATAATTAAAAAAACATTTATACAAAGAAATAAAAAAAAGAAAAAAATAAAAAAAATAAAAAAGTTAACAAATATATATAAAAATTTAAATCTAAAAAAAAAATAAAAAAAAATTATTAATAAAATAAAATTTCAAATAATATAAAATAAAAATATAAATTCATTTAAAGCAAAATTAAATAATAAAATAAAGTAGAACAAAATGAAAAAAATAAAAATAAAACAATTAAAATAATATTAAAAAAAAGATATTAAAACGTTTATATATTAAAAAAAAGTATCTGAAATTGTAAAAATTCACGAATATAAAAAAAAAGAATAAAAAGTAAAATAAATTTAAAAAATATAAAAATTATAAAAACTTAATTTCAAAACATGCATAAAATGTATAGATTTCGAAAATATAAAAAAAAAAACTAAAAATACCCAAAAATACGATAAATTAAGTTAAATAAAGTGATCCAGGTAGTGGTACCTTTTTCAATAGCCTTTTTTTTGCAGATTACGCTTGAGTCGTGTCAAGCTGTCATGTTGTTTTTGTTCAGTATTGTTTGGCATTTCATCATGGAAAGACTTACGCCTGAACAACGTTTACAAATCATTCAACTTTATTACGAAAATTCACGTTCTGTAGAGAATGTGTTTCGCGCGCTTCGCTCAACTTATGGTCAACATAATCAGCCTACTGCGCGTACTATTCGCAACACTATTACCCATCTTGAGAACCAGCATTTATTATTATATAATATTCGACCATTCGACTCAACAGACCACGTACAGCACGCAGTGAAGAAAATATAGCAACAGTAGCTGAGAGTGTACACGAAGACTGTGGAGAGTCGATTCGGCGCCGTTCGCAGCAACTCGGACTGACGTATGCTACGACTTGGCGTATTTTACGTCAAGATCTTAAATAATAAAGCGTACAAAATACAGCTTGTGCAAAAACTGCCGCTCGACCTTCCCAAGCGACATCGCTTCGCTCTGAGGGCTCTTGAAAAGTTCCAAAAAGATCCGACATTTTCGAGCCAAATTTTAATCAGCGATGAGGCCCGTTTCTGGCTCAATGGGTATGTAAACAAGCCAAATTTCCGCATTTGGCACGAAGAGCAACCTGAAGAGATTCAAGTGCTGTCATTTTATCCAGAAAAAAAAACGGTTTGTTGTGGTTTGTGATCCGGTGGAATGAACGCTCCATATTTCTTCAAAAATGACACCGGTGAGAACGTAACCGACCGTTTTCGCGCAATGATAACCGACTATTTGATGCCTGAAATTGAAGGTCGTGATCTCCGTGATCTGACGGCGGCACTCCCCGCACATCACATCAATCAATGGATCTATTGAGAGAACACTTCGGTGAGCAGTTAATTTCACGTTTTTGGCCGGTCGATTAGCCACCAAGATCGTGTGATATCACACTGTTAGACCATTTCCTGTGGAGACATGTAAAGTCCAAAGTCGAAGCGGACAAACCCGCTTTGATTCAGGGCTTTGGAGCGAAACATCACGCGTGTCGTTCGCCAGTTACCCGTCGAAATGCTCGAACGGGTCATCGAAAATTGGACTCAACGGATGGACCATCTGAAACGTAGCCACAGTCAACATTTGAAATAGATAATCTTCAAAAAATAAATGCCAAAGAATGTCCTCTCGAATGATAAAAAACATTCCACATAAAATTTTCTGTGCTTTTTCTTAAAAAAAAAGTAGGAAACGTCGAAGTGGATCCCCATTAAAAAAAAAATAATAATAAAAATAATAAAAAAAATAAAAAAAATAAATAAAATTAATAAAAATAAAATTGATTAATCAAAACAGCATAACAAGATTAAATAGACGAATGCGAAACCCTGTAACCACCACCCACTTGCACGCACAAGTTGTCACAGCGTTTGCAATGAGATTTTATATCTTTGACAAAGCATGGGTGTTGTTGCTTCATCGCATATTTGAATACATAAATAGTACACAACAGAAGCAGCAACATGCAACAAACAGTAGCGACAACACATTTAGCAAACAAACAGTCAACAACTAACAACAGTAGCAGCAACAGTTAGTTGTAACCAAAAATGGTAATTTGCGACTTTCGAAGGTGAACAAATCATCACAACATGCGAGACTGAAATAAAAATAAGTAATGTGAAAAAAATACACCAAAAAAAGAAAATCAACATTTGAGCAAAAAAGCGCTTTTACAACGATGTTCCCCAGACGCTAGATTACTTACTACAAGAAGAACAGCAGCGAGCAGAGTCAGGAATTGAAACTTGGTTGCACTGCTTACTGTTGTGGGCTGAAGAAAATGCAAGCAAATGCAAATCTAGGCGATTTGGCGACAATTTTACATGCGTCTAAAGTAGTTTTTGTACTACTTGCAACATTGTATTACTGTCGCTACGCGCTCAGATTGTGGCAAGCGACATACATACCCATCTACAGGCATACATAAGTACACTTGAAATCAATAACTCGACGGCAGGCCACCCAAAGGGCCAACCAAAATCACTGCTCCTCGGGCAAACCTACAAGTCAACTATGCAACCATGCAACCATCCATGCGCCGACCCCACTCTCCCGTAAATATTTTATAAATTTATTATTTATGCACTCAATTCACTTCACAGCATTTTTACACAAATAACTTTTTGGCGCAAACATTGGTGGCGGGTTATTTACGAAATGCTCAAGAAAAGTGTCAGCAATGCGGCAACTTTCTACAAAGCGACGCGGCGTGTGGCGGAGAGCGGCGTCAAGAGCAGATGAAGAAACAGCAGCGCGCTAAGGCAACAAATTAAAATTCTTTGACGTTCAACCAGTGGCAACAGCAGCAAGACTTCCAATTCCACTGCATATACATATATGTATGTGTGTATGTGTGTTGGTGTTGTTGTTGCTGTTGTTGTTGTTAAAGCATTGCAGCAATTAATATGCAAGGCAGACAAGCGTATCGATTACATTTTTAAGTGCGCGAACAGTCATTTAATGTTTTTAATGCATCGAAAGTCAAAGCTGTTGAGTGATCTGCCGTCGCAGTGGTGGTGGTGGTGGTGGTGTTGGTGGTGGTGACGGTAGCTGCGGTGGAGCGTTGCTTAAGTAAAGTGTTTATTAAATGGTAATAATCGCTGTTGCCTTGCCACCAATGAAGCTGTTGAGTGAGGCGACATTTTTGTGCGATTTCGACCTCAATTTGTGCCACCCAAAAGATGGGCGTTGCTTCAATTATGGGTTGCTTGGTGCAGAGAGAGACAAATCAATCAAAAGTGAAGGCAATGGAGACTGAAAAAATTATGATAAAATTAAAAAACTTAAAAAAAAATTGAACCTGTGAAAAATCAAAGACATTAAAGAAATTCAGATATGAGAAAATTTATAAAATCACAAAAAATATCTGAAAATGTAAAATGTAAAAAAAAAATTAGAAAATATACACAAATCACAAAAAAAAAAAAAAATAATTAACATTTATTTTTAGGAGGCATAAAAAAGTACAAAATTAAGAAGAATATGAAAATTACAAACAAATAAATACAAAAACGCACTAAATTCGAAAATTTAAATAAGAAATGAAGAAAAAACAAAATTCAATAAATTCGTAAATTATAAAAAAGTAATAAATTTGTAATTAAATATATTTACATATAAAATTCTAAAAGTTTCAAAAAAAGAAGAAAATTAAATTTAAAAAAGGAATAAATTTGAAAACTACGACTAAAAAAATAAAACAAATAAGAGAAATTCGAAAAAAGGCAATTAAATACAAAAGTACAATATATTTGAAAAAAATATTAAAAAAAATTATTCAACAAAGGAACAAAAAAAAAACAACAAAACAAATTCCAAAAAAAAAAAAAAATTGAAATTTAAAAAAAAATTTTAAATTCCAAAAATTTTCAAAAAAAAAATTTTTTTTTAAATAAAAATGGAATAAATTTGAGAACTAAGAAAAAAAAATTTTTAAATTCTAAAAATATGAAAATTTAAAAAAAAGAAATGAAAATTAAATACAAAAATGCAATATATTTGGGAAATTTTTTTTTTTTAATTTTAAATACAAAAATGCAGAAAAATCGAAAATTAGAATAAATAAAAATAAATTCGAAAACTTACATAAATATGTAATTAATTGGAAAACAAAAAATTAAAAAAAGACAACAAAAAAGCAAAAAATAGAATTAAAAAAAAATGGAACAATTTGAAAAACTACGAACATATAAATTTAAAAAAATCGAGAATTTCGAGTATTAAAAAAAATTAAAATTGTATACGAAAATGCAACAAATTTGAAAATTACAAAAAACTGTATTGAATTCGAAATATAAAAAAATAAAAAATGCGATCAATTTGAAAATTCCAAAAAAATGTACGAAAATACATTAAGTTTTGAAATAAGAAAAAAAAATACCACAATATCGTAAATTAAAAAAATGTAATTAATTCAAATAAAAATAAATAAAAATTACAACAACAAAGCAAAAAGGGAGAAATTTTAAAAATGTAACAAGATTAAAAAAACTTTTAGATACAAAAATGAAAAAAAAGTTAAAACTACAAAAAAAAAATGTAAGTATTTAAAAAAAAATAACAAAAAAAGCAAGAATGTAGGAAGTTCAAAAAAGTAGAAATATTGAAGAATTTGAAATTAAAAAAAATTAAGCCAAAAATATATATAAGATATGATAATATTCAGACTATGTAAAAAATAAAAAAGACCATAAATTCGGAAATAACAAAAAAAATGTATATATTTCAAATAAAAATATAACAAAAGTAACTAAATCTTAAAGGTTAAAAAAAAAAAAAAAATAAATTATAAAAATTTAGAAATAAAAAAGTTAAAAACACAACAATTTCGAAAATTAGAATAAAACAACAAATTATAATAATAAAAATGCAATAAATGCAAAAATTTAAATAAAAAATTAAAGATAACTAAAAAATTCGATAAATCCAAAAATTCCAAAAAAAGGGAATAATTCAAAAAAAATCAAAGAATCAAAAAAAAATTTTTTAAATTTAAAAACTCAAATATTTATTTAAAAAATACGAAAGTGAAAAAAAAATTAAAAAGTCCAAAAACCAAAAAAAAATAGTAAAATAATGAAATACTTTCAACAAAAAAATCAAGGACTCCCAAGGATAATAAAAAAACAAAAATGAAGTATAAAAATCAATACTTTAAAGAAAATTAAATTGTGAAATCAAATTTAATAATTCATAAAATACAAAAACTCAAAAATGACAAAAGTGCACTGCAGTAAAAAAGTTCAGAAATTAAAAAAAAAATCGAAATATTGAAATTTTAATTTTTGTACTCCAAAAAGCTGCAGCTCGAGCTCGTGCTTCACAGAAAGTCAAAAATTAACCCCTATTACCTTTGTGAGAACTCCTGACTCGAATAATCACGAAAAATTTCATAGTGTAATTCTCAGTTATTAGAGTGATATGCTCATTGTTCTATATTCCAAGCTCTTAACTCGAACACTTCCCTAAATAGCGCTCATGGTGAGCAGCTGATAGATATCTGACTTATTTAAAGGCAGCTCTAACGGTAACTTTTAGAACTTCAAAACGCTTCTGTACTCTAATCACCTTCACTCCACAACAAAAAAAAATTGCACACCGTCGTCGCACACATTGTCGCCTACAAAGTTATGAACGCGTCACACCGTCCGACAACTGTGAAATATGCCGCCAGGCATTTGCGTTTCTCATAATGTACGCATCGTTGACAGCAATGTTGCAGCAGCGGTGAAATCAACAACACAAACAACACACCAAAAAAACAGCAACTACACGGCGATGAATGAGGTAGAAAATAGAATTGACGCATGCATGTTGCTGCCACAACAGTGGGTTGGTGAACGATGCGTGGTGGGAATGTTGTTGTGTGGCCTCTGATGCGGCGTTGATTTCCAATTGCATTGTGTTGTGTGCATATTTGCGTGTTGTTGGAGCGCACCGAAATGGGCTTGTTGGTGGTTGATGGTTGCACTTTGGGACGCCCTTTCTCTTGTTGTCAGTGCAACATATGTATGTGGCACATGTCGTAGACAACATGAGTGGCGTGAGGTAAGTAAGCGATACACATACGAGTATGTGTGAGGAGTTTGCTGATGGTGGTGGTGGTGTGTGTGTGTGTGGGAGCAGGAAGAAGTGCTTGCTGCTGTTGTTGTTGTTGTAGTTACCATTACAGTTAGGCTACAGTGTGATGATTGTGAATTTGGGATTTGTTTATGTTGTCAGCTCCTCCGCAAAAATTCGTTACCGCTGCCAACACACTCGCCTGCCACCAGAGCCGGAGCTAGAAAGTCTGCAGTGATTGCGAAATTTTTGGGCGTTCGAGATGATTGCTTGTTGATGTTTGTTCATTGCTTGCTTTAATTGTTGTTGTTGTTGCTGTTGTAGCTGTTCATTTTTCACTATTTCTGCTGCAACAATGCGTTGTGTTGTTGTTGTTGTTGTTACTCTGCGTGCATATTTTACTGCAACCGCAACCGTTGTTTTAGAGTAAGATCTTTGCTTCTGTTGGCGCCCACGCGACCAACAAAATGCTGGGAGGAAAAACATTTCAGTTGTGGATGTTGCTGTTGCTGTTGCCGTTGTTGCAACATACGAATTGAAATCAAATCAGAAAGCGAAATTCACGCTAAAATGCACCAATTTGCTACCTGAAAATTGTGCTTCATTTTCTCGTTGCTGTCGCTGCTGCTGCTGCTACTTGTTGTCGCTACTGATTGTTGCACGCTTTTTCTGTTCACCTCTTTGTGTTGTTATTGTTGTTTTCCATTTTTTTTTTTTTGTAAAATCAACATGAATTTCACCGCTCATATGCATGCATGTTGATCTCCAACCTTCCCAGCAAACCTATGTTGCATGCCACACCGTGCGTTTTCACAACCCACACTTCCTTCTATTTGTTGTTGTTCGTTCGTTCCGTTGTTATGCGCAGTTGTTGTCTAGCCTTACAACTGCCAGCGCGCTGCTGTTGACTCTTTATTGTTGTTGTTGTCGGAGAGCAGATGGAATCTTTCTTGGCCTAACATATTTTTTCAGCGTTTTCTCTACACAACTGCAACTGTTGTGATTTGCAATTGTAATTCATAAATTTACAATTGCTACAATTTTGAAAAATCTCGCTACACGAAGCCTAAATATTTGTGCATGTGTTATGCATATTGCTCTTGTTGTTGCTGTTTTTTTTCCTACAGACACGACTGTGCCACTAAGTCCATGTCAGAGCCACATCACTGATAAAATGCCTTGTTACTACGCATTCGTTGCTGAAGAGCGGCTTCTGGACATCATAGTATGTACCTCTATATGGGCTTCTCTCCTTTGCTACCTGGAATTTGGAACAATTACTATGTAGATATTGTTGTTGTTGTTGCTGCACTGTTGCATTTACTCAATTGTTATGCGTTAAATAATTGCATTTTGATTGGTGATACAAACTAAGTGATTGCCTCGCATGTTTCGCCTTGTTCGATTCGACCCACTGACTTTGAGTTGTTCGGGTCAAGCTGGCATATTGATGATGCGTATCAAAAAGTTAAGATTATTTTAGGGAATATCAAGGGACAGTGCAAAAAATAGGAAACATATTATCAACGGCCTTCTCGACTTCCACTTTTTTAACTTCTTTATATAAAGGGCGATCGAGGTTCCCTACATTTTCAAAGCAAAAAAAAAAACACAGAAAATTCAAATTTAATGTGGAATGTTTATTATCATTCGAAAGAACATTCTTTGGCATATATTTTTTGAAAATTATCTCCTTGAAATGTTGGCCGCGGCTACGTCTTAGGTGGTCCATCCCTTGAGTTCAATTTTCGATGACTCGTTCGAGCATTTCGACTGGTAACTGGCGAATGACACGCATGATGTTTTGCTCCAAGGCCTGAATCGAAGCGGGATTGCCCGTATAGACTTTAGACTTTACATATACCCACAGGAAAAAGTCTAACAGTGTGATATCACACAAACTTGGTGGACAATCGATCGGCCTAAAACGTGAAATAATCTACTCACCGAAGTGTTATCACAATAAATCCATTGCTCGATGCGATGTGTGGGAAGTGGCGCAGTCTTGTCTTGTCTTGATCGCGACCTTCAATTTCAGGCATCAAATTGCCGGTTATCATGGCACGGCAATGGTCGCCATTGACGGTTACGTTCTCACCGGCATCATTTTTAAGCAAATATGTACCGATGATCCCACCGGCCCACAAACCACACAAAACCGTTGTTTTTTCTGGATGAAATGGCAGCTCTTGAATTGCGTCAGGTTGCTCTTCGTCCTAAATGCGGCAATTTTGCTTTTTAAATACCCACTGAGCGCCAGAAATTGGCCTCAATGCTGAACGAAATTTGGCGCGAAAACTTCGGATCTTCTTGGAACTTTTCAAGAGCCCATAGAGCGAAGCGATATCACTTGTGAAGGTCGGGCGGCTGCAGTTTTTGCACAAGCTGTATTTTCAACTCTTTCAATTTAAGGTCTCGACGTAGAATGCGCCAAGTCGTTCCATACGTCAGTCCGAGTTGCTGCGAACGGCGCCGAATCGACTGTGCACGGTCTTCGTGTACACTCTCAGCTACAGCTGCTAAATTTTCTTCACTGCGTGCTGAGCGTGGTCTATTCAGGCACAGCTTTTTTCACTTTTCTAAGGTTTACCAACAAATGAAGGGATCTACGGCTTATCCTAAACCGCCTCCGAATGGCCGATGGACTTTTATGAGGAGATTTTATTTCATGTCAGAAAAACACTCGGAGGGCTTGACATTCCCTACCAAGGGGTGACCACAATGTGAAAAACTAATTTTGTTGAATTTTGGATGTTCCTTGGAAGTTGGAGTCGAACCCAGGCCTTCCGAATTGCAGTACGTAATGCTAATCATTCGTCGATTGCGGTCTTCCATTAGATTATACATATTAATTCAACTCTAGCGCCATCTAGCGTGTTTTTCTTGTATATAAATATGCAACCACAAGTGCAACAAAAAGCTTAGGAATTATATAAACGAAAAATTTGAAATTATTTTTAATTCTCTAACAAATTGCATTAAATGAACTTAAGGGTCAGCAATTTTCCATTGCAAAATTATGATAAATTTCCTGCTAAAAGCAGAGTTACAAATCCCTAAACAATAATTAATAATCGTTAACCGAACTAAAGTTGCTGAAAATGTGTTGTTGATAGAGAAAATGACACAAATTTCAACACACTGGCCTATTTACCTGCCACACACATGCAACGCTGTGGCTTAATGCAAGTGTTGGAGCTGGTTAATCTGTGAATTTGTTAGGCGAAAAATATGAAAAAAAAAAATTATGTAAATTTGAAATTTGAAAAATTAAAATTTATGATTTTCCCAGGCAGTGAATTAAGCAATGACAGAGTTAAAGTTGCAAGTAAATGTTGCACAAATTTAATTGAATTCACATTATTTACGAAAATCTCCTACCAAAATATATTGCAATGCGAATGTTGGTGGGGAAAAGGCAATAATTACGTGTGCGGGGGTAAGAAAGTGAAATCAATTGGGAATATAATGAATTGTGAATTGAATGAAAATAAATAGTGAATATGCATGTATGGAAAATATACTTCCATCAACATACATACGACTATACAATTTTGCTACTTTTAAAGACTTCTGCAGGTTATGAGTGCAAAGTGCAGGTGAAAGACTGCTCAGTGCTGAGCTGCTCAAGAAAAGAGGCCTTAATGAAAACTCATTTCAATATTCAATTATGCAACAAAACGAGGCAGCACACAGATATACCATACATACGTACTCGCGTTGCTTACCTGAGTGTGAGCTGCTGCTTACTTGCCACTTTTGCGTGCGTTGCGGTGCTGGAAAATCTTTACAAATTGCTGTCTTCTGTCATGCAAATCTGAGTGGGCGCTTCAACTGTTGCTGTGTGACGGCATTCAATTTCGCTGTTGTTGCGCTACGACTACAATATTTCCATACACTGCGCCGTCGCCCGCCCGCCCATGTGGCACAAGTAAGCTGTAATGCACTACACTACGTCGTAAGTTCGGTTTCGGCTACTTGCCTTCAGTGATCAGCCAAGAAAAGCTACTCATCATCACTATTTCTTTATAGAATTCTGTGTACCATACTGTCTACCATTCTGTCTACCACTTTTCCACGCTTCCACGCTGCAATGCAATCGGTCTTAGCATCTGTTGATGCATATGCTACAGGTTATTTATGGCTTACCTTTGTTATTCGAAAATTTGTTTGTTATATCTAATAAATCATTTCATTGAATCATCAACGCGTTTTTGTTGCAAATTTAATAAGTTTCTTAAAGTGAGGTTAGGTGCTGTCTTCGTCTTGGCAGCAATAGGTCTAAAGTGCAGTTGCATATATACATACATATATGTAAGTATGCTGAAGCATACTTGTTGTTAAAAAACCTCGATGTGTGAAGTTACTTCTGCAGTCACAGAGTGGTTGAATTCAAGTTGAACAGTAAAAGAGATATTTGAATTTTATTAGGAATTTCTTAAACTTAAAAAATACAAAGAATTCAAAAGAGTAATTTGACATTGAATATCTCACGCACCCGAAAATCCAAAAGTTCTTAGACTAATTTGGTCTTGTATAGCTCACATGCCAAAAACCCAAAGATCATCAGTACTGCTTGAGATTTGCACACCTCGCGTACCCAAAAATCCAAATATTCTCAGACCGATTTAGATTCCCAGATTGATTTAGCTTTGCACACCTCACATACCCGAAAATCCAAAGGTCCCCACTACTGATTGAGATTTGCACTCCTCACGTACCCAAAAATCCAAATATTCTCAGCATGATTTGGTCTTGTTCAGCTCATATACCCAAAAATCCAAAGACTCACAGTGCCGGTTGAGATTTGCAAAAATCCAAATATTTCCAGACTAATTTAGCTCTGCATACCTCATATACCCAAAAATCCAGAGATCTCCAGTACTGATTTGATATTGCACACCTCACACCTCACAGACCCAAGAAACCAAAGATCCCCAGTACTGATTGAGATTTACATACCTCACCTAACCGAAAACTAGAGATCTCCAGTACTGATTTGATATTGCACACCTCACAAACCCAAGAAACTAAAGATCCCCAGTACTGATTTGATATTGCACACCTCACAGACCCAAAAATCCAAATATAATCACACTGATTTAGCTCTGCATATCTCACATACCCAAAATCCAGAGATCTCCAGTACTGATTTGATGTTGCACATCTCACATACTCGGAAATCAAAATGGCCAGCAGTACTGATTGGGAATTTCACATCTCACATACCCAAAAATATAGAAATCTCCAGCACTGAATTGATATTGCACACCTCACGTATCCAAAAATACAAAAACCCCAGTATTGATTGAGATTTACACATCTCACATACCCAAAAATCCAGCGATCTCCAGTATTTATTGAATTTTTCACCCCTCACATATCCAAAAATCCAAAGATTCCCAGTATTAATTGAGATTTCCTAGACCTAAAAATTTGATTGAAGTGCATTTCGCTACCCCTTTAAATTACCCTTGGTCACAACCCAAATAAGTTTGGACTTGATTAATGTTTTCTAAAAGTACGTATGTACGAAACCCTCAATGGATTCTCAATTCAGTGTTTTGTTTGTGCTCTTAAAATTTTTATCTTTTGGTGTGATTTGTTTCCACAAAGCATAACAAGAGTTTTACAGTACAATTTCACGGTAAACTACTTCGTAAAAAACCTTAACCCGTTAGATTACTCCAAAAGGGGTCACTTTGATACTCACTTCAAGAATTCCCTCCAAACTAAGTTCGAAAGACCTTTAGAGGGTTAAAATGTTTTCGAAAATGTTGTGTCAGAAAATTATTCTTCTGAAAATTTTACTAGTGGTCTCCACAATCAAAAGGCTTTATATGAAGAAATTTAAATTCAGTGAGGTATAAAAATAATCCGTTAGATCCCTCCTGAAAGTGTCGTTTTGCCCCTTTGTTCAAGAATTCCTTCAAAAATAAGTTCGTAAGGCCGTTAGAGGATTAAAATGTTTTCAAAAATAATTCTCAGAAAATTTTACCAGTGTTCTCCACAATCAAAATCTTTATGCGAAGAACTTGAAAACCCTTGAGATATAGATACGATAATTTTGTCTAGAAACCATTTCGTAAAACACCTTAATCCGTTAGGTCACCCTCTAAAGGATCGTTTTGACAATGACTTCAAGAATTTCAAGATAATTTTTCTATTTTTTTTTTTCATAGGCAGCCTTTCGAAGTAGTGCAGAAATGGATCTAACAGTTCAGATTTATTTCATGAAGCGCATGTAGGGAAGGAGATGCTCTAGCTTTACGGACTTGAATTAAGAACAAACGATTTATTATAAAAATTTACACTTTTCTGTACTAAATTAATCCTTCGTGAGTATCTTTTCTAATTATGGAAAGACTTAATATTCTGAGACCATATCTGAAATATTTTCCATTTTAGCTTTGCTTATGACGCACTTCACTCCTCATATGTTAGTTACATAAAATTCTGCCCGAAAAGAGCCTCAGACAAGAAGATGTCTGCTTTAAGACCATAAAAATTTACTCAAGAATATTTTAAATTTTATTCAAAAGTATGTAACCGTAAATATTCGAATATTCAAAGATAATAATAATAATAATAATATGGGCACAAGCGAAGCGGAAATTGTAAGTATTGAAAATAACAACTTGGCAGAAACGAACTTTTTAGCATACGAGGAAAGCAAGCGTAAGCATTTGGTACGAAAGTAAATAAAGGTAATACGAATAAATAGGGAAAATAAGGTGAATAAAGGCGACAGTTATAATAGAAATGCACTTATTATGCAATAACAATGATATTTGCCAAATATATGTACGTTATGTGGAAGTGGAGATTGTGAATGGAGTGTAGATCATATAGGTAGTAAGGAGTAGTAATACAGATAAATATATAAAATGAGATACTTAAAATAAAATGTTAACACTTCGCCTGAAGAGAATAAAAAGAATAGGAAAGAAAGCAATTTGTATATCTATTTCACTGTACTTGGAGTGAGGAGCAGAAGTGAATTTGCACATAGTACGCCAATTGAAAAGTCCCTGGCTTGCCATAGTAGACATTTTTTTTTTGAAAAATTCATTTTATTTAATTCAACATAGTTCCCTTCAAGGGTGATATAGTGATTATAGCGACACTCCAACTTTTCGATACCATTTTTTGGTGTACGATTTGCCTTTTGCTTCAAAATAGGCCTCAGTTGCGGCGATCACCTCTTCATTCGACGAAAATTTCTTTCCAGCGAGTATTCTTTTGAGATCTCGAAACAGGAAATATCCGCCGAGAGCCAGATCTGGAGAATATGGTGGATGCAGAAGCAATTCGGAGCACAATTCATGCATTTTTTGGCATCAATATCACTGATTTGTGACACGTTGCACTGGCTTGGTGAAACAGCACTTTCTTTTTCTTACATTTCGTCCTTCAAACCATCCAATAATGCTACGTAATATTCGCTGTGGATTGTCCTTTCTTTTTCAAGGTAGTCAATGAAAATTATTACATGTGCAACTCAAAATATAGACGCCATGATATTGCCAGCCGATTGCTGCGTTTTTCCACGCTTTGAAGCGGATTCATCGTGTACAGTCCATTCGGATGACTATCGATTGGACTTCGGAGTGAAGTGAGGGAACCATATTTCACCCATTGTCACATTTCGATGCGAAAACTCGAGTTCATTATGCTTGAAAACCTCGAAACTGTGCTCCGAATCATTAAGTCGTCGTTATTTTTGGTCCAAAGGGAGCTTACGCCGCACCCACTTTGCACAGAGCTTTCTCGTGCCCAAATATTCGTGAATAATATGATGTACAAGTTCAGTTGATATCTTTAGAGTGGCTGCTATTTAATTCAATTTCAATTTACAGTCATTCCAAATTTTGTTGTTGATGTTTTCGGCGGTAATAACCTCCCTTGGTGGTCATCTCACCACATCTAAGCTTAACATACTAGTACTTGATGGTTGATTTTCCTGTGGCAGGGACCGAAAACTCGTCATCAAGCCCACTTTTTTTTTCTTCTGCTGTACTTTTTCCCTTCCAAAAGCAATTCTTTGTCAACACGCGAAATCCCTTTCAATCCACTTTTTTTCAAAATAACAAAGGTTTCTTCACCCAAAATGCTATAATTCACAAACTAATGATCTGATAGGTGTCAAATTTATATAGGCGTTTTTTGAAGGCTAGTGCTAAGTAAAAATCGAATAAGATTTAATTTTAGTAGTGCCATCTATGTGCCAGGCCGGGGACTTTTAAATTCACCTGTTATAAAGGGTTTTCCAATAGGGATGATATGGTATCTAAGTGTCGTCTTGGCCATTGTGTCATGATCTGTAATTTTTTTTTTCATTGTATTCAGTAATATTTACAATTTCATGCGCGGACCACCATAAACGTCGTGCATTTGCTGAAGTTGTCTTGGAATAACTTGAAAACGATAACGATTTAAAAAAAAACACCATATTCTCCAATGAGGCTCACTTTCATCTGAGTGGTGCGGTAAATAAACAAAACTGTCGATTCTGGTGGGAAGCAACTCCACAAATTATTCATGAACAACCATTATATTCACCTAAATTGACAGTATGGTGTGGTTTTTGGTCTGGTGGAATCAAACGTTTCGTACTTCTTTCGAAATGAAGCTGGTGGTAGCACCGTTACTGTCAATGGTGAGTGGTATAGATCGATGATAACCAACTGTTTATGGTCACAATCGGAAGATTGGTTGATCTTAACAACATCTGGTTCCAACAAGACGGGGCTACGTGTCACAAAACACGTGCAATAACCGAATAATTGCGAGAAAGGTTTGAAGATTCTATTATTTCAAGAAATTGTGTCATTGAATGGCCTCCAAGAAGTTGTGATTTAACACCGTTAGACTACTTCTTGTGAGGTTATTTGAACTCATTGGTCTTTAGCATCAAAACAGACTCTCTCCAAGCTTTAATAGTCAATATTGAACGTGTTATTCATGACAAATGAAAACATTCGCTCCAGCCAAAGGGAGTTGTGGAGGCCATTTGAATGTTGTTATGTGTCAAAACATCACTGATTGTGCTTGACATTAAATAAAAAACATTTGAATTTCCGTAACAATTAGGTGTTTTTTTTTTGTTTAAAAAAATAATATCACTCTTATTGAAAAACCCTATATTATAAATTGTTTATTGGAACTGAAAATCATCGAAATCGGATTACTATATCATATAGTCCCCATACAACCGATTTCTTCAGATATGAAGTTTTGAGTCGAAAATTCGCCCAAAAAGCATTTAATGGTGGGAAATTTGGTATTCTACATACGATTTCACGCTTATATTGACAATGAGAATCATCGAAATCGAATTTTGAAATTCGCATAAAATTTGATATGTTAATGAATGGTATAAAGACTTCGGTATGGTCGAAGACATGCGTTTTCTCTTGCTTTTATTAATTCCGATAATTTAATTTGTATAAATTTCCAAATTTTTTGAATAAAAAAAAAAGCTCAACCCTGCCAAGTTTCTTAACTAAAAACACAGTATTCGAATATATTTTACATTTTAATAATTATTTATATATATATTTTTTTCATTTAGTGTGGTGAATTACCATTTTAAAAACTTAGTTGACCAAAACTTCACAAAAAGTCCTGCATTTTTTATAAAAAAATATCCCATAATCCATTTCTGCTCCTCACACTCTGTGACCTGCTTAGTAATCTACGAAATCACCTACAAATAGCAGCAACATTTCACCCCCCCCCCTGACATTGCGTGCGTTTACGTCTAATAATAAAATGAAATTGCAGCACCCACGCGTACCTTGTGCCAAGCAGTTAGAAACAACTGAAATTCAAAATTTTCCACACACACACACACACAAACACTCGCATGATTGGCAAATTGTACAGAGACAAAATGGTCGAAATTTGCAAATGTCGCTACACTCATACACACATGCATAGAAACAAACAACACACACACACACACATGCACGGCATTCCATGGAGGAAAGGTAAGCATAATATGAGTTGCCATTGAATAAAATGGCAAATAATAGCAGTAAGGGCACAGCAAAAGAGCAATAAAGTTACATATATAGACACGTATGCCACCAAAGGATTCACAGAAAACCTCGAAAATTTACTTGGAAGAATTTGAAAAAAAAAAAAAAATTGAAACTGAAATGAAAATACTGAGGCGACAGCTTGGCACGTAACCATAGTCAGCTGTTGATGGGAAAATAAAAATTCAACTACATAGTTACACACACACACACACATATGCACAGGTGCTTTCTGACAATTTTGTGCCATTTTCAGTTATTGTTGCTGCCACTACTGCTGCTCCAGCTGTTGTTGCTGCTGTTGCTGTTGCAAATTGACCCACTTTTCATAGCAATTGTCAGTGGCTCCACCTCCTACTGCTTCTGGCCTCTACTGGCTGCATGTTCTTTTCTTCGTTGTGGCTTCTGTGTATGTATTTGTGTTTATGGCACGTGCCATCATTCTCATGCTTGTTGTTGGCAAGCTGAAATTTCGTTGAAACGTTGAAAATGTTGACAAAGCTAACATAGCAACAGCAGCAAAACAGACACATACAAGAAGAGCTTAGGGTTGACAATGGTGGTGCAACTGTTGGTTAAATTGTAAGAATTCAACCTAATGCACTTAGAAAATAAGTAAGTTAGACACATGTCCAGAGTATGTGTGTGTCCTTGTGAAGATTTTTGTCTGGGTCAGTATATTGATAAATTCTGAAAACTGCAATTTGATCACATAAATAAGTGAATGAGGATTTTCCACATTCATTCTCGGAAGCGGCAAACAGCTGCAGTAAGCAGAAGAACAGGGCAGACAAGCTTAATGAATTTTAGTTTGTTAAAAATAGAATGAAAAAGTAAAAACCACAGCGCTGGTATACCAAAAGGACATCAAGTGGAAAGAGATGACAGGGAAAATTATCTAAGCAGAACATCATTTCGGGAATCAGAACGAAAGAGAAAAATTGTACATCTCCTGCGGATTAGGGGTTCAAGGATTTACCCGCGGTAAGGCATGACTGTTGTGAAAGACGATTGAAATCCAATAGTTCCCGCGACAGTCGACCTGGATTTTTTATCTGGCAAAGGACTATCACTGCCGCAATATTCTCCGAAGACCAATTTGTGAAATTTTTCTGCGATTACAACAACAACAACAACAACATCATCATCATCATCATCATCATCATCATCATCATCATCATCATCATCATCATCATCATCATCATTATCATCATCAAAACGAAGTGCGATCCAAGTAGAGGTACTTCTTTCAACAGCCTTTTTTGACAGTTCACGCATGAATCATGCCAAGCTGTCATGTTATTTTTGTTCAATATTCTATGGCATTTCATCATGGAAAGACTTACGCCTGAGCAACGTTTTCAAATCATTAAATTTTATTACGAAAATTCACGTTCTGTAAAGAATGTGTTTTGCGCGCTTCGCTCAACTTATGGTCAACATATGCGGTGTACTGAGCGTACTATTCGCAACACCTTCACCCATCTTGAGACCCAGCATTCGTTATTGGATAATATTCAACCAAATAGACAACATCCAGCACGCAGGGAAGAAACTACAGCAGTCGTAGCTGAGAGCGTGTACACGAAAAGCGTGGAGAGTCAATTCGGTGCCGTTCGCAGCAACTCGGACTGACGTATGGAACGGCTTGGCGCGTTTTACTTCGAGATCTTAAATGGAAACGTCGAAAATGCAGCTTGTACAAGAACTGAATCCGCCCGACCTTCCCAAGCGACTTCGCTTCGCTCTATGGGCTCTTGAAAAGTTCCAAAAAGATCCGACGTTTTCGAGCCAAATTGTTTTCAATGATGAGATCCATTTCTGGCTCAATTGGTATGTAAACAAGCGAAACTGCAGCATTTGGGACGAAGAAAAAGGACTGAAAAAAACAACGGTTTGTGGTGTGGTTTGTGGGCCGGTAAAATCATCGGTCCATATTTATTCAAAAATGATGCCAGTGAGAACATAACCGTCCTTAACCGTGATAATCGACTATTTGATGCCTGAAATTGAAGTTTGTGATCTCCGCGACATTCAGTTTCAACAGGACGGCATCACTTCCCACTCAACGCATCAATGAATGGTCGATTGCCCACCAAGATCGTGTGATAACAGATCGTTAGACAATCCCACTTCGATTCAGGCCTTGAATGCTCGAACGAGTAATCGAAAGTTGGACTCAACGGATGGACCATCTGGGCCGTAGCAGCAGCCAACATCTCTTTTAAATGTTAAATCTTCAAAAATAAATACTAAATAATGTTCTTTCGAATGATAATAAACATTCCCCATTAGATTTGAATTTTCTGTGTTTTTTTCTTTGAAAAAGTAGTGAACCTCGAAATGGATCACGTTTTATTTTATTTCACTTAATTTTTTTTTAAATTAACTTTTTTTGTTTTACTATATTTTCTTTTCTGGATTTTATTTATTTATTTTATTTTTATTTTTTATTTTAATTTAATTTTATTGTATTTCCCTACTGCTTTTACATTTTATTTTCTTTTATTTACTGTTTAAATTTATTTCTTTTATTTTGCTTTGATTTATTTTGCTTTCGCTTTTTCTTTTTATTTATTTTTCAAGATTTTTGGTAATTCTTATTTATAAATGATCGAAGGACATGCTGGACAGATGCATGCTTATGTGCATTGAAGACTGCAAATTTGATCAAATTTTGGGTCTTTTTTTCTATTTACGTTCTCCTTTGTTTGTTTTATTTACAATTTCTTAGTACCAGCATTAAGTGCAACAAGGACATTTCTATGTAAATATATCTGTACAAAAAGAGACATACTCAAGTGCAAACGTTTGTTTAGTTGCCTCAGTGTGTGTGTGTGTGTGTGTGTGTGTGTGTGTGAAAAATAAATTTGCTTAGCTAACAGTATTCTCGAAGTGGTCATGTGAAAATTTACAATCAATTCAAATGAAAAATGAAAAGAATTTTATTGCAATTTCTACTGGAAATGTGTGTCACAAGCCTAAAACAGCATAAAGCGTATTTAACACACAGAGAAATCCAATAATAAACTAGCCGAAAATGAAGATTTTCTCAGCTTTAAATGAAAGTTAACTAAAATTTGTGCACTGTTGCCTACATCCAGCCAAAAAAAAAAAAATTCTATTTCAGAGCATTTCATCTCACCACAAACCACGCTGCCCGCATGCAATTTTTTTTTGTCTCTCACTCTTACACTCGCTTTTGATCTCACTTGCGCTTTAACTGCCACTGCCTGCATGCCGTTCTGCGTCGCGCTGCTCTGTCAGCAGCTCACTACTGACACACATTTTTTTTTTTTGGTTAAAGCCTACATTAAGCGTTATATACGAGCATTTACGCGTCTAGTACATCCTTAATACGAGCATACATGCTTGCATATACATATGCACCACTAACACATATGCATGAGTCTACATACTCGCATATTTCCGGCACTTTAGTCCATTTCATTTTCTTGACCATTTTTGCCAACCAAGCTTACTCACTAGTCAGACCCAGAGTCAGTAGGAAAATGAAAGTTTCACAATCAGCCAACCAACCAGCCGGCATTTTGGCTATACTCACATGTACATAAGTAAAGGGTGTTTTTTTTTATAGAGGTATAGAACTTTAAGTTGCAATAAAACAACGATGGTTTATTCGATTGACATGAATTTTATTTATCCGGAAGGTAATCTTGTGGCATTACATTTTAAATATGATTTCTGGACGTCCAATTTTCGATGACTTTTTCCAACATTTGTGGCCGTATATCGGCAATAACACGGCGAATGTTGTCTTCCAAATGGTCAAGCGTTTGTGGCTTATCCGCATAGACCAATGACTTTACATAGCCCCACAGAAAGTAGTCTAGCGGTGTTAAATCACAAGATCTTGGAGGCCAATTCACAGGTCCAAAACGTGAAATTAGGCGGTCACCAAACGTGTCTTTCAATAAATCTATTGTGGCACGAGCTGTGTGACATGTTGCGCCGTCTTGTTGAAACCACATCTCCTGGACATCATGGTTATTCAATTCAGGAATGAAAAAGTTAGTAATCATGGCTCTATACCGATCACCATTGACTGTAACGTTCTGGCCACCATCGTTTTTGAAAAAGTACGCACCAATGATTCCACCAGCGCCCATAAAGCGCACCAAACAGTCAGTTTTTCTGGATGTAACGGTGTTTCAACATTCACTTGAGGATTACCTTCACTCCAAATGCGGCAGTTTTGTTTGTTGACGTAGCCATTCAACCAGAAGTGCGCTTCATCGCTAAACAAAATTCGCTTATGAAAATCGGGAACAACGGTAATCTCGTTTTGGGCCCATTCGACGAATCTACGCCTTACTTGATGATCGTGAGTCTATTCATGATGAATTGCCAAACCAAACTGAGAATAAATCACTTGACAGCTGTTAAATCGGTCGCCATCTTGAAAAGTAATGCCAACTTAAAGTTCTATACCTCTATAAAAAACACCCTATATATGTATATGTGTGTGTGCATATTTTTGTATAGCTAAAATTTATATGAACTTGAGTGCCAGTGAAATAATTTACCCACATTTATGTGTGTTTCCTTGCCGGCGACAAATCCGCACACACAGAGAGAGAGAGAGAGAGAGAGAGCGGCAGAGCGTCAGCAAATATTTGGTTTTTGCGAGAATGAAAGTTTTTGTCATTTCTTGCTAAATTTTCTTCTTCTTCTACTTTTGCTTACTACTAGTAGTGTATGTTTGAGTTTGAGTTGGAAAATGGTAGTAAATTTATTTAAAATGTTCTTAATTACATTTGAGAGTACAAAGCATTCAAGCAAATTTTCAAGTGGTTAGTACGAACAAAATTTTTCGAAAGTTGGCTAAGATAAAGTGGAAAGTGAGATAATGAAATACTATTTGGAAATTACTTAATTGCTTTTAGAGCTTATGCAGAATATGGGTATGAGAGTTCTTTGCAATAAGCAACGATTTTTCTTCGCCTGACGAATTCTTTTTCCGCATATTCATTCTTCCTTTCGTCGAATCCTGACTGTAAACTCGGCAGCTGTAGTTTCACTCAGTGACGTTAGTCCTAGTGGGCCAAAATGTAGACGCTCGCAAATTATATGCTGTATTTTCCTAATTTCGTTCGCCTGAAATTATATGGTTTGGAGAATTTACATAAGTCCGCCTTCTTCAGCTGAGAAAAGTAGATCCTCGCGAATACCTTCCAAGAGAGGAAATAGATTCTCGCCACCTCTAAATACCTGAGTGAATTCCTAAATGAAGAATATTCAGTCTTCCTTTCGTCGTATCCTGACTGTAGACTCCGCAGCTGCAACTTCTCTCAATGAAGTAGTAGTCCCAGTAGACCAAAATGAAGTCACTCGCAAATTATATGCTTTCCTCCCCCCTATTTTCCTAGTGTCGTTCGTTGGAAATCAGAAATTATAAGGTTTGGAGAATTCGTTCACACAAGTGCATCTTCCTACGGGTAGAAAAGTAGATCCTCCCGAATACCTTTCAAGGGGGGGAATAGATCCTCGCCACCTCTAAATAACTTAGCGAATTCCTAAAGACTAGGAGTAGCAATACAGCTCAGCCTTTCCTGAGTAGTTCTGACCTCCCCTCAATATCTGACCTGTGTTCCATAGAAGAACGAATTGATCCTCATCTTTTTCTGATATCTGACTCTATCTATATGTATATGTATGTATATGGAAGTAGTAGCTCACCTATTTGGGCGAATACTACAAGCCTCTTTTTACAAGCTTCCTAACTGCTTACTGTCATTTTTTTCTGTTATAGCGAGGGCGTTACTCCCTGTCATTTATTATGATCCCTTTATTTCCTGTCGAGGAGCTGGTCGGTCCATTAGTATATTTGTTAGATTACCATCTTTCGTTGTCCGTTTTTGGTTGTGCTTCGTATTTTATCTCCACACATTCCCCATTACCATTTAACTCTGTCTTAAAGGTTCAAATTCAGTTCTGAAGTCCAAACGGGATCAGACTACCTAACCAAGTTGCTCAACTTGTCTTTGAGCACTCTAATTATATCGGGTATGTGAAAACTGGGTAGAGTGATAGCACTACTAAACCCGGGGAAACCAGTTAACAAAGAAGAGTCTTATCGGCTGATATCTCTTATTTCCCCAGTTGCGGGCTATGCTGCTCCCTTTTTGTGTAACCATCTGAGCACAGCAACGCATCAATATGGATTCCGCAAAGTGCACAGCATCACAACCGCTATTAACGATGGTAATATATACATGGTCTTAGCCGTAGTCGACCCTACGAACTGTCCTGCTGGAACTGGACCTGTCACGATCAACCACGTAGCGCTACTATCGGACATTGAGGAAATTCTCATTACCGCCGGGTTTTGAGAAAGTGTACCATGAAAAATCTGAATGGGCGACAATCATCGGTAGATTTTCGAGGTTGAAATTCGAAATTAAACAAGAGGTTCAGCAGGGTATCGTCCTCTCCCCTCTGTTGATTAATTTTTCCATTTAAAGGCTCCATCCACTTTCAGGAGGCATGGATTGCTTGCTCGATTACTAGTAAACTGTTCTTGCCCACCTTTTCCACTTCTTCACTACCCGATATTTACAGTTATAACCAGAGAAAGCCTCGGCCATCCTTTGCAGCAGCTGTACGAAGGGGTACCGGCTCTGACTCGTTGTGAAAGTCTCCTTTTGGTACGATGCCGTCGAAACAGCAGGTTTTCTGGGCTTCCCGTTAAATGAACTGGACTAGTCTTGCACTTGCCCTTAGGCTAGGCTCAGTAAGCCGCTACAACAACTGCATCAGTAAATAGGACAAAGGACAACCATAAATTCAGAGCTTCTGATATAGAAGGAATCATCTAGGTAAGGTGGCTCCTACTCTGACGTTGGCAGTGCACACTATGAGCTGAAGATTGTGGGTTAAAACTCTTTGATTCTAGAATAAAGTGGATTCTGCTAACCTTAGCTGTTTTCTAAGAGATTACTTGGCTCTCGCTTAAAATATCTTAATTAATGCAGAGGGAGAGAGAGAGAGAGAATCAGTTTTCCAAAGCTTGTTTTCTGAAAATATTACTATCCACCTCAAAGGCAAGTATCCTCATCAAACTTATTCCAACCAAATCTTCGAACGAGGTCTTTCATAGCACAGCTTTTGCTAAGAAACGAATGTGAGGCAACTGTGAGAAATAAACTACATCGAATTAGACACATTTCGAAACTCATAGCGTACCGCAATCGACTTCTGTGATTGCAGATCAATAAACGCCGATCGACGATTAATTGAAATGTTCTGAAATAAACTTACAAATGTCTGTGTGAACACTTGAAAGATGTCAAATCTAATACAATTACAGCATAGCAAAATTGACTAACAATTACAAAACGACGCTGTTCACACACAACTTCAGGGCAGTTGCGGTGCGAGAGAGCGCGGAGAGCCACAGAAACCAATTAGGTGGAAAAATACTCAGAACAACATGCGAAGCAAGCGTTTGGAAATCTAAAACCATGAAGGAAGATACATAAAATGTGACTGATAAGCAAAAAAAAAACAAGAAAAAGAAAATTAAACAGCGTTGTTTGGTGGAGTACAACAATAATTAATATTAAAAAAAAGCACGAAAGCATGGAATAATGCCAGTTCGAAGGCAAGCAATATGTAGTAGAAAATAACAACAACATTTAAGCATAAGAACAACAACTCACTGTCTGCGAGTACGCTTCGCCTGTCGATCGATCGAGGTGATCGCTGCTCTTGTACACACACATACTTGACTCACTCATCACATGCGGCGGCATAACAATCGTTAATTACAACATGAACTGTCGTTGAATCTATGTTGAAAATGCAATGATTTACTCATTCAGTGGCAGTTTGATTTCTTCTAATTCATTTCCAATTACAATAATATGGATTACAACATACGGGTAGTGTAGCAAGGCAAGAGTTGAGATTGGTAGATGGGTAGACATTTTTCATAGAAGCTCACTGACAGCCACAAGGGGGCGCATCGTTAAGAGATTGTGCTCGGTCTTGATGTGGTGCATGTGCAGTGAAGAGAAGCATAAATGATGGTTTTGCTATGCGAAAATAATTATACTCGAAATCCCTGAAGACTTTTTAAGTTTTGATACAATTTTTAAAAAGCTTGAAACATTTGCTTCAGTCTTTGTTTCGGTTATATATGTATGTAAATATAAAAAGTAAAAAAAAATATATTCTGAAAACCGTGTAAATATTTTTAAAAAAAACCGTTTTGCGGTTTCGAAAATAAACGTAAGCAGAAGGCATTTTAAATAATTTTTTTCCATAAAATTCCTTATTTATTATAAGGTTTAAACCTTGGCAATAACATATATGTGACTCATGGGTCTGGTAGCGAACGAGGGTAAGACGAAATATCGCCTGTTATCAAGTGAACAGTAATCGCATTCGCGACTTGGCTCCCCCGTCACGTGACCGTCATAACTTCGAAGTCGTAGAAAATTTCATCTATCTGGGAACCAGAATTAACAATATCAACTTGAAATCCAACGCAGAATCACTGTTGCCAACAGGTGCTACTTGTACTTTGGACTGAGTAGGCAATTGAAAAGTAAAGTTCTCTCTCGACGAACCAAAACCAAACTCTACAAGTCGCTCATCATTCTCGTCCTGACATATGGTGCAGAAGTCTGGACGATATCGCCAGCCGTTGAGTCGGCTTTAGGAGTTTCGAGAGAAAAGTTTTGCGGAAGATTTATGTTCCTTTGCGCCTTGGCAATGGCGAATACCACAGATGATGGAACCTTGAGTTTACGAACTATACGACGACACTGACATAGTTCGTCCGAATGGATGAAAGCGCTTCAGCTTTGAAAGTATTCGATGGAGTACCCGCTGGCGGAAACAGAGAAAGAGGAAGGCATCCACTCCATTGGAAGGATTATCCGCATAAACAGAGCTCTTCATGTAGCTCCACAAAGAATGTTCCAACGCTGTCAAATCGTACGATCTCGAAGGCCAATTGACATTACCAAGGCGAGAGATTACGCGGTCGAGAAGTTTCTCTCACAATAAGCGCTCTTGTCGTGTGGCATGTGGCACCAACTTGTTGGAATCACGTATTGTCTAAGCCGTTTTCTTCAATAGCATTCCAAAAAAGGTCGGTTATCATTTGACCATAACGCTCCGAATTGAAAGTGAGAGTCTCGCCGTTATGGTTTTCAAAGAAGTAAGGTCCAATCACACCTCCGGACCAAAGGGCACACCAGACAGTAAGCTTTTCTTTGGATGTAATGACCTCTCTTCATTTTATTTTAGGATTCTCGAAGCCCCAAATGGGGCAATTGGCTTACTTACGTATCCACCGAGTGAGAAATATGCCTCGTTGCTTGGAGTTTTTATTTTTTTTTTGGAAGCTTGGAGCCCATTGCTTGTTGTTCAAGCACCCAAACGACGTAACTACGTCGTTGAGAATAGTCAGCTGCCTTCAGTTGTTGTATGAGCTGGATATTATATGAATCCAGGTGTAAGTCCAACTTAAAAATACGTCATAATGCCGTAAGAAACTCCCAGCTCGAGAAATATACATATTCGGGTCTTCGTCTACACATTTACTTACAACAGCGATATTTGAGGTGGTCTTTCCACCAAAAAACGATGATGCCTAAATGAACTCAGCTCGTGATTCTGATGCGATCAGTAAACAAAATTTCGATGGACTTATCTTTTCTCCTTCTTTACGATTCAGCAGTAATCATATTTTTACGGGAAAAAATTTTTTTTTTGCACAAAAAACCCAAAATTGATAATGTTTTTCTCCTCACTGTACTGCCAAACACAGGCCATGCACACAAATTGCTACTGCTGCTGCTGCCATCCAGCCAATGCCGCAGAAATTGTTTGAATGAAAGCTCAACGGCCTGCAGTTGCTATCAAATGTCCAATGACAAGTCATCAGCGCTTCAATTTGAGTTGTGCCAGAGCAAAGTCAGTGAATGAATGGTTGATTGTTGCAGAGAGTGAAAACCGCCAAAGCGCTGGCGAATAATAAAAAAATAAATAAAAAAGGAAAAAATTTAAATATTTCTTATTGAGCTTTTTTTTTCTTAATTTTTCCAGCAAATCGAGATCAAGTTTAAGATTTGGTAAATTCTCCAACAAGCAGCAATTAGAGGCGGTAAAATAGAGAAATATGCGCTGCAACTAAACAAAAAAAAAAAGAAGAAGAAGAGGAAAATAATAAAATTCATATACATATATGTATGTAGCAGAAATGCATGTGGCATGCAACATCCTCAACCGCAAGCATGTCTACATGTCATTCCAGCGCAAGACAATACAAAACAGAAGCAACAAAGGCAAAAGTCACCGCTGTTAAATGAAATGAATTTTTAGTTTGAGCTGTGGCTCTACCTACATACACGCTTTGTTGTTGTTGTTTAAAAAAAAAATATTTATATAGTAGCGCAAGATCTCAGATAAGCCCAGAGAAAACCGCATAGTTTAACTAACTGCAATGTTTTGTTAATTTTTAGATTTCTTTGTAAGCTCGCTTAACTGGAGAGACCACCCTGCTGAGTGCGCTGGTTTATGATTTGAATTATTTAACCAATTAAAAGTTATTTAGACATTTTCAGCATTTTTCTATTAATTTTCTTAATTTATAACATTTTTTTTCTCGATTCGGTTTACATGCTTTCGCCGCCGAACACGCGCTTTGTCATTCGAAATTTTCTCCAGTTGAAGTTAGTTGAACTGTTATGGTGCGGAGAGAGACAAATCTTATCGGTAGCTATTAATTAAGATCGATCATGCTTAAACATTGGGCTGACGTTATTGCGTGTTCAGCTAAAGCATTTACCGCGCGTTAGTCATTCATCTGAAAAACTAATTCAGTGCAATGAGCCACAAGGCAAACCGTTGAGAGAGATAAAGAGAGTTGAAGAGAAAAGTGAGACGCATTTACTGAGGGAAAACAGAGAGTGAGTGAAACGCGTATGTGGTGAGAGTTTAGCGAGCTGAACAAAGGGAAATATGGTTTGAAATCTGATTTGGCGATTCGTTTTAAATTTTTCTTTTGCTGATTATGGTCGGACTAAGTTCTGTCAGACGATTGGATCCTGGCTGTACCAATTAAGCCTAGGTTGCCACAGTAGCTAAGTGGTTAGTAGTGCTTAGTACAATACCAGACGTAGAGTTATATGCTCGAACACTGGCCAGTCCAACAGCCGATCCGCCCTCGGCAATGTATTTCTGACTTGAAATAAAAAGCTCTCCATCAAAATCTATCAGCTGTTTGGAGTCGTTTAATGAAGCGGGCTCTCCGACGTACCAAGCCAACAGTAACTGACATAATCCAAACAAGTTGTTTGAAGTTGAAGCTCTCGTGTGTTTCTGTAATAACAATCGGTACTGCCAAGAATGGAATTACTTGTAGTCAAATAATCACCTACCAGAAACAGAACGCTGCCAAAAGCGTCGACGTTCTCAGAACTAGCCGAAGAAACATTTGTAAATCGTCAAAAGGAAGTGCACTACATATACTTACGCGCTATGAATCATGAAGAACGATTAGCTCACTCGACTCAGACACGTAGGTCACCGAACAGCATACATACAATGTAGAGTAGATGGCCATATCGTGCATGTCTATTGCAGTGCAAAAATATGGGGGTTTGCTTGAGATGCGGAAGGCGGAAGTTGTGGTTTACATATCAAGGATTGCTGAGAGTAACCGCAGGGAAAATGGGTCTGGGGACTCATTAGTACCAAAGGTTGGGATCTATAACACACATTCCAGAACACCAATTACACTGTCCGGCAAAGATGTGGCCGGATTCTGGCTAGCGTGATTATGAATGGTTAGGGCATGGTAGCGGCAATTGAAACAAGAGTAACGCGGATTTTCGTGAGTGATGAGATGGAGAAGTGACTGGAGACACGAGATGGGAGATGCAAGTAGAAGCGGAAGTAGAAGTAAAAGAATAAGTAGAAGAACAAGCAGAAGAAGAATAAAAAGAGGATGAAGAAGATGATGAAGAAGAAGATTTTCCATGTCAAATCTAAATATATTTTAATTAATTTAATTTGATCAAATGGATTAATTGACTAAAATTTCATTCAAGGTAATTTTTTTATAATTAAAAAATTAATTAGGAAAATGTATAAATATTTAAAATAAAAATATTTTTGGAATTTTGGATTTTTGGATATATTTTAAAGTAAATTTAAATTATAAAATTAATTAATTTATATATTATTCTTTTTTTGAATTAAATATATTGTTTAAAAATATCTTAAATTAATTTCTGGCGCATGGAAAAGGCTTTTAAAGACTAAAAATCCTTTTTCTGCTTTGTCTTGAGCTTCAAGCTCTTAATGTGGTTAAAAATCTTTTTTATTTTTATTTTTTTTAGCGCCGTAACTTGCCTCAAAATTCATTAATTTTACATATATACTAGTGTATACATATGCATGTATGTAAGACACTACCTTATAAAAGAAAGAAAAAAATACCGAACATTTTCCATGACTTAATTTCCATATGCAGCAATCACCCGAAAACCACCAGTTGGCGCTCCTACCAAAAGCCATCGAGGGAAATAATTAATTTCAAATACCCAACCAATGACAGAATAAATCAATCGACCGTTGATCGTTGAAAAAATGAAAAAAAAATCCCAATTGCATTTAAATGCAATTTATTGTAACTTAAATAGTGACAACAATTGCCAGTTGCACGTACTTTCGTATTTAAATTGTCAACACAACAAGCCTGACAACAAAGGCCAAGTAACCGCTGTTGCTTTCCGTAGCAATTTCTGGCAAGCAGAGGAAGAGGAAGAGCAAGAAGCAGCTGTAGCAGCAATCAACACAAAAGCGAGTCTTCAGAGCGATCACTCTGACAGAGACTACTCTAGTAGAAGCACTCATGTACACACGTAGTTAGTAGAAGAAGTAGAAGCTTTAGCTGTCGACTGCTGGCTGGCTGGTTGGCTGCCTGGCTAGCAGTGTTGCAAGCATTAGTTGAAGAAGTGCGCAGCCAACGACTTTTTGAGATTTGATTAATTTGCATACGACAACAAATTCGTGATCTAAATTATTTGCTCGCATTCTAAACACATTTGGAGCTGCTTGCTGCCCGCAGCAGTTGATGTTTATTGCTGATTTGTTGCCTCTATTAGTTGGAGTTCTGACTGCTGTAAGGGCTTGGAGTAAGAGTAAGAATTGGCCCTAGCAATTGCGGCGCTAATATGGCGTATTGCGCTTAAGGGCACCATTTTGGTGCCGCCAATCAAATCGGCTGATTTTCGAATGCCAATCCATTGCATGGGAGCGGCCGAGGGCCAAAGCAACGTAAGGGCGTTTGAGTGAACTCATTTGAGTCATGTTTACGAGTAAATTAAGGCGATTTAACTTGGAAAAAAATAAAGAAAAAATTTACAAAAAATAAAGAAAATTAAAAGTAAAAAAAATTACTAAAAATAAAAAAATATAAAAAAAATAAAAAAAGTTAAAAAAAAAAATTAATACAAAAAAATGGGGAAAAAATTTAACAAAATTCAGGAAAAATTTACAACAAATTGGCGCCGTGCTTGCGAAAAATGATACAATTTTTAAATTTTTTTTTTCCAATTTTTTTTAAAAAAAACACGCTGTGTGGCCTCACTCAGCTCTACCAGCTAACGGCTAAACGCTTCCTGCTGCTTAATCCTTGTAATTTTTCTCACAGAGATTAGCGGTATTTGATGTTAAATGGTTTGAGGTCGCTTTCACGTTCATTGTCGTGTTGGCCCACAATAATAATAATTTGTTTGGCAATAAAATGTTGCCACAATTGAAAATGGCAATCGAACACACACACACACATGTACATGCAAATACATATTTTGCTTATTGTAAAATTTTAATATTGCCACGTGTTAGCAACTTTTTTTCGAGTTGAAAATAATTTTTTTTACAATTTATTTTGATTATTTTTTTTTGTAATTTTTTTTGCAATTTTTTCAATAGAAAATATTTACCAGGAAATGTTGCTGCATGCCACCAACTAATAATACTTTGTAGCAATTTTGAGCGCTTACAAAAGCGAAAACATATTTGCAGATCATGAACTTTAGCCGCCATTGTTAAGTGGTTTTGAGTTTTATTTAAAATTTTTTTTTTTTTGTATTGATGAATTTTTAAATTTTCTAACAACTTTTACATACATTTTACGGTATTTTTTCCATATAAACACATATTTATTTATTAAATTTTTTTTTTAAATTTTTTTTGTTACATTTCTACCTGTATCGATTTGACTTTCTGGTAGCTACAAAAAATCAATATTAATACTTTTAAGTGCTTTTAATGCGGCTCATAGTCGTTGGTTGGCCCAGTTGACGGCACAGTGGGAGAGCAGTACTCGGTGTGTTGGAAAGATGTAAAGACACAGATTTGCGGTCAATTATTTTTTGTAATATTTGCATGGAAAGTTTTCGCATGCACTGAGAGAAATTGAATAACTGTTTAGTGGTATTTGAAATAGTTAAATTTGAAATGATTCAAAAGGAAATCGCCAAATATGCCGTTTGGCAAACCCTTGCTTTATCTCACTTTTTCTCTCTCTCTCTCTCTCTCTCTCTCTCTCTCTCTCTCTGAGAGTGTTCAAAATTGATTGAACTTCCAGTGAGACCACGATTCGTATCCAAGCAGCTCAGAATTTCTGTCCTCCGCTTAAAGCGTTTTCTTTTGCACCTCATCTGCAAAAGAACGTTAGGTACGTTATCGAATAACATGAGAAATTACCACATAAAATAAGCTACTTGTGCTAATTTAACCGACTTGCATTGAAATCGCTTAAAAATTACCCGACCCGATCTGAGCTGAGCGCTCTTTTGCTACAGCATCTTCTAATAACTCAATCTATATTCGTCTGAGAGCGAGTTAGGCGGGTGGTAAGTACAACCAGTTGCGAATAGTCGTCATGGTTTGAGATCTACAATATAAAAAATAACTCCACCGACAGGTCACCACGAACAAACCTGAAAACAACAAGCTCCATTTTTGAACCGACGACCACGGCAAATGTGTGATTTAAGCTTCAGCACCGCTCGCTTAAAATGTTAGTTCAAACAGTAAATGGGTAGGTCCCTGTATTGGGTTGGCGATAGCTGTGCGACTCTGTCGCCGAGTACTCTCATTCATTGTAGTAGATGAACATCAAGGCCTGATTTTTCCAGTCTACTACAGTCTTTAAATTGGCATACAAGAAGTCTCCAACGCAGGCTTTGGAATAAATCTAGTATTTCGAAACTCGAAAAAGACAAGCAGCTGGGCTACGATGATAACATGATAGCTGAACTCTTGAAAAAACAATGAGAAAGAGATATAAGCCAGACTTATAATGACAGTCGGTTTTGTGCAGGACAGGGCATGGAGATCAGAACTTTCAGTGGTTAGAATAGTAGCACTCTTGTGTTCGTCCGTTTGAGAAAGATATAAGCCTGTTTGAGTCTCAATTTAAAAATGATTTGAAGCTTATATGTTCAATTTAGGTGTGTATTTTGCTCAGGGCAGAGACCTGCCTGCTTTGAGAACTGAATTCATAACGTAGAGCGCTTTAGTACTCCATTTTTAAAGCTCACCCGGCAGTGGGTTACCTAGATTATCCTTGTATACGATGGATTAAACTACGGTTTCACTCATCTCTTCGAGACTTTTTAGATCAGAGATTTAGTGGCTGCTTAACTGTTTCAGAGTTTATCATAAAGGTGGCGGCTGGTAAGTAGTTTGGTAAGAGAGCCACAAGTTTTGCTTGTAAGTGTTCAGATAGTCTCAGGCTCGTGTCAATGGAGAGTGGATTCCCTAGCTCACAGTGGATTCCACAGCTCCCTCTACGAATATTAGATCGAACGACTCTCACGACACACGTTTCTACATATCGGAGTTTACCCGGATTTTATCCGGCCAAGGGATGTCACCCTTTCAATATTGTCAAGGGATGTCAATATTAGATCTAACATAGTAACGTTTGGTTCAAGTGTATCTTCAGGTCTTACGTGAAAAAGCAATAGCGGAAGGAAAAAAAGTTGACAGCAAGTACACCTGTTTCAGGAGCCTTGCAGATTTATCAATAATTCCAAAAAAAATTTCCATAATTTTTTAATGCGTGTTTCGTACTGAGTTACTTCGAGGCTGAGCTTTTATAGCGCTGCAACTAGCATTTAGCTCGAAGCTCACGGAACGCTTAGAGCCAGTCTAAGACTAGACTTAGACATTGAGGTCATCTAACGGGATGAAACGTGCTGTTTGGACGGATTCGGACCAGAGGATGAAGGTGTTAGATGAGTCGATGAGTAGATGAGTTATTCATAGCATGCTTGACATACGTTGGGTATGTCGCGTTCGAGTCTGTATAGGTAGGAGCTAAGTCGACTGCAATATCTATACCTTAATTGTGCCAGTGTTCCCACAGAACAGATCTAATGAAAGAGCGTTGTGTGGAGTTGCGAGAGTTTCAAGAGCATTTAAAGTTTTAGTAAGAACTGGCGGTAGAGCTGTCTTGAAAAGGATGCAGGTAGTCCGTGAACTAGTTGCTGTGACATTCTAATAAAAAATTCTAACTAAATAAAATATAAATATTCGCAGTGTATGAGCCTCTATTTCCTCATAGCATTCAAATAGCGTGTCACCCACTAAGCATATGCCCCCCCTATACATATCTACAAATAAGTATAAATCGGTAAAAATGTTTGCCCCACAAGCAAACCCTTTAACACACAGCCAATATACTCTCGCTCGACGGCTAATTTAATGTCATTTAGTTTTGTATGATAACTGAGTAGCATTTGAAAAGCCATTTAAAGCGCATTTAAGCACATTTAAACTATTTACAATTTGCCATCATCACGACATAACGCGGTACAGCAACGGCGGCGGCGGCCGAATAACTAAACAAAACAACAACTAACAACTACCGTACCCAGCGAGCGAAGAGACCAAGTCGCAGGTAAGTACGAACTTACAAGCAGCAAACTTCCTTCCACAAACAGCAAACAGTACTACTGCCACCAAAAGCCAGTAACTTGGACAACGGATGCACGAGAACACGACAGCGGCGGCAGCTAAGAAAAGGCAACAATGTGACCGCGACGAGACCGCCGGTAAATGTGCAGTGCACATAACAAGAGCAATTCAGAAAAATGCAACCAACCTTTTCCTCTTTTTTTCTTTCATTTCATTTTCCATGCAAAACATTAATACAAATGCGCTTAAGTCGTAAGTAAATGAAGCATGAAAAGCGCGGAAATCAGTGCAAAAGTTTCGCCAAACTCCTCAGTGTTCGAACTGCTACTTTTGCTTTGTGGCGGGCAGTGAGCGGGCTTGGAGGCGTGCAAAGTGCGCCCTAGCGACGACCGCTTTCTTACACGCGAGCGACTCACATTATTTCGAAGACTGTTTGCCTACGAGAGAGGTCATAGTTCAAGACGAGGAAAAGAAGGAAAGAAAAGAAGTATTTGATTTGACTTGCAGACGGTGAAGTGCAATTCCACACACGCTGCTAATTTGCTGGAATTTTTTCTTTATTTTCATCTTTCATGGTTAATCCATTTCGAGGTTCCCTACTTTAAAAAAAAAAAAAAAACAGAAAATTCAAATTCAGTGGGGACTGTTTATTATCATTCGAAAGAGCATTCTTTGGCATTTATTTTTCGAATATTATCTCTTTCAAATTCTGGCCGCGGCTACGTTTCAGATGTTCCATCCGTTGTGCCCAATTTTTTAAGACTTGTTCGAGCTTTTCGACCGGTAACTGGTGAATGACAAGCGTGATGTTTTGCTCCAAGGCTTGAATCGAAGCAGGATAGTACGCATAGATTTTAGACTTTACATATCCCAACAGGAAAAACCAACGGTGTGATATCACATGATCTTGGTGACCAATCGACCGGTCCAAAACGTGAAACTATCTGCTCACCGAAGTGTTCTCTCAATAAATCCATTGATTGATGCGATGTGTGGGAAGTGGCGCTCACACAAAACGTGAAACTATCTGCTTACCGAAGTGTTCTCTCAATAAATCCATTGATTGATGCGATGTGTGGGAAGTGGCGCTCACACATCCGTCTTGTTGAAACCAAATGTCGCGGAGATCACGAGCTTCAATTTCAGGCATCAAATAGGCGGCCATTGACGGTTACGTTCTCAGCGGCATCATTTTCGAAGGAATATGGACCGATACTTCCACCAAGCCACAATCTACACCAAACCGTTGTTTTTTCTGAGTGAAATGGCAGCTCATGGATCTTTTCAGCTTGTTCTTCGTTCCAAATGCGGCATTTTGGTGTGTGTACATAAGCATTGATGCAGGAATGAGCCTCATCGCTGAACATAATTTGGCTCGAAAACGTTGGATCATCTTCTTAGAATTTTTCTAGAGTCCATAAAACGAGGCGATGTCACTTGGGAAGGTCGAGCGGCTTCAATTCTTGCACAAACTGTATTTTTTATGCTTGCAATTTCAGATGTCGACGTAAAATGCGCCAAATCGTTCCATACGTCTGTCCGAATTGCTGCGAACGGGGCCGAAACGACCACGATCCACGGTCTTCGTATTCACTCTCAGCTACGGCCCACATATTCTCTTCACTGCGTGCTGGATATGGTCTATTTGGTCGAATAACATGGCAGCTTGACCTGTCAAAAAAAGGCTATTGGAGAAAGTAACTCTACTTCGACCACCCTTTAAAAAGCCAAGCACTGGCGGAGACGAGTTGTTAATTACCATTTTGTGTGATATTTCTATGTCTCTTTTTGTCATTAGTCATTAGTGATTAGTGATGGCATTTTTTTCCTAAATATTTTTTTTTTTGAAATTAATTTCGTATACTCAGCGGCGCCGCAAAGAGTGGCTCATAATGTGATTAACTCAAAAAAGCGCGCAATTAACTTACTCGGCTTGTCAACGGTAGCCGCATCGTCTTCCGTCCGTTCATTTTGCTGTCTTATTTAACTCACTTCAATTCGATTTAATTTGCCCGAGACTGTCGTGCTGTTGATCGACGCCATGGAAGTCAACGTCGGTCGTCTATTGCAATTGCTTGATCGGCTGCAATTTACATACACATACATACATGCATACATAGAATTCGTGCAGCATCATTGGGTTGAAACGCCGATTTTTTTTTTTAATTTTTAAAATGTTTTTTTTTTGTATTTTTTATTTCACTTTTTTCGGGTTTTCTTCGGGCCTGCTACATGCTCGCGAACTTCATATAGTATGTATGTGCATAACACAGCATCGTTAAATGTGGCGCGATCACGTAATGTGTACATCACATTTGCATAACAACAAATATTTAAATGCTTCCAATTTTTTGGAAAGGAGTAGGGGTGAGGCACAGACAAGGAAGAAGCTTGCTCGGGCAAACCAACCTAAAACAAGCGCGCCTTTCTTCGCGCCTTTCTTCGCGCCCTCTACAGCCTTTACACTTCTCCTCGCCACACGGTCTTTAAGCCACACATTTCTATGGGTGGGTGGCTTGCCTGAGCATGGCTGGCTGTGACGCTGTGTGCTCCTGTTGTGGTTGGCATACGTGCGCGACTCTTAAAAATTCGCGTCGACTCAGTTGGGCTTTAGTTTTGGTTGGGTTCGTATATGATATTTGTAAATTGCTTTTGTTAGTTGTTGCTCTAGTTTGGAAAGAAAAATGTTTCGTTTTTGTTGTCGTTGTTGTTTTTATGCGACTAGGCATGTTCCCTTTGGCATTAAGCGCCAGCGTGTTGCATTTACCGTTATGATGCACACTTAGTTATTACAATGACACTTCCTGACCTCAGTGTCGCCACCACAGTAGAATCGTAGTCTTTGTTCGGCATGTGTTGTCAAGCATGAAGAATGCCAACACGCTAATGGCTGTACCGGAAGATCGTTTCTTCATATTAACAAACAACAACATCATATATCGGGAAAAAATAAATAAATATTTAGGCAATAAATCGTTTAGCTTTCTTCTCGGCGGGCTGCTAAAAAAAGTTTAAGAGAGAGAGTCTTGTGTTAAGTTCCCTGACGTTGTTATTAATCTTGGCATGTAAGAGCCCATTATAACAAGATCCGAAGTGACACGATGGCAAAGTCAATGCTTTGGTTGGGAATCTATCGCCTGTTTAACAAGAGATGAGGCGCTTAGCTACTTGAACTCTACAATGGAAGGGTGCTCACTGAACGTATCCAGTTGGTAGTACTTGACGCTTGATCTTAATTCGATCGTATACAGTGTTCGATCTTCTTCCACATGGAAGAGACATTATTCTGAAAACCTTTTCACAGAAAAAATCTCAAAATGACTCTGAGAGTCTAAAATACCCTAGGGTCAGAAAGACCCTAGCGTTCCATAAGTTTTCCGAGAAGATTCCTTTTCATCATTCGGTTCCTTGAAAATAATTCTAGAGAAAACAATACGAGCCGCAGAGCTACACAGAGAATTTGCCACAATTTAGAAGAACGTACAGCTGCTGCCCAGTGCCGGCGATATTTAAATCAACACTAGCAAGCGAAGCAGTAGGTCTGGTAGTGGACGAGCGCTAGATGGGACATCTCCTGTCGTAAAACAAAGACTTAACCTATTCGCAACAGATCTCCCACGTCGCTTTGAGATTCATGTTACAGATAATTCCACCGCTAGCGCCGAAAACTAATGCAGAATCTCTTTTGGCGACAACGCTACTTCGGACCGAGTTTACAATTGAAAATTATAGCCCTCTCCCGACGAAAAAATATCCAGGTCTACAAGTCGTTCATCATTTCCTTCCTACTCTATGATGCGGAAGCTTGGAGGATGATAACTTCCGACGAGTCGGCTCTCGAAGTCGTCATAAGAAAGATAAAGAGATCTTACTGATTTCCGATCTTATATCCTTGGAAATAGCAACTGTTGGTTTTGTGGTCAAATTTTGGTAGACCATAGGAAGGAGTCAAGACCTTGGTAGTATTGTAGTACAATGATCTTTTGGCAATGAGAGCAGCTCAGTATCCAGTTGTAATGATTACGACAATGTTTCTTGCCTTAGGGTGCAAGTCTTGATCATAAAATTGTTTCGGTCGGTCGTCAAAGGGATGAGGAAAGTAGATCGCTGGAAGGAATGTGGTCCCCCAATATATTATTTCTTGAAAATTCGCAACTGACAAAAGTAGGTCTGAGATAGAGATTAATTAGCCGTAGGCTTTTGAGACAGTCACGTCAAGAGCATAAATGCAGAATTTTGTATTCGTTTTAGGGACAGCAGGAGTTTTTGGAGCTAACAGCTAATAGCGAAAAGTCGGTCGAGTGGTGAATACAGTTCCGAACAGCTTGAGAATAAATAATTGCTTTGCCTTCATAAACCCTTTACGACTGATGGAACTCCTAGGAGCATTGAGCCTGGACGCAGAAATGTATTAAGTATGGATGGCACAATAAACTCAATAATAGCGGTAAATTGAATAATTTTTCTCGACGGATTCTTCTTGTGACTTTCAGCTGTTAAGCGAAACACATTTTTTGACCAAAACCAACGACGAGCAGATGATTCGGAGCAGTGTTTCGAGATGTTCCAGCGTGACAAACACAAATTTTTGCATCGATATGTGACAATGGATGACTCCATTTCACTCCGAAGTCCGATCGACAGTAATACGAGTGGACTGCACACGACTAACCCTCTCTTAAGCGTGGAAAAACCACAACAGTCGGCTGGAAAGGTTATGGCGTCTGTATGCTGGGATGTGCACCGTGTAATTTTCATTGGCTACCTTAAAAAAGGAGGGACCATCAACAGTGACTATTACATAGCGCTAATGGACCGTTTGAAGGACGAAATCGCTGAAAAATAGCAGCGTTTGAAGAAAAAAACAAAAAGCAAGACAATGCACCGTGTCACAAGTCAGTGAAATCGGTGGCAAAAATCCATGAATTGGGCTTCGAAGTTCTTCCGCATTCGCCGTATTCTCGATATCTGGTCCCCAGCGACTATTTCCTGTTCTCAGTTCTCAAAAAAATTCTCGCTGGGTAGAAATTTTCGTCGAGTGAAGAGTGCTTTTTGAAGAAAAATACAAATCGTACTACAAAAAAGGGTATCGAAGTGTTGGAGAGTCGCTATAGTCAGGGTATCACCGTTAAAGGGAACTCTGTTGACTAAAAAAAAAATGAATTTTGCCAAAAAAATGTGTTTTGATATGGCAGGACCTGGACTTTTCCATTGATCTGTTATGCTGTAGTCTGCATGGCACAGCGTAGTGGCATGTAAAATAACAAATTAAAGTCGACAAATCATCATTTGGATTTATAAACCATTTTGTGGCAGAAGCAGTGAGGTCCAACGTAAGCCTGGCTTAGCCGCTGTGGAATTTCTCGGCAAGCAAAAATCTTATTTTATTTTATTTTCCTATTTTTTCTGATTTTTCATTTTTTTTGTTTTTTATTTAATTTAATTTTTTCCCTCCAACATTTACCAGCAACAAATGCAAATAAATTCGATTGATTATTTTGCAATAACGAATAAAATTAAAAGTCAATTTTTTTCGGTCTTTATAAGGAAGAGACCAAAGTTGCTTTTTGATTTAATTTTTTTTTTTGATTGTAACTGCAATACTTGTTTAATTTTGATTGAATTTTGATGCATGCAAAACATTTAAAATTCAGTTTCAGTGTTTTTTGTTGTTGTTTTTTTTGTGCCCCTTGCATAGCAATCCAGCGGTAGGCAAATGAAGTCAACGAGAAGAAGCCAAGAATGAACAGCAAAGCAAAACGCTTTGGTCTGACATGCAAATATGAGCCCTCCTGTGTGACAAAAAGTACAAAAAACCAATGCTAGCTTTGGATATAGAAAAGGAAAAGAAGAAGATGAAGAAGAAGCAGATGAAACTTCAGCTTTTAGCAGCATCAGTAAAGCGCTCAAGCAAATCAACTGCGCAACAAACTTGCATTGCCGTCACAACTAACTCCAGCTCAATGCTTTATTTAAGCAACGAAACGTCCTTTGCCACTTTTTGCACTTTTTCCAACGACCACCTCAATCTCAATAGTCAAGCTCCAGCATTTATTGCACGCTTTCGACGCTCGCTGGCTGGCTGACTGCCGCTGATGTCGTCGCCATTGATTGAAAGATCGATTGCGCTGATCGCAAATGCAACTCTACGCTTGTGACTGCACTCAGAAAAAAATTCTAAAAAAAAAAAATCCAATAAAATTCCCAAAAAAAAACCCTCCGCTTTTGTATTTAAATTCAGAAAACTCAGCCAAAAAAATGATTGCATATAATCAAAGCAGCAGGGGAAAAAATTAGAAAAAAAAATCACTTATTCATCGCTCTTCAATACCAACTGCAGCAAGCAACGCATTGTTGTTGCACGAGTTTTTGCCTTACTGGCTCTATGCAAATCGCCCAGTCAGGCAGAGTCAGTGATCGCTACAGCGATGAAATGCGATGCCTGCTCGCTTGAGTGGCGATAGCGATCGATCGACGACGATGATCGTTTTTCGCAACGATCGACTTGCAGTAGTTGCAGCAATCGTATTCGGTGAGCTTAGCGAGCCGTGAATTTGCCAAAACTAACCACCGTTGCCATTTGGTGGCTTGTTTGCTTGGTGGCTCTGCTGTTCTGTTGCTCTGCTGCTCTGGTAGGTAATTGCTAGTAGTTGGCATGACTTTTCCCTTTGGCCAAAATCGAATGCAAATTATGATGGGAAAATCTAAATTACCCACAACGCTAATGAATCGTTGACATTATCTGCTAGTATATGCGGCGCATTTGGCTGCTGAGTTTTGCTCGCTACTACGTTGCAGGCAGATATTCGTGAAGGGATTAAATTCCTGAGGGCTGGATTTTTTTTTTGGTTTTTATTCGCTTAATTCGAATTTCATTGCAAGTGTTGTTGAATATGTATGTCTCGTTTTTTTCTGTGTGGCTGATCAGTTATAGGAGATCAGAAAAGTGGTCATTAATGATAAAATAAGAGAAAAAAACTTCATTGATCATAAAACTAGTTGAAATATATGTAGTAGTGGCCAAGTTTTGATGTGTGATGATAAGCTTTTTTCGCTTTTTTGGCTTGTAAGCGTGTATAATAAAATCCCGATACACAAAATCCCGAAATCCAAAGCTACGAAGCACAAAATCCAGAGAAACGTCAAAATTCAGATCAGACATATTTCAGACCCCACCAAATTCCGACATAATTAAGCATAATCCAGACATGAAACAATCCAAACGAAAAATTCCGACAAAAATCGCGACCAAAATCCCGACAAAATATTAAAATAATTAAAAAAAACTCCTTAAAATTTTCTAAAAATTATTTTAATATTTTGTAAGGATTTTTTTCCTTTTCAGTTCAAAAATATTTTTTTCGTTTGCTTTTCAGCTCAAAATATGTCTGAATTCTGGATCAGTTACAGATATTGTCAGACCTGTGTGAATATGTCTAGTTTTCGACGTTCTGCAGAGCTGGTACTCACATCTATATCCATATAAAGTTCAGCTCACACAACAACTGAAGCCAACTGACCATTCACAGCGTCGTAGCTACGTCGATTGGGTGCTTGAACAACAAGCAATGGACCTCGTCGGGGTTTTATATTGCTGAGACTGCGTCTTGTCTTGATTTTTTAAAATGGTCTGGGTTTTGAAATTTTGGATTATGGAGTACTCCTAGCTTGTAATTCTCATTGTTTTAATGCCATAAGCTCAAAATCATCTTTTCTGCTCAAAATTTCTAGCTAGAAATTCTTCTGAGTTCCTTCTAGAATGGTGTCATCCAATGAGGGGTACTTTTTTCAATAGCCTTTTTTTTTGACAGATCACGCGTGAGTCTGGTCAAGCTGTCATGCATTTTTTGTTCAGTATTGTTTGGCATTTCATCATGGAAATACTTACGCCTGAACAACCTTCTACAAATCATTCAAATTTATCACGAAAATTCACGTTCTGCGAAGAATGTGTTTCGCGCGCTTCGCTCAACTTATTGTCAACACAAACGGCATACTGAGCGTACTATTCGCAACATCATCACCCATCTTGAGACCCGGACGCAGTGAGAGTGTACACGAAGACCGTGGATAGTCGATTCGGTGCCGTTCGCAGCAACTCGAACTAACGTATGGAATGACTTGGCGCATTTTACGTCGAGATGTTTGAATTCAAAGCATACAAAAAACAGCTTGTGCAAGAACTGAAGCCTCTTGACCTTCCCAAGCGACACCACTTCGCTCTATGGGCTCTTGAAAGGTTCCAAGAGGAGCCGATTTTTTCGAGACATATTTTCTTCAACGATGAGGCCCATTTAAGGCTCAAATGGGTATGTAAACAAAGAAAATTGCGCATTTAGGAAGGAGAACAACCTGAAGAGATTCAAAAGCTGCAATTTTATCCAGAAAAAACAACGGTTTGGTGTGGTTTGTGGGGCGGTGGGATTATCGGTCTATATTTCTTCAAAATTGATGCTGGTGAGAATGTAACCGTAAATGGTGACCGTTATCGCGCCATGATAACCGACTATTTGATGAATGAAATTGAAGTTCGTGATCTCCGCGACACAGTTAGACTTTTTCCTGTGGGGATATGTAAATGGACTTTAAAACCGCCTTCCCTTACACTTTTTGGTCGAACATATATTCTCTCTCTCCCACTAATCCCCTTCCTCTTTCCTTATCTCTTTCTCTCGCATTTCCCTCATTTTCTGTTCTTTCTTTCTCTTCCTCCCTTGCTCGCCAACCAACCAATGCAGCCTTCATTTGACCTAAATTCATTGTCATTACCCACATGCGAGTATGTTTTTATTGTGATTATTATCCCGTTAGCTTTACAACCAAATAGTTTTCGTGTACTTTTGTAAATCATATGCGAATCTAATTAGTAAATTTTTCCAGGCGTGAAATTGAAAACATAAATTTATTTTATTTTTCATTTAATTTTTTTCTGGGCGCCAAATGGAATACGAAACGCAATGTGTGCTTGTATAGATATACATATATACGAGTTTGTTGTTAATAATCGTAAAAACAATGCGCAGGGCTTAATATTACTACATTTTCACAACAATAACAACAACAATAGCAACAACAACAACATTGAAAGCAATGCTACAAAAGTTGTTCTAACACAATTACACATTCCAGCGATTGTTGGCAACTGCAAATAAACTTTCATACCTTCATGGAGTGCATACACACATACATACATACACACATACATTCATATGTATGACAGTTAACAGCGCTTAAAGCGCGTCAAATAAATTTAAAAGCAATATTTCGACAGTGCTTGCAACATTTGTGGATATTTGAGGTTAGGAGGTTCCGCTGAGTGCATAGCAACTAAGCGTTCAGGTGAAATTTGATAATTTTGGATTTCACTAATTCACTAAATTCACTCTTACACTTCTTCGACCGAATGCGACTGCAGCTTTTAGTTAGTGTTTTCATGGTATTATCTCTCCCTTTGAAATGGCTAAAAGAGGCTTCGGTTCTTCTGTGCTTCAGAGTACTCACATGTATTCCATGCAACCAATTCTAAACCATCCAGCGATGATGTCTCATTGGTAAAGATATCTTCATATCCTTTGAGTTCCTCAGTAATCCAGTGCTTTATACCCATCTGCTGTTGTACAAGAGCTTAAAGTATTACTCTAGATCCACAACAAATGTTTGAAGCAGCCGTGGCTGTTAAGTTGAATCAACTTTTGGTGCCCTGCGGGTAAGGGATTCCAGAATTTACCCTCTGTGGGGCATGCCTGTCGCAAGAGGGGACTAAAATCGAATAGTTTCCGCGACAGGCAGATCTTTCTACCGGAACGGTCTGTATTTTTATCCGGCCAAAGACTGTCACTCCCGCAATATTCCCCGAAAACCAATTTTACTAAGATTTTCTGCGATTCCATTAACAACAACATTAAGCTGAACCGAGAGGAACTCTGTTTTGCTCTCCACTTAAACACTCTAAAAACGTCTTCACTTGGAACTCATGCATACGTCCCACATATTCAAGAGAGAGAGAGAGAGAGAGAGAGAGAGAGAGAGAGAGAGAGAGAGAGAGAGAGAGAGAGAGACATTAATATGACAATTCTCTTGCTGTGCTTCGCAGCTAAACATCTTTCCGAAGTCCATCCTAAAATCCTTATATTTCTGGTAAACATTTTAAATAAAGATAATGTGGAGGGGGGGAAATATAAAGTCTGATGAGCAAATCTGCTCCGTTTAAGAGTGAAATGCAGCCGTAACCTTACAAAGTTTCGGTTACAGTTCTGAACCCGACTGACAATGGTTCTTGATCATTGGAATTTTGGTTTTTCTGTTTATTAGACAGACATGTCGATTAGTCGGTAGGGCGGAAGGTAGTAAAGCTGTGATAAACTTATTCAGAACATAATTCTTAGTTAGCTCCCAGCTAAGGAGAACAATTTCTCATTGAACGTAAGGCGGCACATTTTGCAAATGAAAATTTCATCGCTGATGTCGAATATTTTTATCGAAGACGTTAGTATATGGTCAGCTAAAATGTTCTTACTTAATCTCAGCCAACATACCCGCGTCTGGGTTCACATCTCACTGCTGAGAGACTTAATTTTGAAGTTGTACTTCTAGAAGGTTTCCTCTATCTAGGAATCAATATAAGCAGTAGTAACAATGTCAGTCTTGAAATCCAACGCAGAAACACTCTTGACAGCAGGTTCTACATTGGATTGAGTAAGCAATTGAGGAGTAAAGTCCACTGTTGACCAATCTCAAACTCAACAAGGCACCCATCATTCCCATCTCAGTATAAGGAGCAGGGGATTAGGTGGTAGTGAGTCGGTATTAGGTTAATCGAGAGAGAGAGGTTTAAAGAACGATCTATCGACCTTTGCACAGCCAGCAACGGAGATATGCGGCAGCAGACATAGTTCAATGAATTAAGAGACAGTGGTAGATGAGATCGACTCGATGCCTGAAAACATTCCATCAGAAAAAGTTTCACAGCATACTTTAATGGAAACCGAGGTAAAGAACGCTGAAAGGATCAGTTGATGAAGGACCAGACTTCATTTGGTATCTCCGCTTGGCAGAAAGCGGCTAAAAGAAGATGCGACTCACGACTAGACTATAATCGAGGAAGCGATGCTTATGCGAATTGCAGTATGCAGTTTGTCATACCTTTCTATTGCCCCGGTACTGAGTACGCTTCACTTGCAGATGTCTAAAACTACTGTTGTTGAATTTTGTGAGCGCTTTAAGTGTTCCGGATAGACCGTAGGTGTTTAGCAAATGCAGAAATTGGTGTGATTTCGAGGTTAGCCTACTCCAAGCGGGAAGTATTCGGTGTTTGGACATTTGAAATCTGCTATCCTCGGAGCGTAGTTGAACTTCTCAGCTCATTGTCCACTCTAGTTGGTGCATTTATGCCCTTATGTCAGTGCCGAAGCTGATTTCTCGAGTACATAGCTACTAGAATAGCCAAGTTCTAAGTTTAATTTAGATGGTATATGACAAGCTTTGCGTCTTTTTTTATACTTAATGAGCTGTTTATTGGAAGGACACACGCGTTTCGAAGTGGGAAAGTTTAGAAACGGAGAGCTTTTTCATTTTCAGATGTATTATTTTTTTCTAAACGACAATACGCACTCAAAATCTCTTTTTTAACTCCGTTTCGAATAATTTGCTCAAACCATCTAATAAATAGAGAATTTTAATAGGTTTTTTTGAAATAAAATGAATTTACTGAAATAAATCTCTTTCATTGCTTTATCATTTTATTCCAGTCTATATTGCTTTATACATACATATGTACATATTTTTACGAAAAAAAAACCTTTTCAAATGATACAAAACCGCACTATTCATTCATTTTCAATGGCAGCCAACGGTAATTGCCGTTATGCCGCCATTTGTGGTTTGCAATGAAATTACGCGTTGGTCAAGCCTAGGCAAATATGCACGTACATATATAACAGGTCAGTCGAAAAGTCCACGGTCGACCATAGTAAAACACATTTTCATGGCAAAATTAATTTTTTTATTCAACATTATTCCCTTCAACGGTGTTACACTGGTTACACCGACCTCTAGTTTTTCGCTCCCATTTTAGCAGTATGATTTGTCTTTTGCTTCAAAATTGGCCTTAGTTTCGGTCAACTCTTTATTCGACGAAAATTTCTACCCAGCGCGCATTTGGTTTGAGATCTGAGCACAGAAAATAGTCGGTGAGGGCCGGATCTGGAGAATACGGTGGATGTGTAAGCAGTTCGAAGATTAATGCAAGGATTTTTGCCATCAATTTCACTGACTTGTAACACGTTGCATTGCCTTGGTGAAACAGCATTTTATTTTTCTTTAAATGCGGCGGTTTTTCGACGATTTCGTCTTTCAAGCGATCCAGAAATGCTATGTAATAGTCGCTGTGGATGTTCCATCCTTTTTCAAGGTAGTCAATGAAAATTATTCCATGCGCAACCAAAAATACAGACGCCATAACCTTGCCAGGCGATGGATGGGATAGATTGGACTTCGGAGTGAAATGATGGAGCCATGCTTCATCCATTGTCACATATCGATGCAAAAACTCGGGTTTATTACGATTGAGCATCTCCAAACACTGCTCCGAATCATCAACTCGTCGTTGTTTTTGGTCAAAAGTGAGGTCGCGTGGCATTCACTTTGTACAGAGCTTTCTCATACCCAAATATTCGTGAATTATATGATTTACACGTTCAGTTGAGATCTTTAGAGTACCTGCTACTTTATTTAAATACAATATACGTTCATTCAAACTCAGTTTGTAAATTTTTTTTGATGTTTTCATCGGTAACAACCTCTTTTGAGCGTCCAGTGTGTTCACCGTCTTCGGTGCTCATTTCACCACGTCTAAACTTAGCATACCAATTCGTGATGGTTGATTTTCTTGAGGCAGTGTCCGGAAACTCAACATCGAGTCAAGTTTTTGCTTCAACAGTATTTTGTCCTTTAAAAAGGCAATGTTTTATCAACACAACAAATTCCTTTCTATCCATTTTTTTTCACAATAACAAAAGTTGCTTCACTCAAAATGTCATAATTCACAAACTAATGATCGACAGCTGTCAAATTCATGCACGTGAATTTTGAAGGTTAGGGCTAGCTAAAGGTCGAATATGACTTAATTCTAGTAGCGTCATCTATGTATCAGGCCGTGCAATTTGCAAATGACCTGTTCTGTACGCTTAATATACCGTTAAATACACATATGGCGCAAAATTAATGCATTTCGTGTGTATGTGTGTGTTTTTGTTGTAGATTTTATAGTTTTCATTATCACTTTTCAATTTGTGATTTTTAATTTATGTTATCTATGTATGTATGTATGTATTTATGTATGTATGTATGGAAGTGTGTGCATAATGTGTGTGCGCTTATCGTGTTATCGTTAACGCGCATACAAAAATACCACAAAAATGTTGATGTTGCCACTACAACAATGTTCATTCGCATTCTCGAGGGCTATACTCGTACACACATACATACATACATATGTGAATATAAAGGGTGTTTTTTTATAGAGGTACAGAACTTTAAGTTGCAATAAAACAACGATGGATTATTCGATTGACATGAATTTTATTTATCCGAAAGATAATCTTATGGCATTACATTTTGAATATGATTTCTGGCATATGACCTCCACGGCTGGCGCGGATGTAGTCCAATCTGAACGTCCAATTTTCGATGACTTTTTCCAACATTTGTGGCCGTATATCGTCAATAACACGGCGAATGTTGTCTTCCAAATGGTCAAGCGTTCGTGGCTTATCCGCATAGACCAATGACTTTACATAGCCCCACAGAAAGTAGTCTAGCGGTGTTAAATCACAAGATCTTGGAGGCCAATTCACAGGTCCAAAACGTGAAATTAGGCGGTCACCAAACGTGTCTTTCAATAAATCTATTGTGGCACGAGCTGTGTGACATGTTGCGCCGTCTTGTTGAAACCACATCTCCTGGACATCATGGTTATTCAATTCAGCAATGAAAAAGTTAGTAATCATGGCTCTATACCGATCACCATTGACTGTAACGTTCTGGCCACCATCGTTTTTGAAAAAGTACAGACCAATGATTCCACCAGCCCATAAAGCACACAAAGCAGTCAGTTTTTCTGGATGTAACGGTGTTTCAACATACACTTGAGGATTACCTTCACTGCAAATGCGGCAGTTTTGTTTGTTGACGTAGCCATTCAACCAGAAGTGCGCTTCATCGCTAAACATCGCTAAAATGGACGTAGTGCGCGATACGTTTCCCGCACAGAACCATTATTTTCGAAATAAAATTGCACTATTTGCAAGTGTTGTTCAGGCGTGAGTCTATTCATGATGAATTGCCAAACCAAACTGAGAATAAATCACTTGACAGCTGTTAAATCGGTCGCCATCTTGAAAAGTAATGCCAACTTAAAGTTCTATACCTCTATAAAAAACACCCTATATAAGTACATATGTGAATTTGGTATAAAGTTGCAACTTCCACTTGAAATTTGTGGCAAGTGAATTTTCGCCTTTGACACATTTTGTGGCGTTTAATTGTTTGTGTGGCAAACTAAGGTCATTTTAAATGAATAAATGAATGAATAAATAAATAAATATATTTTATGTACAATACTTATGTATGTCTGTAGGTGTGTATGTGACTGTGTGCGAATTTTATTCACATTTCTCACACGCTCGCAGCTTTAATTGTAAAATCACAAATTATATATGCTGTAATAAACTGCATATGTATGTATGTGTATGTATGTATGTGTATGTATTTGTATTGCAAAAATTAAATTATGTTGATCGCCTTTAATTGCTGGCGATAATTTGTTGATGCCTGCTGTTGAAGCTTTTGTTTTTTGTTTTGCCTTTTTTCCCACTCGCACATAATTCTATTCTTATCGCTCTGCATAATTTACTCATATGTATGTATGTTTGTTTGTTTATTTTTATCATATTCATTTTGATTTTAATATTTGTTCACATTTTTCACATTATTGCAATGTTGTTGCTGTTGTTATTGTCCTATTAATATGCATCGCTAACCAGTGCCATTATTATGAAGCAATTAATTTTGCACACTGTTTTCTGGTTGGCACGACCTCTGGCCATTTTCGGAACACTTAAATCAATTTTATTTGTTGCATAATTAAGGTAGCTATGACATACATATAACATACATATTTGTGCATATGTTATGTGGGCAAAACAAAGTGTGTTAAGTGAAGCAGCAGCAGTGCTTTATTGTGTGTAAGACAATTGTTAAATATACCGTTAAAAAAATTTTGAAATGCATTTTGTTTAAACTTATGAAAATAAATTTCATAGCAATGATAATTTCAATGATTATCTAGAACAATATAAATCAGCTGGCAGCTGTTGCATTACGCACTCAAAAAATGTTGCATATTTCTAGGGGGAAGTTTACATGTTCGCTTCTAGCGCCTTTAAAGTTCTTTTTATAAAGATTTTGTCCAAGAGCACCCTTATTTGAATTTATCAAAGTATAATATCCCAGAAAATTTAACGCTCTAACGGCATACGAAACTGTTTTTGCGGGTATTCTGGATGTATAGGTTTAAATTACCCTTTTAGATGGGCGCTAGAGGGTTAAAATATACTACGAAATTGCTTTCCGCTAAATTAGGTTACATAATAAGCTCTTAATTTTTTTATATCGCTCAGAGAAAAGTCTTTCTTTAACTATTTTTAGTTCATTTTTCCATTTCTTTTGAAAACAACTTAAACCAGAACTTGAAAAATTGAAAAGCTCACACAAAACGAATTTCAGCTAATTTTTTAAACCACAGGTTAACATAAACTCCTGAAAGTTTGTGTTTTGTGAAAATACAAGCCAAGTCCGAAGTAATTTTGGTCTTTGCATAAGTAACGAGTGATCCATTTCGTGGTTCCCTACTTTTTTAAATGAAAAAAAAAAACTCAGAAAATTCAAATTTAATGCGGAATGTTTATTATCATTCGAAAGAACATTCCTTGGTATTTATTTTTTGAAGATTATCTTTTTCAAATGTTGGCCGCGGCTACATCTTAGACCCAGGTCCATCCGTTGAATCCAATTTTCGATGACTAGTTCGAGCATTTCGATTGGCAACTGGCGAATGACACGCGTGATGTTTTGCTGCAAGGCCTGAATCGAAGCGGAATTGTCCGCATAGACTTTAGACTTTACATATTCCCACAGGAAAAAGTCTAACGGTGTGCTATCACATGATCTTGGTGGCCAATCGACCGACCCAAAACGTGAAATTATCTGCTCACCGAGGTGTTCCCTCAATAAATTCATTGATTGATGCGATGTATGGGAAGTGGCGCCGTCTTTTTGAAACCAAATGTCCCGGAGATCACGAGCTTCAATTTCAGGCATTAAATAGTCGGTTATCATGGCGCGATAACAGTCGCCATTGATGGTTACGTTCTCACCGGTATATATTTTGAATAAATGTGGACCGGTGATTCCACCAGGTTACAAACCACATTAAACTGTTGTTTTCTCTGGAATCGCTTCAAGTTGCTTTTCATCCTAAAGATGGTAATTTCGCTTTTTTACATACCCAGAAGAGCCATAAGACCCATCTCATCGCTGAACAAAATTTGGCTCGAAAACCAAGGATCTTCTTGGAACTTTTCAAGAGCCCATAGAGCAAAGCGATGTCGCTTGGGAAGGTCGACCGGCTTCAGTTCTTGCACAAGCTGTATTTTGTACGCTTTCAATTTAAGATCTCGACGTAAAATGCGTCAAGTCGTTCCATACGTCAGTCCGAGTTGCTGCGAACTAAACAAAAATAAGATGATCGCTTGACACGACTCACGCGTGATCTGTCAAAAAGAGGCCATTGAAAAAGTACCTCTTTCCCATACTGGTCATCTGCATATATATTATAAAAAGGTAATTTTTTTCGCGGCTACAACAACAAAGCTACCACACACTAATTGTGCCTTACATAATCGACTTATTTGAATCCAAAGAATACCCAGCACCAATATTCTCTCAACTGAGACTTACAAGGAAGGGATGCTTTGATTTTCTATGGTTATGTAGTGTTTTCGAAAGTGTAGGACTGTATTTTGACATCTGTCGAACTTAACTGTCAAACCAAACATGTTTTATTCTAGTTCAGAGACCATCAATAAAGGTATTTTTCCCTTTTTGGCTTTTTAAGTAGAATATTTTGGTTTTTTGGGTGTGAGAGGACCACTAAGCTAAATCTCCTTTCGATTGAAAGATAGCCAGCACCATTTATTTATTTATTTATTTTTTCAAAAATAACAGACATAAAAATTATAATAATAATTATAAAAAAAAATCACGACCAGTTTCTAATTTAATCAATTATTTTTCAAAACCGTCTCTAACCCCAGCATTTCACTAAGCAACTTCAACTTCGCTTGACTCCTCCGAGGTGGTCGTACTTTGGCTAATTTTACTTGGCGCTTCAGTTACAGCGCCGCCCGCTGAAGTGTTAAATATGGAAGTGATGATATCCCTAAGCTTCGCTGTTCTTGAAAGTTCTGCACTCGCGACTTTGCTGTCACTCGATTCATAAACAGTTGGAGGTGTTTCGAAACTGACACGTGATCTTTTGCGTTTTGCTCCAAATTTATTTAACCAATTTTGACTCGTATTTTGATTTGGTTCGTCTACTGGTTGCGCATCTGCGTCGTTTGCCTCACTGCCGCCGGTGCTTGCGGCATCGCTGCCACCTGAGCCTGAGGCTGTACTACCGCTGGTGCCGTCGGCGTCGCGTTGCGAGGATCTGTATTGTGGGGAAACATAAAATGGTATTAATGAAATTTGCAAAAACTACAACAAAACTTGCCTACTGCTTGCGCCGCTTTGTGTTGCATAAGGATAACGATCGTAGAAATAGGCCAACAACATGCAAATGATGAGTATGGGAAAGAGTAGAATGAGTATGCTGAAAGCGCCAATCCAGAAGCCGTGCTGGAGGGAAAAAATTATAATTTTTACATTAATTTTTTCATTTCAAAAATTAGAAATTATTTAGGGATTTACTCGTACCAAAGAGCGCTCAATGCATGCGTAGAGCTCACGTGGTATGCCGACACTGGACATTTTAAATTCTCTGCAACTGGGCATATATGCCACATGGCTCATGTACAACATCATTTCCAAATCGAAATCCATTAAAAGGCGTTGCGTCCGATTATTTAGCAAATCCTTAAATTGCAGTTCGAAAAAGTCATGCAAAGCGCGCATTTCGGCGAGGCTTCTACCCAACAGCGTACGCATATCCGTTTTGTTTAGTTGCGCCGCCAAAAGCTCGCAGTTGTTTGAGAGCTCATTCACTTTGACGAATATGCTTTTCGCCAAGAGAGTTTCAAATAAATGCGCTCTCATCAAATGCAGATTGCACGCCAACATTTTGTCATGCTGAGCTGTGGTATTGCTCATCCAATCCACGTCGGGCACATATGCTCTCAGCAGCTCATACGCTTCATACCAGCTTTCCATATTCAACTCCTGTTGCATAACTGAGAACATGGCGCCAGAGTTGAAAACGCCTGCGTTGAAATCCGCATAATGCAACATTTGTAAAATATTTGAAATGCCAGCAGCTCTTGGTAAGGTCGTACGTAGCGTCTCGAAGACACGTTGATTTTGAACTTCCATTGCTGTGATCGTCTGCGCATCGTCACCTCGCTCGTCGTAAACGCTTTGGCCGAGTGTTGTGAGTATTTTATTTTGTGAATCACAATAGGGTTTGGTGTCCAGACCGCAGGGATTATCGAGGCGCTCGCTGTGGTAGGAATTTATAAGATTTTCTTTAAAAAGTTGCGTAAAACGATGGAAAGTGGGTTTCCAGCAGCTACTTACGTGTCTTGCCTGAAATTATAGTATGATGTGCCGGCAAAGAAGCTCACACAAGCAATCAGACAGAGTATAATGGAGGTAAGACAAATGAAAACAACAATGCTGAAAATAAATATTAAGAAAATGGCAATTCAAGAAGAGTGAAAAAGATGGCTCTCTTGTTTAATAGGGAATTGAGTGATAGAGGGTGAGACATAAAAAGAGGGAAAGAAGTAATGTAGAGAGAAAGAGACAGAGAAAGAGAGAGGGAAATCTAAAGAGAGAGTGATGCTCACTGTCCTGCAGTTATCTTATCAGGAAGAAGCCTGCAAGAGCTCACATTACCTTGAATATTTCAACTCTTTTAAAGAAGATGATGCGTTCGGCTTGGTCGTGGCCTGTTTAGAAAGTTCAAGCGCCATTGATGCTCTTAGGGATCTCAGTGAAAGATAGTATTTCTCTATCTCTGGTAGAAATTGAAAGTACTTCAGCACAATTTTGGAATTTAACATAAGATAGCTAACATTCTATCTTGAAGTTTAGCTTAAGCTTGTCATATTGTCTCACTCAACTGTTTCTCTGCTGGGGATTCATGTACTGAGATTGTTTTCGGTACATGATATTGAACCAAAAGATTCTTCATAGCTTGGTATCTTTCAGTTTTCAGCTGCGAGTGCATCAATAGTTGATTATTACTCTTAAGGTTTGCCTACACCAAATCCAGGTACTCGGGCCTTAACCCTTGCCAATAGCTCTTTTTGTCTCTGTAGAGTGCGGTAGAAGCCTGCTCGTATCTTTAAACAATTATTTCTCTCTGCAGATTAATCATTTAGGATTAGTTCTAGCATATTGAGGTTTAAAACTTCAATATAAATGAGCACGTCACGTTGAGTTGACGCCGAGTCCTCAAGATTTAAAAAGTCCCCTGTTTCAAGGAGGGTGAGAACTTGATATATGCTTTATTTGCATAAGACATGACTCTCCCACCATATCAATGTGTTGCTGCTGGGAGCGAGGTTCAAAAGTAATAAACAGAAAATTCCGCTATGAGCATTACCTCTGCTTACGTATTTGGATACTTGACGCCCGTCTACACTCGAAAGTCTACAGAGATATTTAAATGCTGATATCTCTCTGCAGCTCTTGACATTTTTGCCGATATACAAAAAATACATACTCAAAAGTTTATATTTAAAAATATATTTTTTTGTAGTCTGGCAACGCTTGTAAATGCCGCTGCTTTAAATTCTCTACCAACTCACCTCACTAAAATATATTTTCTCTTCTTAAAACGCATAGAGACAGTGTGATAGACAGCGTAGCAGAGTTGCAACCAGCATAGTACAGAAATCTGAAAAAATAAAAAATTAAAAATAAAAATAAATAATGTTAATTGAAATTTTTTTTAAAAGTCGCTCCACTTACCATTATGGCAATTATGAGAAAAAATAATTGATATGAATAAATATCATTTGGTAAATGTATCGTGACATCCTGCGGTAGTTCCTTTTTGAGCTTAGTTATCGCCTTGGTCATCTCCAAATAATTTCGATTCATTTCATTCACTTTTTCTTGCCACAAATTTGTAAAATATGCCGCATAATAATTGTGCAAGTCTGCCAAGCTTTTCGCGAAAGCTTCCTGTAAGCGTGGTATGGCAAGCGATATTTCAACGATGTCTTCTATGTTTGAGAGTACTCGATCGATGTTAAGCAGCTGATTTGAGTATGATAAAAAAAAAAAATATAAAAAAATTAAAGTAGAAAAAAATTGTGAATTCAAACTGTAAAGCAATTTTAGTAGGGTTATAGTAGCGAATAATTGTAGAAAATCTTAGCTCTCGAACTACACTGCACATATTTTTAAAACAAATTAAAGTTTTTTTAAAAACTACTCGACCCTTAGATCGACTTGAATCCACCTTTTCCAAAATCAGTTTAAAAAAAATGAATTTTTCACCTAATAAACTGTCCGATTTTTTCAAAGTCCAGCTTTGCTTTTTAAAAGTTATTTTCAAAAACTCCCAAAATCGAGCTGTCTATTTTATTTAAAATTGAATTTATTTCTAATACTTCTCAAATCGTTTCTCAAACTAAAAGCTTTTTAAAATTATTTAACTGTCTCTTAGAGCTTTTAGAAACTCTGATATACAACTAAAATTCAAACACTTCTCCAAACGATACTTAAATTAAAAGCTTTCTTAAACATTCTAAGTTAGAGCTTTTAAAAGTTCACATAAAACTGTCGAGAATTCCGCTAACAGTTTCAAAATTCAAATAAAATTCAAACACTTCTCAAATCGATTCTCAAAGTAAAAGCTTTCTAAAATGCTATAAAAGTATCTTAGAGCTTTTAGAAGCTCACATTAAACTTTCGGCAGTCTGCTGACAATTCCAAAATGCAACTAAAATTCAAACACTTATCCAAACGATTCTCAAACTAAAAGCTTCTAACAGTCTCTTAGAGCTTTTAGAAACTCACATAAAGCTGTCGAGAATCCCACTTACGGTTTCAAAATTCTAAAAAAGTTCAAACACTTCTAAAATCGCTTCTATTTAAAACTAAAAGCTTTCTAAAATGGCTTAACTGTCTCTTAGAGCTTTTAAAACTTCTTATTAACCTTACGAAAGTCTGCCGACAGTTCTAAAATTCAACTAAAATTCAAACGCTTCCTTCTCAAATTGCTTTCCTAACTAAAAGCTTTCTAAAATGCTATAGCTGCCTATAAGAGCTTTCCACACTTTGACTAAAATACCTAAAATTCATTTCACTTATTTTTTTAAATTAGTTTCACTGTTTCGAAATCCCTTTCACGCTTGTTGGAATCTATTTTTCTCTTTCTAAATTCCATTTCGTTATTCTAAAATTCATACGATCTCTTCTAAAATCTTCTCCCTTTCCTTTAACTACGTATTATACTTAGAGCCAACTTGATTTTCCGTAATACTCCAAGCTTCACATCCTTACCGTTATAATTTTGAGTTCATTTCCCACTATTTCATTATAAATTAAATCCCTATATTTTTGATCTGCGATATTGCGCATAATCAACAACGTTGTCGTGTTGCGATAGAAGAATCTGGTGACTAATAAGGGGGAAAGAAATAATTTAATTTTGTGAAAACTTTTTTGAAAACAATTCCAAAATTCTATTTACGCACGATCAGTTAATTGCATAACATCTGCTAATAGCAACTGCATGTCCTTACGCATATCCTTAATGATGGGTTGAATTATGGCACAATCCGCTGAGATGTTCATGAGCATACTCTCAGCTGAGCTTTTTATCATAGGCGGTGCGGAGGCATTTAAGCTCGTTACCATATCTGCAAAAAAAAATTTTGATTTTTTTAAATTTGTTTTTAATTTTTTCCAGTTTTTTTTATTAAGTTTAACACCATTGGCCAGTTGCCTCATAAACTCCTGCACCACGTCCGTATTCTCCGTCGTTATATGATGGATTACATCCAGCGTCTGATCGTAGAGTAAACGCACCAAATTGGCATTATTTTCCAAACCATAATGATTACGCGTTGGATGAATTTGATATGACTTGTAAGTGAACCACACGAAGAAGCTCAAAAAAAAAAAAAAACGGAGAAAGGAAAGAGATAAAATAGGTGAAAATCTATAGCTAAAAACCCCATCTACCTGTAGGCGATTTTCAGTAAAAATAACACCGTTGAAAGCACATAACGCCAAGATGGCACAGGCGATCTTTCAAAACGTCGCATGCGCTTCGGCCGAAATTGTATGCAACACCAGATGAGGCAAATGATTGGTAGCAAGGCTGTGTAGGTTAGTAGCGCTGTTAGCCAGGGGAATTCGGCAAAATAATCGCGCCATTCGTTGTTCAGCAGCTTGTAACCCAAACCAGTGCAATTTACATATTCTGCAAATTTATATTAGTTTTCCAGCAGATTATGCATGCAATAAATACTCTTATTTCCAAAATATAGTACCCTCGGTTAGTTGTCGTGGCAAATCTAACACCTCACGTGTTGCAAACGCTTCAATGATCGCATGCACCGATAGTGGTAGACCACAGAGATCATTATTTGAATAGGGCGCAACTGGCAGTGTTTTGAAAACAGATAATTTCATTTTTTTTATATTTCGAATTTTTATGCAAAAATTATATTATTTTCGGTACTAAAGTCGTGTTAGGTTTTAAGTATTTCAAAACAATGATTTCCTTTATTTTCTAGAAACACACGCGATTTTGCAGTAAAAGATTTTGAAGTGAAAAGCATGTGTTTTGAAATTTTCGAATATTCGTGACAAAAGATAGCGTCAAAATGCTGTGAAAGCCGATAACAGATAATATGCGTGGCGTAAATATTGGGAAAGACAAAAAAAAAAAATTAAAAATAAAATGAAAATATCAAAAAATTCAGTTAGAAAATTCCCATGGAGTTTCTGTAGACTTTTTAAGGCAATGGTGCCGACTGAAACTAAATTTTTGAGCAAGAATAAAAATGGAAATTAAAAAATTATCAGCAAAATAAAATTTTACTTGGAAATTCTTTTTCTAAATTTTTATATTTTAAAATGTGGCAACTCTACTTCAAAGTAAGCGAGCATTTTATGATAATATTCGACCGAATAGACCACGTCCAGCAAGCAGTGCAGAAAATATAGCGGCCGTAGTTGAGAGTGTACACAAAGACCGTGGGACCGCGGAGAGTCGATTCGGCGCCGTTCGCAGCAACTCGGGTTGACGTATGGAACGACTTGGCGCATTTTACGTCGAGATCTTAAATTGAGAGCGTACAAAATACTGCTTGTGCAAGAACTGAAGCCGCTAGACCTTCCCAAGCGATATCGCTTCGCTCTATACCAAGAAGATCCGAGACCCATTTCTGGCTCAATGGGTATGTGAACAAGTAAAATTGCCGCATTTGGGACGAAGAGAACCCTGAAGAGGTTCAAGAGCTGTCATTTCATCCAGAAAAAACAACGGTTTGGTGTAATTTGTGGGCCAAATGATGCCGGTGAGAACGTAACCGTGAATGGCGACCGTTATCGTGCCACGATAACCGACTATTTGAGGCCTGAAATTGAAGCTCTTCCCACAAATCGTATAAATCAATGGATTTAAGATGAGAGAACACTTCGGTAAGCAGATAATTTCACGTTTTGAACCGGTCGATTGACCACCAAGATCGAGTGATATCACACCGTTAGACTTTTTCCTGTGGAGATAGGTAAAGTCTAAAGTCTATGGGGACAATCCCGCTTCGATTCAGGCCTTAGAAAAAAACATAACGCGTGCCATATGCCAGTTGCCAGTCGAAATTCTCGAACGAGTCACTGGAAATTGGACTCAACGGATGGACCATCTGAGCCAACATTTGAAAGAGATAATCTTTGAAAAAATAAATTCCAAAAAATGTTTTTTCTAATGATTAAATTTGAATTTTCTGTGGTTTTTTCTTTAAAAAAAGTAGGGAACCTCGAAATGGTTCAAGTCCATCCAATTTTTTTCCTGTTGCCTCTTTAAACATCTGAAGTGTTACAGAAATTTTTTAATATTTTTTGTAGTCTACTTCTGTTTCGTTTTTTTTGTTGGTAACTCTGTTTGAAGAAAATATTGAAAAAAGAATACATATTTGTGCAACCTCTTCAGGTGATGCTCAAATTTATGCGTTTCGCTGTTTCATTATTTTCAATAGCTACTTTTCGAAGAGATGGCAACCTTCAAACTTCGCTCTCTTACTGTAAACGTTTCATTTTATTTGGATTTGTTTTATAAAGTAAATATTCCATTGAAATTTTTTTTACTTTCTGCCCATTCTAGGTGGCGCCGGATATGTGACCACAGGCTGCCGATCCTTCGGTCCTTGGAATACCATAACTGTTACCGTTTTGTCTTTTGTAGTGCCGCCGCCAACTAATTGTGCCTCCGTTGCGCCACTGCTACCAGCGCAACCCATTTGAGTTCTACTTTGACTGTGTAACGGTAAAATAACGCCATCATTTCGATATTGATTTCCTGCATGCATTTGTTGTTGTGTACTAGCAACTGGTGCACCTGGTTGGTAACCAAATGGCCCCATACCTGGCGGTATAAAGTTAACTGTATTGATAAGCGGTGTGCCCATGCCAGGAGTCGCGCCGCCAAGAGGTCCACGGGAGTTCGGCACACTTGTGGGTTGATCGTATTTCATATCCACAATGCAGTTCTTATCTTGCGCCATTGAGGTGCTTGCTGTATCCAAAGCCTGTTGGAAAGGAGGTGCACTTGGTGCTGTTCCCCGTGGCGCATGCTCATTGTATAGGAAGTTCGTTTGAGCGCCTGCCAAAATGGGTGGTCCACGTTTGTAGAATTTGTACAGCAACATGCCGAGTATCATTGTTAAAGAGAGCGTCACTACCAACAAAGCACTGCCGATGGCATAGAGCATCTGAAAAATATCGAAAAGTTTGGTTTTCAAAGTTTCTGGTGGAGCTTATACATATGTATGTACAAACCAGCCAATCTTCGAGGCAGCCACACTTCGTATATTGGTCCGCATCTCGCGGCACCGGCGTTAAACTCGCTGTTCTCTCACTCTGTTCGTACTTGATTGGACAGTTGCTCACTTCCTTCGGTAGGTTCTTGGCGAATTTTGGGGAATTATTTTCGAATTTATCATTTAAAGTAATTAATAGATTAGCCCTTGATAGTGTATAGAATTCATCAAAGACATCCAGCTCGCTTTTAGCGTTCTTCAGTACAGTCATAAACTCTGCAAAGCCATCCACGACTGCGCGAGTTTCTAACTTTTTTAGCGTTTCATGTAATTCTTTGACGATTGGCATAAATCTTTTCTCATATAAATCGTTTTTAACGACATTCGGTATAGAATTGAATTTGCATAAAAAGATATTCGTCTCTTTTGTGCCATCCTCCTTCCGCCCCTTAATGTAGCTCTTGACTCGCGCGGAGTCTCCCTCGGTTAGAAAACCGCCGATGTCTTGTTCAAACCCAGTCTTCGGTAGAAGGAGATCCTTCAAATTCGGTTGACTGCTTCCGGTTGTGAAGTTCGAAAAAATGTTTCGAGGTATTATGCGTTCAAATTTATTGAAAAAATGTTCTCGAAATACGTCATTATCGATTTTACCATAATTTAACGAACTTCTTTCGCCGGTTACAATAACTGGTCGGCACTGGGGTGGTAAAACTAATCGTGAGTCAGCTGATCGGTAAGTTCTTGGCGTGAGGAAAAGTAATACAAGTTAAATTAAATTAAATAAAGTAAAAGAAAAATTAAATAAAATAATCATCAATGAAATGGGTGTACAAAATAAATCGGACTGTTTTTTGTGTTCAAAAAAGTGTTTTTTGAAAGTAAAAAAATACATAATTTAAGGTATTGTCCGTCGGGGACGACTACTTTTTACCTTCTCTCTGGTAATATTCGAATAAAATTTCTGAAAAATGAGTCCTCTCTGTTCTCGATCCAATCAAAAACCAGTAATCGTAAGGTATAAGCTCTGGAGAATACGAAGGGGGAGGTGAGACCCCCCATTTCAGCGTTTCCAGGCAGTTTTTTTTACCGCTACAGCCAAGTAAGACCAAGCAAAATCATCTTGTAATGTCTTTCGATCGTTTCGGACTTTTTTCATTCAATGCAATGTCTGTGCAGATGATGATGGAATTTGTTCACCAGGCATGGTATAGTATTTTTTCTACCTGGGGTTATCATAGTAGTCTCACTTTTCGACATCTTTCGGTTTCAACTCATACGGCACCCGATTTCCTTGTTTCTGAATAAATCCAAATTACTTTAATCGAAAGGAAATTGTTTGCTGAGTCATTCCCAATGATTCTGGGAGTACAGTTTGATCAGAACTTTATCCAGTAAAGCTTTCAATTCCTCATCTCCAAACTTTTTTGGTGGGCCAGAACGTTGTTTGTCTTCGAGGTTACAATTACCACGTAAAGAGAGTCGAAACCACTCTTTTCATGATCTATTGGTCGTCGCAGATCCACCTTAAACTTACACAAGCATTCGGTGGGCTCAAATGGAGTTTTCTTCCAGTTAAAATAGAAAATCAAAACTTCCCACAAAAGCTGTTTGTTTAACATAAATCTGAACATTATTGAAAAGGCAAAGGACAATGTCGTTCTCGGAAACAGAATCGTTTCCAAGATCGGCCACAATTTCAAGCCATCTCTTAAGAACGGCCCAATGAATCTGTACACCCACTTCAAATTAAAAAAATACTTACAAAAAAGCATTCTTGTGACAAATTCCCATGTGCAACACCATGCTGAGCAAAAAATGTAAAACGGAGAGGATTGCCAAAGTGCCAATCGTCAAAACGTTTATAAAAAAGAAGCTAAAAGAAAAAGAATTGATTAACTTTTTTAGCAACTTTTTTGCCAAAATTATCTAACGCACAATTTCAGCAGACTATTTGCTTCCTCATAATGACGCAAAATGCCAAAACCCAGTGCCATGAGTAGTATGTAGATGAGCTAGTAGTAAATACAAATTTTCTAGCATAAAAAAGAAACAAAAAATGAATTCTTTAAGAGCTCACCGCAGCACTGAGAAAAAAAACAGCCATTGCCAGATAGAGTATGAGTTTGGGTATCGTTATGCTGCCTGTGGCTGTAGAACTGTCTCTGGTTTGTCGGGGAATGTTCCGCAATTTTTGTGCTTTGAAAAAAGAAAAGATTTTAATTGATTTTTCTTTTTTTGTTTTAGGTTAATTTCACCTTCAAATAACATTTTGTCTTCATTCTCGTTAGAGGTAAGCTCAGCTAGGGATTTTTGTATATTTAATATATTTTCATTGGCTGCTAGTAAGTGTTCCAAATATTCAAGCAAATATTCGAATTTTATGTATACTGAGTGCAACTGGAGTGAAAAAGAGTTAAAAACAATTATTTTTGTAAAGGGTGAGTGTATACAAAGACCGTGGAGTCGATCCGGCGCCGTTCGCAGCAACTCGGACTGACTTACGGAACGACTTCGAGCCAAATTTTGTTCAGCGATGAGACCTATTTCTGGCTCAATGGGTATGTAAACAAGCAAAAATTGCCGCATTTGGGACGAAGAGCAACTTGAAGAGATTCAAGAGCTACCATTTCATCCAGAAAAAACAACGGTATGGTGCGTTTTGTGAACCGGTGGAATCATCGGTCCATATTTCTTCAAAAATGATTATGACTATTTGATGCCTGAAATTAAAACTCGTGATCTTCGGGACAATTAGTTTCAACAATACGGCACCACTTCCCACACCACGCTTCACTCAATGGATTTATTGAAAGAACATTTCAGTGAGGAGATAATTTCACGTTTTGGTCCAGTCGATTGGTCACCAAGATCGTGTGATATCACACCGTTAGACTTTTTCCTATGGGGATATGTAAGGTCTAAAGTCAATGCGGACAGTCCCGTTTCGGGTCAGGCCTTGGAGCAAAACATCAAGTGTGTCATTCGCCAGTTACCAGTCGAAATGATCGAACGAGTCATCGAAAATTGGACTCAACGGATGGACCAATTGCGACGTAGCCGCGGCTAACATTTGAAAAAGAGAATTATAAAAAAATAAATGACAAAGAATGTTATTTCGAATGATAACAAACTTTTCCCAATAAATTTGAAGTTACTGTGATCTTTTCTTTAAAAAAGTAGGGAATCTCAAAATGGATCACTCTTTATATACAGAAATAAATAGAATATTCACTTACATGCCACACATTAATTTTCTCCGCCTGTGGCATATCAAAATCCTTGAGTGATGTACTATTGGCGTTTGTATGCAGAAATATTATGGTCTCACGATGAACTGTACGAAGCACTAGAAAAAAGACATTACTAAATTCCATTTATTTTAGATATATATGGAACTGACTCACAATCCTCCATTTCCAAACCAAGTATTACCAACTTAAGCGCAAAATCACGCAACGCTTGCACAGCCGGTCTGTAGGACTCCCGATTGTTGTATAAATATTTGAGTGTCTGCAACTTCTTATCTTCATTGCGTGCCAAAGTCTGCTGCCACTCAGTTAGAACTACAAAAGAGAGTTGTTTGATATAAATTAAAAATACTTTTTCAATATTTCAAATACAAACACTCAGATATTGATTTCTTAATCGTATCAGCTGCTGTTACGCTGTTAGATTTGTATTCCCTCTCGCGTGTATCTAAATTACGCTCAACTTCGTTGCGCTCTAAATTCTGAACGGTAGAGTTCTTTGCATCTCCATAACCCTTGACAGTTTCCTTATTTCTGCGCAGTAAATAATTTGTGCGAAAAGTCATATATAAACCAGTGCTAAACGAAGAAAATGTCAGTAATCATATATACTTAAGAAATCAAACAATTCACAACTCACGCAAGTGGCAGCAATAACAGTAGCAACAGCAAAGTGATAAGACAATGCCAGCAGCGATATTTTCTACCTCGATATTTCTGCAGACCTTGGACCTTACAGCAAAACCAAAATAACCTAAAAAAAATTTAGATTTGGTATATTTTTGGGCACGTTTTTAAGTTGCATCTATTAAGTTAGATTATTTTCTTGTTCTTACAATAAAACTGCCGTCACTGCCGCTAAAATCAATAACAAAAACAACAATGGAAATTTCACTAGCAAAGGAAACCAATCGTATTTTGCGACACGTGGTCCAAAATGTGCATTTTCAACATAACCACTGGGTAGTTTATCCAATGAAATACGCGAAAAAGTCCAACTGGAGAGCGACATGAAAAATTTGGCCAAACTACAATCGCCATCGTAATGATTTTCATTTGAAAATTTCATAATTTCAATTGCTCACAATTTTACACTATTTTAAAAGCCATAAAAGCTAAAAAAAAAAACAAATATTTAACATAAAAATATGTCAACAAACTGGAAATTTTTTATATTTATTTTTATTTTTCAACTTCATTTTTTATGAATTTTGATTTGAAAGAAAAATTAAAAAAAACGTATTTTTTAAAACGATTTTATCCAAGCTCCACGAAAATACTTAGAGAATACTTAGTTAAAAAGATTGGTATAATTAAAAGTAAAAATTCTTGGAACTTTTTTCGTAAGTAACAAAACTCGAATTTCACTTTCTTTTCCTCGAAATTGATTTTTTTTCAACTAATTTTAATAAATTAAAAAATTGTAACTTGTGGCAACCCTTGCAAAGTATAGCGTGTTTTTTATAGAGGTATAGAACTTTAAGTTGGCATTACTTTTCGGCGACCGATTTAACAGCTGTCAAGTGATTTATTCTCAGTTTGGTTTGGCAATTCATCATGAATAGACTCACGCCTGAACAACGCTTGCAAATAGTGCAATTTTATTTCGAAAATAATGGTTCTGTGCGGAAAACGTATCGCGCACTACGTCCATTTTATCGTCGTTTAGCAATGAAGTGCACTTCTGGTTGAATGGCTACGTCAACAAACAAAACTGCCGCATTTGGAGTGAAGGTAATCCTCAAGTGTATGTTGAAACACCGTTACATCCAGAAAAACTGACTGCTTGGTGCGCTTTATGGGCTGGTGGAATCATTGGTCTGTACTTTTTCAAAAACGATGGTGGCCAGAACGTTACAGTCAATGGTGATCGGTATAGAGCCACGATTACTAACTTTTTCATTCCTGAATTGAATAACCATGATGTCCAGGAGATGTGGTTTCAACAAGACGACGCAACATGTCACGCAGCTCGTGCCATAATAGATTTATTGAAAGACACGTTTGGTGACCGCCTAATTTCACGTTTTAGACCTGTGAATTGGCCTCCAAGATCTTGTGATTTAACACCGCTAGACTACTTTCCGTGGGGCTATGTAAAGTCATTGGTCTATGCGGATAAGCCACAAACGCTTGACCATTTGGAAGACAACATTCGCCGTGTTATTGCCGATATACGGGCACAAATGTTGGAAAAAGTCATCGAAAATTGGACGTCCAGATTGGACTACATCCGCTCCAGCCGTCGAATAATCCATCGTTGTTTTATTGCAACTTAAAGTTCTATACTTCTATAAAAAAACACCCTCTATTTTACTTAAGCTTACCTAAACTTCTTCATATTTTAATTTTTTTTTTAGTGTTTCTTTGACCGAAACAACTGTTAGGCTCTTAGCGCTTTCCTTTCGTCTTCAATCCGCCGAATCATTGATTGTGTTTTATGAAATCCACAAGATCGCTATCACTTCCTGTAGTTAATTTTGCTAGGTAGTGGAAGTTAAAATTTTCGAGAACGCGTTGTCCGGCCACACTGAGAGCTGGGAGGTGACATAGGTGTAGTGCTGTACCAAACCCTTCTCATCTATTGCTCTGCAGGCGCAATGCAGATTGTTAATGAAGTACCTTGCACCCTTCCACCGAGAGTTCTAGTGTAGGCTATTACTCTGGTTATGATGATGTAGGAGGTCCGGTTTAGAAGGAATAAAGACTTTATACTCTTCCCTTTCGACCAATGGAGACACCTGTAAGGTCACATTTCATATGATATTCTCACGAAGAAGGCCGACCTTAGCAGCTACTTTGCCGAAAAACGAGGTATATCCACATCGTTTGTGGAGTTACTGTACAGAGTTTGGGACTGCTAGTTCGCCGATCTCGCAGTTTCCTGGGATGTCTTTATGTCAAGATTTCTTTGCATCTTATTGCTACCTTCGGAATGGTGTGATTGCATTGAAGAGACCTTATAGCAGCTAGGCTTTCAGTATATATATTGTAACGGATTAACATGAACCGGCTTTCATTATTATAACCACTGAGGCGCTTTTCGGCAGACCTCCTCCTCCAATTTGTAGTTTTGCGTCCAGATGTTTTTACTAACAAATGGAGTTTATTCTTAGCCGCCTCCGAACGGCCGATGGATTTTTATGAGAAGATTTTATTTCATGTCAGAAATACAGTAGGAGGGCTTGACATTCCCTGCCGAGGGGTGAGCGCAATTAGAAACATTTATTTTCTCTAATTATGGATGTTGCTCAAAGCTGGACTCGAACCCAGACCTTCCGAATTATATTTGGTACGCAATGCTAACCACTCGACTATTGCGGCCGCCATTATTGCGGTTAGTTTAGCTTGAAAGCTACTGGTTCGAAAGTCGTTGTTGCGTTGTGGTTGCTTATGTCGATTGCAAGTGGCTCAGAGTGAACTCCACCGCCCGACTTGTCATGAGGAGTTTTGATCCGTCGATGGTGCTGTCTACGAGTCTTTGATTCAGAACTCTTACTTTTTCTTATTCACTACTCTCTGTGAGTTTTGTTGAGAAAGTTTTTTCAAAAGAGAAAACAAATATGGTGCAGTCCACCTCCTCCGAAGTGTAGTGCACCTCTTCCGTGAATGATGTATATTTGAGCTTTTGGGCGTGTTCTTTACTGCGGTTTCTCCAGTATTGGCGTAAGAGGTATGTCCACAGCTCGCTTAAAGTTTCCGTATAGGTTTAAGATGAGAATATTAAGAGAGACTTTATGGGTTTTCGTAAATGTTCGGAGCAGCGCTTCTGTAATGAGTGTAGAAGCCATCAACTGTACTTTTTTCACATTCCGTTTCCATTTGATCCTAAAAGTTTAGGTCTGGTTCATTGTTTTGCTCTTAACCCTATCTGCAACTGACGCGCAACTCGTTTTGAGGTCAAAAATGTTGAAAATCCTAAACTAGTTTCTCAAAACTGGACTCCACCTACTAACACACATATAACTAAATATGAAACTCTATCATTTCATCGCGCGCTCCAGTTTCGCTAATTATAGTTTGCCACGTGCATTTGGCTTTGCCTCTATTTACAGTAGTTCCACCTCAAACGACTGCTTTGCGCCAAAGACACACGAGCTGATACTAAAAACAAAACAATAAAAGGCAAAAAGGACTAAAAAACCCAACAACAAACAGCGCGTTAGCTGCGGCAAATTATAATTTCCGGCCAATCGATGGATTTTATGCGAAAATTGAAAATTATACTCTACAAAGACGAATAATTTTTGTTATTATGTTTTTGCTGGTTTGATTTTTTCATTGCTGCCGCTGCAGTTGCACTACCGTTAGACGTACAGCTGGCAAACCGATTGATTGTTAAAAAAAAAAAAAAAAAAAAACAGCAACAACAATCAGCGTGTACATATGTAAGTATTCAATTTTACAGCTGCGGCCAAGAGCAAGGCATGAGCCAACTCACTGCTGCTCTGCGTCTCAGTTAAGAAGCCCGCAGCGCAAAGTGCAGTGTTGCAAGAACAATGACATTCAGAGCTGCTTGAGCGTTGAGGTTAACGAACAATTGGCTGGTGTCAATGGGGCGGCAGACTGACTGCCACTGCTGGCCGTGTCAATTTTCGAACGACTCACTGCATGAGTTTTTTTTTTTTTTTGGTTTCTAGCTGCAGTGAGGGGGGAACAAAAATGAATTAGAAAAAACTGAAAAAGACTGAGAAAAAATCGCATAGAATTTGCACGTTGCAAGCAATTGCAATAAAGTATGGGGTGGTTGTGGTCAACTGGAAGTGCGTTGCCGAAAATCCATTACAGTTCAATGGCTAACACACACACTCGTTGTGCACAAACACACATGCCACATCCAAGTTTGCATAGTTGCAAGTTCGTTTTCGAAATTGTTGTCGCCGCGTTGTTTATATTTCACTTCAACGGCGCACATTTGCGATGGCAGAGGGGCGTTGGCAGCCAACAAACGTCATCGCACTCGCCAGCACCTTGTTGGCAAATGCGCGATCTTCATCCTCCGTCGAACCGATTTGTTTGTGCGCATGCGCGCTTAACTCTGCCGTCCGTCCAGTCGTCCGTCCACTCGTCCGTCAAACAATCATCACCGTCAGCAGCAGCAGCACAGAATTGCCATTGTGTTTTTTGATATTTTCAGTAGTAGTTGTTGTTGTTGTTGCTTGATGCTTTTATTTTTGCAATTTTCGCTCTTGTTAAACTTGTGCAAATATATCATAGCTATGTTAGTTGTTGTTGTTGTTGTTGCTGCGTTGAGTTGATTAGACTTGTTCGCTGACTTTCCCAAAAACCACCTTTCGTCGAAATGTCAATAAAAAATAGATACGCCATGGGTCTAGCGGTCACTCGCACTGATTGTTGTTTGTTGTGAATGATTTGTGGTTGCGCGTTGGCTGGTCGGCTGGCTGGCTGGCTGGGAGCGTAGTTGTCAGATTGGCTTAATTTTTTATTGAAGAGAAATGCTTTCGGCTTGCCTTAAAGGGGTTTTAAGCCTTTCTGGGTGCCTTTTTTCATGTAAAATTTTAAACATTCTTAGTTTTTATTATTATTATTTTTAACTAAATAGGTTGCAACCTCTAACTGAAATATATTTCAACTCTGATTTTTTTATACTTCTTTAAGTTTTTAGCTTCTACCTCTTTTCTGTTTGATTTTTTGAATTTTTTGATATTTTGAAAACAGGTGGCAGCCTTTTCACCATCGCCTTATTTTGAGCAAAACTATTTCCTGTGATAAAACTTTGGAAAACAAATCCCAAATGATTTATCTAAGAAGTAGTTTCACCTAAAAAAAATCGTTTATTCTCGAGCAAAGAGCAAAAGAATCGAGTCTCTGCCTAAAAGTGGCTCTTTGGCTCTGGCTCTGTAAAATTCTAAATAAACACAACCTTTTTTCTAGAGATTTACGTTTGCTGAAGGTCGGTTCCAACGTCCGACCGGATACATAAGAACCCACTTCAATCCCATCTTGATATTCTGAAAAGCCAGTTTCACATAAATCGTTAAGTCAAATATTTCACGATTTCCCCAAATCTAGATCTGGCACAACAAAAGCTTTGCATAAAATTGCTGAAGTACGGTTCAATCAGACCGACCACCTTCAGCCAGATGCTCTTCCATGAACGCCTTACTGTTCTATGAACTAAGAACTACTCCAAAAGCTATTCTCGAAAGTTTACTCAACTCAATTCGCTTTGATTTTGGTGGTGTTAGGTGAGTTCTCTGCTAGAGTTCTCGGGCATATCTCAATAAGCAAAAGAGCAAAAGAGACTAGATACCATGCTTTATCTGGGAAAGAAGGTTTCAAACCACAATAAAGGAGGATGGCTGGCGTCCAACCTGGTAGCGTAACTAACAATATCTACGCGGACGGAAACCTAAACGCAGTCCACGTCGGAATCTATTGCACTAAACTATAGCTTAGGCAGTGCGACAAGCTGTTGGTATATTGTAGCATATTCCAGGTCTTCGCTATAAGAAAAGCCGCTGAGCTAGCTAGCATCGTAAGCCACGAATCGATATACCCTGACAGCCAGTAGTCAATTAAAAGAAAAATCGCACACCGTGTTACGTCCGAAACTGTCGCTAGAAGAAGGGAGGGCAATGAATAAAGTGCAAAAACTGCATATCTACTGGATTCCAGGCCACAGGCATTGTGGAGGAATGAAATAGTTGATGAGGTTGCCGAAAACGCCATACATCTGACGATCGAACGAACAGCGTTGGAAGACAACTCAAGATGAGATAGAATACCTCAAAGGCTTACAAGACCACCAAGATTATGTGAAGGAATAGACAAACCTTCTATTCACGTTGTCTCCAAATGAAGGTATGCAGAGAACTGTATCTCTACTGGGTTCCAGTACCCGAATGTATTGTGGGGTAAGGAAATAATAGATCAGATTGCCGATAATGCCAAATGTCTGGATCGAACCCAGAGCACTTCCAGTCAGCTCAAGATGAGACGGAAAATCTTAACGGTTTGCAAGACCTCGAAGATTATGTGAAGGAAAAGACAAACTTTCTGCTCACGCAGTCTTAAAAAGCAGGTGGGCACCTTTAGACCTAATGACGCGCCACAAGCTAACAGCAAGGCAGCACAAGTGAGCAGAATGGACATTACTAGCAGGGCCATATGTAGGAAGTGTAGGAACACTTCCTCTCTTTCTGTTCGGCCTTACGTAGAACACGGCTTAGGCATCTATGAGCTTTAGTGGCGGATCCAGAGTTTCCAGAAGTGGGGGGGGGTTCCTACAATATATTTAATTTTTTTGAAGAATAATCGTTCGATTTTAAGATTTACATTGCTTCCGAAGGGGGGGAGGGGTCCGGACCCGAAAACCCCACCCGTGGATCCGCCACTGATGAGCTTATCTATAAAGAAAACTGGGGGAAGTTTGAAAAGTGAATATTAGGACCCTGTAAAAAACGTTAATTTTTTACTCGATGAGTACTTTACCTTGAATTAAATTGCATTTGCATCTGGGATCACAAAGGACCAAAAGATCTATGTAAGGCGTGGCAGCAAGCTTGTGTAACCTAACCTAAAATATCTTCCGTAAGAGAGGCCGTTGCTTAGTATTTTAGCTAAGTGAGAAACACGGCTTTGAGGTAAAACATGAGACTGCAATTTTTCTCTGCTTCTTTCTCTCCCGCTTTATATCTCTTTTGCGCTCTACCTCAGGGAGGACTTTCTTGAGACTATTGGTTATTTCTTTAACTAAACCCACGTAAAGGTTATAATCTCTTTCCACAGTCTGTGATTGGTAGGCTAAGAGCTGTGCTAACTTCGAATATGAGGTTCGAGCATTTTCATATGTGTGATTCTGAAATAATAATTTCAAGAATAAAGCGTAGGAGAGCTCAGAGCCCAGGAATTTTTGCAGAAATTAGTACTTTTCCGGTCCCAACTTCGTTTCAGACTCATGCAATTGTATTTGTCATTCCTCTCCCCTTTTGTTGAACTCCTCTGAGCGCTATCACGTCTGCTACTGTTGGAGCCTTTCTACACACTTAATTCAGTCAAAGCAAATAAAATGCTATTTCTTGAATTTCAGAATTTTCATAAAATTTCGTAAATCTGGTAACACTGAGCTGTATTCTCTACTTTTTTTCTATGAACTGCTACCCATTGCCAGTTAGCAAATAACACAAACCTTGTTAACAACTGGTTGACTGACCGTCATCTATACCATAAACTAACAAACACACACACACACACACACACACACAAACAAACTCATACACAAAGCCACTCAACCAACCAACCAACCAACCAAGCAACCATGCTTGCACAAGTAATCACTGGCTTTATGCACTCAACAACAACTGCTAGTGTTGTTGCTGCTGTTACTGTAGTGCTGTTAAGTGGATTTTCAGCGCCCAGCGCAGTCCGCAGCGGCGCGGTGGCGTAGTGGCGGCTGTTTTCATATTTATTTTTGATGTGATTTAGATTCGTTTAGACAGGTGAAAGGCTAAATTGTCAATTTAGGCAAAGGCAACAAGCGGCCGCGGGACAAGTTAGCGCGACAGTGAGCAGCAGTCAACAGCAGTAAAAGAAACAGCAACAACAACAACGACAATAATGTCAATAATTGTAATTGCAGTGCTGCGGAAAGTGGGTCGTCACCCATATACACATACAGACATACAGACACACACATACTTATATAGACATTTATACAGAAAAAAAATATGTAGCAGCAACAATTGTTGTCGTTAAGCGCTAAGGTGGCATCAAAAGTAGTTGTTTTTGTTCTTGTTGTTGTTGTTGTTGTTTGTTTGTTTGTTTGTTTATTGTTGTTGTTGCTAGAGCCTTGTGCTTTGTTAGCGCTTGTTACTTTGCCATCATATCATCATCGACAACATCATTGACTGACAAAGTCTGCTGCCACTCGGCGAGTGAGTGACTTGTTCCACCTTCCCACCATAGATATGAAGAGGTATGTGCTCGTGTGCATGTATGTATGTAGACAATATAAAAAACTGCCAACCAATAACCATTGGCTACGGTGTGCCAACCCCCTTCCGCCGCTGCAGGCCAGCCATTCAATTTCTCCTATAACCCACTCTGCTGCTGCTGCCTGGCCTAACCAACCAACTGGTTGACTTGACGATTGGTTGTCGGCAGTGTCGTCAGGCGTGCGGCAGAGTGTTGTTGTCACTGACAGTTACTACCGAAAAAGTGTTGTTTTGTATGAAAAATATATTTTTGTAGTTTATGCCCATCAATAATTCAGCAATTTTTTGCTAGCGCTACTCTGCTGCCAACAGTGCTTTACCGTTGTTTCTCTTCTTTAATATTTTTTCTTTATTTTTTGTGCATTTTTTTTTTGCGTTCGATGCATCACAAATTGAAAATTTATGAAAATGAGTTAGGAATTTGCTCATTTTCCGCTTATGGCTCGCTATCTCTTAGGCTTTTGTTTTTCTACTGCTTCCTTTTTGTTGTTGCTAATTTTCATTTATATTGAAAGAGAAATTGATTTTTGATTTTCGTTAACCGGGGAAAAAAAAGTGGAGCAATTTCTTGCATGTTGCACGGGTTTTCGGTCCCAGTGACCTGGAAAACCATTAAAGTGGTAATAGGCAAAGTGGAAAAGTTAAATAAATTTATGATTTTTTTTTTTGAGTGAGTGAAATTGTTTTGAAAGCGTGCAGGAATTCAAATTGGTTCACTAAACTGTTCATAAAAAATGGGCGGTGATTTGTTGAGATTTGCGTTGAAGCGGAAATAGAAAAAAATTAAAGAAATTTTAAATTATTTTACTGATTTTTGTTGAGATTGGAATTGCAGCTCTGGGTTTCGTGTAGAAGAATTGCCCATACCCGCAACTCAGTCCCTCAAACTACGGATTATGAGCTAAGGTAGTGCTTTAAGCTTTCGGGTTGTTTCTCTTTTCTATAAATTCTGAAAAAATTGTTTTCACTTGCGTCCATTCTCCCTGCGTGCCTGCCCAATAGAAGTTGTTCTGTGAGAAAACCCATAATTATGCATCTCTCTCTGTCTGTTTTTAGTGAGATAAGCTCTCGTGATCTTCAGATTATAACAAAAACTTCGTGATTTGGTCAGATTACAACAAAAAGAGACTGTTCCATCTAGAGTTAGCATCTGCTATGAATAACTCTCTTGTAGTGAGCTTGCAAGTGCTCAAACTCTTAAATTACAGCGAAAATGCAAGGGAAATATCCGTCTTTTCAGATTGGGCTGGCAACTCATTAACCAGTATACGAAATAACGATCTCGTAAGCTATCGTGATTATATATTTCACTGCACTAGCATCTCTGCAGGTGCATGCCCTCAAATCGTGATCCTTTAAACTTTTGCAGGGTCTCTCATCCGAGGCATTTTCTTGATTTTTCATTGTAGTATAGTTTTTATGTGGTGGGCTTCAAACCCTACGTACAGCCACAGGGAGTTCGCCTTCTCACTTCAGCTCGCCTCCAAATAGATGTTTGTTGGCTACCCAGAGGATACTTGGTATAAGACCGGAAGTCGTGAGCTGCTTGAACCATATGTAAAAGAATCGTTTCTGGCCACTCTCAGGTGAATGACAGTCAGAAGCTTTCCTCACTTGCGTGAACTTCCACACATGACCCCATCCTCCTCCTCCATATAGTCATAACTACGAAGTCGTAGATAATTTCGTCTATCTAGGAACCAGCATTAACACCAACAATGTCAGCCTAGAAATCCAACGCAGAATCACTCTTGCCAGCAGGTACTACTTAGGACTGAGTAGACAATTGAAAAGTAAAATCCTCTCTCGACGAACCAAAACCAAACTCTACAAGTTGCTCATCATTCCCGTCCTGACATATGGCGCAGAAGCCTGGACGATGTCGACAGCAGATGAGTCGGCTTTAGGAGTTTTCGAGGGAAAAGTTTTGCGGAAGATTTATGGTCCTTTGGGAACGGCGAATACCGCAAACGATGTAACGATGAGCTGTACGAGCTATACGACGGCATTGGCATAGTTCAGCGAAACAAGAGACAGCGGCTACGCTGGCTAAGTCATGTCAACCGTATGAATGAATGCGCTCCAGTTTTGAAAGTATTCGATAGAGTACCCGCTGGCGAAAGCAGAGAGGAAGAGGAAGCCCTCCACTTCGTTGGAAGGATCAGGTGAAGAGCGACCTGGTATCACTTGGTATTTCCAACTGCCGTCAAATAGCAAAGTGAATAAACGAGTGCTATTGTTGATGAGGCTATATCCGGGTAAGCGGTGCCTTGGCCAAAGAAGAGGAAGAAGAGCACCTCTGCAATGTTTCTTCCCTAGATATGATGTACTCATCTAGGCGAGAAAGAAAAAATTGTACACATATCTATTGCGGTATTCTTCAGAGACTTCGTTCTCAGCTGCATAAATTGCTATGCTTTATCTTCGAGCTGACGCCAAGTTACTACTTCCCTAACATTATCTCTTCAAGGGTGAACTGAAGGGTACAAAGGTGTTGGAGGAAAGTAACATTAAACTGCTTCACGGCTGAGTTGAGGCTTGGTGGAAAGGTTGGTGTGGAAATCATCTATCAAGAGCTACCTACGGGCAGACTATTCAGACCGTGCGTTCTTTTTTTTGGTGGATGTTCCTGCTTTCAAGAAAGTTGGATGGTTTCTTGAGAGTCAAATGAAAATTTACTCAGATAGCAAAGCCTGGCCTCATGGTGTACTCTAAAATTGTAAAGGTATCTTTATCAATTCTACCTGTGGAGTTCACTTACTTCAAAGTGGAACTACTGGAAGCTGCAGCTCTGAAAAGTTTTCTTTTACGAGCTCTTCCGCTTCACTAGTGCCGGAAAAATTGCAAGTAGCACCTTCTCGTACATTTCTATGATGTCTTTCAGGCTCAAGGTGAATCCAAGTTCAAAACTCTCACTCATGTTGGGGGTTCTGTTAGTCCGACTGGCATTTACTCACCAAGGTTTGCATTTTCGCCTGATTACCACAATCTAAATTGAGTGGAGACGAAGTCATCTACAAACTTCTTCTGAACTGTGCCGCGTTTGGTAAAGTTGAGAATGAAAATTCTAGGATTGCAATCTTTTACCAACTCGGAAGAGTTATCAGGGCATTGACACATATTTCCTGTATAAAGAGAGGGAGAAATAGCGTTCTGGAAATCTAACTTAACTTCTGACGCACTACAACGGGCATGCCTAATATGTCCATCTCTAACTTCTCGGAATCAGCCACCACAACCTCACCTAATCCGGAGATTCGATCTGACTTCTTAGGTCCTCTAAAAAAAAAAAGTTGCGCATTTAAGTATCTCCTTAATGGATTTCTGTAAATTTTTGAGCCTGAAAGCACACTTAACATATGTGAACACGAGTATATCCGTTAGCTCAGAATTTTTTCAAGTATCCTACTGCGTTCCACACTCTCTGAACTACTTTAAATTGCATCGTTTAATTTTTCCGCTCAATTTAAAAAGGCTATAGTTGCATATTACTTTGTACTTTGGCACACCTTGAGCTTTTATTTGATGCCACTTTTACCCAGAAACACTAGAGCACACATACGTAGTGCTAACCACATCACTGCAGTGAAAAGTCTAGCTAATTTGCTGAAGGACTAGTCCAATACTAGTATTTTAATTGCGAAGTCATACCAGTTCGATATTTGTTTAGCCAGTTTAGCAATAACGGGAGAAACAACAGTTTTCACCACTACGCCAGCGCTATGTTGAGTTCATTTTTGGCACACTACGTACAGGTGAGTTTGAATTTCTGATTCGCTAAGCCATAGTGCGTCGATACTGTTCGTACTCGTACTAGTCACGATAGACTAGTGGTTAGTAGAGGACGTGCGGTCGGTCATGAGATTCACGTTTCGAAGCTTGCTGGAAGCAATTTCTTTTCTATTTATTCATATTTTTGGCGCAAATGAAATTCAACATGCTTCAATGAACTGGTATTTAACTAGTATGAAGCTGATACATAGTTGGACAGTTGAAAATTTGTAGGAAAATGCTGTGGAAAACATGGAAAAAAGATGAAAGAAGAACACTTTGACCTGCAGGGCTGATACACCTAAACTTTGCATACTCACGCACTGCACTCATATATCTTTTACAATGATTTTTATGCATTTTTTGTTGTTGTAACGTAAGGACATAAAATTAAGCACGCACCTACAGGACACACACACACACACACAACCATCACACAGCAGCTCGTTATTAGTGGCACAGTGACTGAAAGAGCGAGAGAGAGGCAGTGAGAGAGAGAGAGCAAGGCATTAAAATAGAGGCAGTGAACTGCAGGAACTACAGCGTGAGGCAAGGCAAGCTCAAGTAGTGCCGCGCAGCTTCTGGCATTTACCTCTCATGCCTCCTATTACCAGCTCTCAAGCAGTTTGGTTTTCATTTTGTAAATTTTATATGTGAATTTCACTTACTCACTTTCACTGAAGAGTCCTTACTTTGTAAATGCTCAAGTGGCTGCCCGTCTGTCTCTCTGTCAGTTGGTCTATCGGTCTGCTTGATAATAAACTGTGAGATGAGAAGGAAAAGTAACATACACACACGCACACAAGCGCATATATTGTACAAGTTGCTACTAAATTAAGCTATCAAGTAACGCCAACTGACTATATGAGCGCCATGGATGGAGTGTAGCGGCGGGGAGTGGATTCTGAAATTATGGTAGTAAAGCAGCTTCCAGTTGCCAGTGGAGAGTTCCCAGTGTGTGTGACAGTTCCGCATAGCCAAACATTCCGTTAGCCAGCTGATAGGCAACAACAACAACAACAACAACCAGCTTTTTTTATGCTGCATGTGTGCGGTCTTGGTCAGTTGCGGGCAACAACACTTTAATAAATATATTCTTAGGGTGTAAAGTAATTACAAACAGTAGCTCTGGGGCTACTAAAATTTCAAGTGGAAGCAAAAATTGTCTATAAGCAAATTTAAGTGGAGCGTTGATATGCAAAATACTCGTATGGTGTGCTCGTAATTATATGTAGATATGTGTGCAAGCATACATATATGCTGACAGCAGGTGCGCATCAGCAGTGCACAAATTAAATATAAAAAAAAGGAAGGAGAAGGAGAACCAAGGCTTTATACCCTTCAAGGAGAGAGAGAATAATTTCTTTTACACCTAAAAATGTACAGTAATTATATAATGTGTATCAGGCTTACAAAAAATACATAAAATTTTGGAAAGTTAATTCAACAAAAAAAAAAAAAAAATCATAACTGTATAATTAATTATATATATTTTATACTCTTTCGATTTCGATGTGTCAACAAGTCCAAAACACGTAATCATGTGCACTTAGTTGCTTTTATTCTTAAAATTTTGAGCCAAATATGAATTTTTGAACAATCCGTTATATGACAGCTACATGTTATAGTCAACCGATTTTTATGTTTTCCACTGCTAATGATTTCTAGCCCAGTATAAGCAAAGTTTACCAAATTTCATGCTCCTAACTACTTAACTCGCGTACTTTTAAAGCCGAAAATGCATTTTTAAACAACCAGTTATATGGCAGCTATATGTTATAGTCACAGAATTTTCTCAATTTTTTCTGCCAATAGTCTACCTTACATTTGAGCGAAGACCACCTAATTTCATTAACTTAGCTGCTTAAATATAGGAATTTTGTGTCAAAAACGCATTTTTGAACAGTTAGTTGTATGGCAATCATATGTTATAGTCAACCGATTTTAGATTTTTTTTCACGGAGTATATTTTTAACTTAAAACTTTTCAGGCATATCAAATTTAGAAGTTTTTAGCTGCATAATTGACCAAGTTTTACTTAAAAAATGCATTTTTGAACAGTCGATTATATAGCAGCTATATGTTATAATCACACAATTTCGATAATTTTTACTACCATTAGTATACCTGCAATAGAAGTGCAAAATATAAAATTTTATGATTTTAGCTTTATAACTATAGGAGTTTTGAGCTAAAAATGCATTTTTGAACAGTAAGTTGTATGGGAGCTCTATTTTATAGATAGCTAAACTTTATGATTATAAATATCATAGCTCCGTATATGACATGTATTCAATATGTCAAGTTTCAGTTGCTTAGCTGTTTAATTGTAGAAGTTATTAAGCAAAATTGCATTTTTGAACATTCTGTTGTATGGAAACTCTGTGTTACAGTTCTTTAACCTGTCTACTTCAGAGTTATAGTGTTTGTATACCTATACACAATGAAAATATATCGAAATTTTATTGATTTATCTTCAAGATTCTGCTTCTTTTGCTACTAACAAACTTCGTCTCAAAGGCATAATATCAATTCTTGGTGTGTAGAAGGTATAAATAGCAAATATAATGGGTGGTACAGAAAATTTATTCGAAAAGCGGAGGGAATATTCGAAAACAACAATAAAAATAATAATAATTTCACTAGCTTGCTGTGAGTGTCTACTTTTAATGTTTCAGAGCAGGAACTGAATCGAAGTCCCTCAACTCTCTGAAAGCCATAAATTTTTTTTAAAACGAATTATTGTTGAGTAAATTCAAATAAAATTCGTATTCAGATTGAGATAGTTGTTTCGAACAATAATTTCTGGAAGAAATAGAGAGACGGCTCGGTGCAATAATGACCTAGCTTATAAATAAAGGGTGATCCAAGTATAGGTCCTTTTTTCCATAACCCTTTTTTCCATAACCCTTTTTTGACAGAACTGCCATGTGGGTTTTTAAGTATTGTTTGGCATGTCAGACTTACGTCTGAACAACGTCTACAAATCATTCAAATTTATTACGAAAATTCACGTTATGTAAAGAATGTGTTTCGGGCGCTTCGCTCAACTTATGATCAACATAATCGGCCTACTGAGCGTAGTATTCGCAACACCATCACCCATCTTGAGAACCAGCATTTATTATTATATAATATTCGACCATTCGACCGAGTAGACCACGTCCAGCACGCAGTGAAGACAATATAGCGGACGTAGCTGAGAGTGTACACGAAGACCGTGGAGAGTCGATTTGGCACCGTTCGTAGCCTCGACGTATGGAACGACTTGGCGCAATTTACGTCGAGATTCTACATTGAAAGCGTACAAAATACAGGTTGTGCAAGAATTGAAGCAGCTCGACCTTCCCCAGGGACATCGCTTCGCTATATGGGCTCTTGAAAAGTTCCAAGAAGATCCGACGTTTTCGAGCCAAATTTTGTTGAGTGGTGAGGCCAATTTCTGGTTCAATGCTTATGTAAACAAGCCAAATTGCCGAATTCGGGACGAAGAGTCAGCTGAGGAGATTCAAGAGCCGCCATTTTGTTCAGAAAAAACAACGGTTTCTTAGAAAATGATGCCAGTGAGAACGTAAACGTCAATGGCGACAGGTTACCAAGATCGTGTGATATCACACCGTTTGACTTTTTCCTGTGTGGGTAAAGTCTAAAGTTTATGCGGAGAATCCCGCTTTGATTCAGGCCTTTTAGTGAAACATCACGCGTATAATTCGCCAGTTACCAGCAATGAGTCGAAATGCTCGAACGAGTCAACGAAAATTGGAATCAACGGAGGATGGACCATCTGCGACGTAGCCGCGGCCAACATTTGAAAGAGATAAGCTTCAAAAAATTAATGCCAAAGAATTGACTTTCGAATGATAATTAAAATTGAATTTTCTGTGTTTTTTGCTGTTTTAAAAAAGTAGGGTACTTCGAAATGGATCACTCTTTAAATATATACTCGAATGTATATGAAAATATGTTTTTTTTTTTGTCCAATAACTGATGGTCTATGCAGTTGCATACCTTCTACCAGCACCTTAGCTCATTAGTTTTAGGCCCAACCTGTGTATATCGAAGACTTCATTAATATATTGAAAATCCTGCTAATAAATTTCACGCTTGAAAAAGTAGCCCAAACAGGTATTCGAGCAAAAAAATCTCAGGCTTTCCATATATATATATATATTTTTTGCCCTTCATCGCCATTTTTCCATGGTTTGGAGTGCTTTTTGTTTAATTTTTATGTAATTCAAGTAGTTTGTCAACCTCTACCTACGACTTTCTTGCATATCCAGTGAAATATGCTCAATTTTTTATAAAATTTATTCATTATGCATATTTTTCATACACTCGTATGTACATATGTATATTTATATTCATTTATTTTTTCTTAATTTGTAATTTAATACTTTTTGTGCGCAACTAAGCATATCCTTAAGGTATATAACACACTCATTGCACTGCTTTATTGGCAGTCAGTGTCCTGCAGTTTGTGTGTCTCTACCTGCTGCCGCTCTAATGCGTTTATTGTCCACTGTGTGTGTGTGCACTCATGGGTCCAAAGAGGGAAAAAGAAGTGGAAAGAGGAGAAGGAAAAAAGACAATTATAAATTTTTGCAGTTGACAAAATTTGTATCCTCTCTCTGCTGCTGCGGCAACATTTAACGCCTTAAACGTTGGTTCCTCAGTTGGTCTGTGTGCTTGCTGCAGCTCTGGCTGCTATTGTCGTGTACGCTATGAATGTCTGTATGTATTTGAGTTGGGTTCCTTTCTTTTTTTTTTTTTTTTGAATATTTTTTTTTTTGGTCTCCAACACTTGAGTTGTGGGAAACACACTCCGGTGTGTCAAATTATTTTGAAGTGTTTGGACAGATTTTATTGCAAGCAATCAAGCAGCCAAACAAAATTTCTAAAATCAAAAGCATTTGCCTTTAAAGGTACCTCAAACACTGTATTCTCTTACACATATACGTAGTTATGTATTTATATGAGTATACATGTGTGCTGTACATGCCACATTGGCATTTGATATCCTTATGCCCGCCTTTCGCCATGATTTTTATTAAAAAAAAAAAAAAAAAAAAAAAAAAAAAATTTTTTTGTATAGCAAAAATCGGTAGGCATAACATTGCATATCGTATTCAGTTTTGTTTAATTTTTTTGATTTGTTTGATTTGTATTTGGCTGTGTGTGGTGTGGCAGTGAGGCGTTACCCCCTACAAATTCGCACATGTCAATCGCTTTTGGGGTTTCCCTCACCCATTTAAAAACATATTTATAACTTCTCATATATCATGGCATGTATGTATGTAACAACTTCCGTTTTTCCTTATTTTCTTTTCTTTTTGCATTATGAAATTGTTCGAATTGTTCGATTTTCGTATTTGTTTCTCGTTTTAATAAACATTTTCATTTTTTTTTTTCGAAAAATCAGTTCTTTTGTTTCGGCATTGAATTGGTGTAGCATTTCAATCATAATAAATAATCAAATTGTTGCGTAAACAATTGGTTTGTTGATATGTGTACATTTGTATTTGGTTATTTCCAGGTTAGATAACAAAAAATATCAGTAAGGGGCTCACTGAGATATTGCTCTGTGAGAATATTTTCAAAATTTCAAAATTGCCAAATTTCCATATACTTAACTGCTTAGTTCTTGGAGTTAAGAACCAATATTGTATGGTTGAAAAATATTAAAAATCTGATATAATGTTATACAATCATAGTTGTTGCATCAGTTTGATATTGAATTTTGGTTCATTTTTTTTTTAAAAAAAACGTCATCAAGTCAAATTTTGTGGATGCAAAGAGTTTTCTTCTTCTGTTGCATAAAAACATCGGAACGCAGTTGTAGTACTACTGATTGTTCCAAAAATGTGATCCATTTCGAGGTTTCCTACCATTTTAAAGAAAAATATTAAAACACAGGGATTATTTATTACCAATCGAAAGAACATTCTTTGGCATTTATTTCTTGAAGATTATCTCTTTCAAATGTTGATCACAGCTACGTCTCAGATTATCCATCCGTTGATCATTGATCGATTGTCGATGACTCTTTCGAGCATTTCGACTGGTAACTGACGAATGACACGCGTGATGTTTTGCTCCAAGAACTGAATCGAAGCGCTAAAAGTCCAACGATGTGATATCATACGATCTTGGCGGCCAATCGACCGGCCTAAAACGTGAAATTATCTGCTCACCGAAGTGTTCTCTCAATAAATCCATTTATTGATGCGATGTGTGGGAAGTGGCGCGGCGTCGTCTGGTTCAAACCAACTGTCACGGAGATTATGAACTTCAATTTCAGGCATCTAAAACTCGGTTATCATGGCGCGATAATGGTCGCCATTGACGGCATCATTTTTGAAGAAATATGGACCGATGATTCCACCGGCCCACAAACCACACCAAGCCGTGGTTCTTTCTAGATGAAATGACAGCTCTTGAATCTCTTGAGGTTTCTTTTCGTCCCAAATGTGGCAATTTTGCTTGTTTACATACCCGTTGAGTCAGAAATGGGCCTGAAAACATCAGATCTTCTCGGAATTTTTCAAGAGCCCATAGAGCGAAGCGATGTCGCTTTAGAAGGTCCGGCGGCTTCAGTTCTTGCACAAGCTGTATTTTGTACGCTTTCAATTTAAGATCTCGACGTAGAATGTGCCAAGTTCGGCGCCGAATCGACTCTCCACAGTCTTCGTGTACACCCTCAGCTACACCCGCTATATTTTCTTCACTGCGTGCTGGACGTGGTCTACTCGCTCGAATGGTCGAATATTATATAATAATAAATGCTGGTTCTCAAGATGGATGATGGTGTAGCGAATCGTATGCTCAGAAGGCCGTTTGTGTTGACAATAAGTTGAGGGAAGCGCGCGAGGCACATTCTTTACAGAACGTGAATTTTCGTGATAAATTTGAATGATTTGTAGAAGGTTGTTCAGGCGTAGGTCTTTCCATGATGAAATGCCAAACAATACTGAACAAAAAAATACCATGACAGTTTGACACGACTCACACGTGATCTGTCAAAAAAAGGCTATTGAAAAAAGTTTGTCTACTTGGATCATCATTTATTTTATATTATTTAATTTAATTTTTTAATTTTTTATTTAATTTAATTTTATTACACTTCTTTTAATATCTTTCGTTTTATTTAATCATATTTTTTTTTTAGTATTTTTTTTATTTTAGTTTTATGTTTTATTTTCATATTTTCTTCATTTATTCACCTTTATTTATCTACAAATGTCACTGGATTTTCCCCACAACATTTTTGCCGTGCACTCAATTTATTTATATTCTAATTATCTTAAACAGAACTCATGTATATGCAGCTGCATATACATAATTCCCTGTCATTCTCAAGCCAGAAGTGCAAGTTCATACTTGACAAGTGTCTCAGCGACCTCGCCAGCCAGCGCACCAACCAGGCAGGCTGACAAGCAGCGCCATGGCGAGTTAAATACTTCCCAGTCAGTTAGTCAACTAAAACATCAAATGAATAGACAACATTTCGTATATAAAATACTTTGGCAGTAATGCATTTGAAAGTCAGCGCTGGAGCTCCATGAGCTTCAGTCACATTTCCATTGCGACTAGAGCCAGCGCGCTGCTGGTGCTTGTGTCTCTTGCCGCACTCCACACACAATTATAATTAAATATGCAATATGTTGTTGTTGGTTGAGTTGTTTTGCAAATTGTATACTAAGATACACACACACACACACATGCCTTTCTGTCTAAGCAAAAATATTTCTTTTGCTCATTTCACATTTATTTCCTTCATATCGCCGCTGATTTGCTGTGTTTCTGAGTTTTGCTCCCATTTTTTTCTTACGAAATGTCAAACACTAATTGGTGCAAGTACGTTACAGGTGCTGCAGCAGCGCGACTACTCAACCCATTAGGCAGAGCCAACGTTTGGGATCTTAATGGTCAACCCCTCCGCGCTGCAGCGCCTGCTCGTGCTCCTCAACACACAGTGTGGCAATGGCAAGTTCTTTTTGCTAGTGAGCACTGCACTGCTCTGTCATATGTATATATATGTATGTGTGTGTGTATGTCACCATCTGTTGTACATTGCGCCTCAGCGCAGTCGCCACTTTTGGGAAGGCGAACTTCTTTGGCTTGACTGCACTTGTTCATGGTTACTTAGTTGCTTGTCTAACTGTTGCTGCTTGCAATTTCCGCGCAATTGTTTTTGTTGCCGTTTGCATTTCACATGCTATGGCTGTTGTTGTTGTTGTTGTTGTTGTTGTTGCTGCTGTTGTTGTAGTTGTTGCCTAGCTTGTTAACACGGTGTAGTGATTTCTTGTAAGTGACAGCGCTAAAAAGTCTGGGAAAGACTTATAGATTCTCCCGCGCCTTTAACCCTCCAATGCTGGAGTTGCTGTCACAATGTTGCTAAGCAACCCATGAGGGTATGTGTGTATGTATGTGACATAATTTTTTCCGCGACACTGCCTTTTCTCTGCTGCACTGCTCTCTCTTATTCGATCCGCTTCTAAATCTCACTGTACGCCTGAGCTTGACCTGGTTCATATTTGCATTAAATTTATGGTATCTCTAGGCATGTAATTGCACATATTTATGCAGATTTTTACACGAAGCGAGTGAGTGAGTGAGTGAGTGTGTGAAATAAGTGAGCTGACGCGCTGAGAGAAAATCTAGTGAGGCATACGAGGCCGAGCAGAAGCGGAAGACTTAGATATAGCTAAGATTTAAGGGCATTCGTAAGACTCCCCTCAGCGGAAGACAAGTATATTCGGCGTTTCTTTTTCTAGTTCTCACGTCCTTTCTTACCTGTTGGAACAACATTATGAAATGTTCAAGGATAGCCAATAAGACGCCGTGCTGTTGAGTACCAGATCCCAAAATTTTGTGAATTTATCAGGTTTAAAGTTGCATTGAGGAGATCCGCACAGCTCCTTCCAGTTATTAGTAGGTCATCAACCACAGTGCCGTGTGAGCAGTAATGCGTATCAGAGCATCAGGGACTCAAATCCTCTCCAAACCAACACCCGCAATTGTAGAAAAAGGTATTTTTAGATGCCGTTTGGAAATGGCTTAAGAAAATTATAGGTCTCTCCATTTCTAGGAGACGCACACCATAATACGAAAAGATATGCTCGGCTAACAATCACTTCAGCGATTATAGAGTGCAAATTATATATATTAAAGAACTCTTACACACGAAAATTGGCCTCTTTTCCTCAACCCTCAAGCGCTGCCATTTCATTCAGATAGAACCACGGCTTGGTGTGGCTTATGGGCTGGTGGAATCATCGAAATCATCGGTCCATATTTGTTCAAAAATTGTGCCGGTGAAAACGGAAACGTCAATGGCGATCGTTATCGCGCTATGATAACCGAATATTTAAAGCCTGGAATTGAAACTCTTGATCTCTGCAACATTTGGTTTCAACAAGATGGCGCCACTTCCCACCCATCGCATCAAGCAATGGATTAATTGAGAGCAGATAATTTCACGTTTTGGGCCGATCGATTGGCCAACAAGATCGTGTAATATCACACCCTATGATAATATGTAAAGTCTAAAGTCTATGCGGACAAACCCGCTTCGATTCAGACCTTGGGGCAAAACATTACGCGTGTCATTCGCCAGTTACCAGTCGAAATGCTCGAACGATCATCGAAAATTGGACTCAATGGATGAACCATCTGAGACGTAGTCGCGGCCAACATTTGAAAGGGATAATCTTAAAAAAATCAAAGGTCAAAGAATGTTCTTTCGAATGTTAATAAACATTCTCAATTAAATTTGGATTTTCTGTGTTATTTTTTTCCTTAAAAAAGTAGGTAACGTCGAAAGGGATCGCATACAGCATACATACATACGTACGAATTTGCATATTCAAAATTTTGCCATGCAATCAAGTTTACAATTTCTCAAAGCGAATTGCAGCGCACTACACAATCATTTTTTTTATCTCAAAATTCGTTTTGAAGTTACCAAATTATGCCCTCATATGTAGGTATGTGGATTAAAACACTAAAAATAATAATAAATAAAAACTCATTTCATGCACAGCTTTTTCCAATCATTATCACAAAAAAAGAGAAAAAACAGAAAATCATAGCGATTTCCATTATATTCCAAATGCATTCTTGACAACCATGAACTTAACCCAGATTTGTTGTCATTTTCATTTTCATTCTCATTCTCATTACTTTTCTCCATTCAAGTGAAAATGTGTTGCAAATTCTTTCTACCGCAACCACAAAAACACATAAGCGATGTAGCACATGCGAAGAGTAATAAACTTCAAACCAATTTTTCAAAAATCAATAATTTATACAACACTTTTCATATGAATGAAATGAAATTTCCTAATTAATTACAATTTCACAAAAACAGAGAAATCATTAATTTTCACCACGTGAATTTGAGGTCATTGCAGTTGATTGATTGCGTCAATGGCAATGAGAATGATTGCGAGTTTGACAAATAAAGGTATTTCTATTTAAAATTTTACACTGTACGGCTAGAATATAGTTTTAGAACTCAAAGTCTGACAAAACTCACTAAAAAGAACCAAAGGAATTTGTATTCTCTAGCTTTAGCTAATTGGAGAGTAGTGGGATGTATTATAGTTGGATGAGAACTTAGCAGATATTTTTTACATGCTACCTCGATATCTCACACTCTCTCCGACCATCTCATTTTATCTGCATTAATCACCGATGAACATTACGGAACATAACCACTGCGGGTTAGAGGTTCAAGAATTTACACGCGGCAAGGCATGCCCTTCGTAAGAGGCGAATAAAATCCAATAGTTCCCGCGTAAATCGGGTCTTTAAACTGGAACGACCCGGATTTTTATTTTATTTTCTTTTATTGCGGGGACTGTCATTCCCGCAATATTCCCCGAAGCCCAATTCGGGGAATTTTTCTGCGGTTACAAAGATCACGAGCGGAGAGAGCAAAGAGAGAGAGAGAGAGAGAACACCACTTTTAAGGTTTACCGGGTAGACTTTCGATTCATCACTTTTGTGTGTTTCACTTTCACGTCCAATCAGCAAGCTGCAGAAGTGATCTCTTCGTTAACGCAGTGCACTCTGTGTATTGATTATCAGATCACCTTTTTTGGGTCATCTACATGTGTATGCTCCAGTTTTGAAACTTGCCGTAAGTCAACGTCTCTTTGCATAGGTTTTTCGAGCATAACCTCATGTAATGTATGTATTTTTTGTTCTTTTAGTAATATTTTTTTTTATAAATATGCTAGGAGAACCAGCCAAACGTTGTGGTGGGAAATACGATTTTTCGGAAAGGTCGGACGGTTCGCAGAAGCGATACAGACATTCGGAATGCTCCCAAGGAATGTTTCGACCTGGAATTTTTTTTTTTACAAGCCTTCTGGGAACATTCTTTATTTATTGGTGATTCCAGTTAGTTAAAGAACTTAAAAAAAATTTAAAAACATGTGGGAAATCTTTTACCGGATATTAATTTATTTTCCAGAGTATTTTTTGTAAAAATTCTCTCAAATTCATTGATATATATAAATAAATTAAAAATATTGAATTGCTTAATTAGCATCAGCTCACTCTGACTCTCAAACCCATTGTGAAACCACTGAAGATCTTAATGAATCTCACCTGCTAGTCAAATCAATGCATGGTGCTTGCAGAGCTGATCTTCGTCATATCTTTACATCTAATATTTGGTAAAAGTATCTAAAGACTGCCGCTTCTGGTAACTTAAACCTAGGAAGTGCCTAGGAAGTTTCAAATACTTCCTCCTCTCGATAGCTTCTGCAAAAGTCACTTAATGGTACATGCAGTTTCTCTGCATGTCTGATGCATGGAAGATGTCCGTAAGAAGAACTCTAATTGTAGATATTTCCTATCTTTGCAGCTCCTTCAAGCACCCCTGACCGCTTTTTATTCCGTGTTGTACACATTACCTTGGCCATATTGCAAACATTGAGACCTTTACCGTCTTAAGTTAGTATCTGTGATGAGTGACTCTCGTATAATGAGTTTAAAAGTGAAGGGCGGCATGTCCAAACTATTTCAGGAGGATGAAAGTGGGGAGGAAGTATTCTTCCTTTCAAGTCCCCCACACTAGGTTCAGAGAGAGCTGGTTTATCATCACGAGCTAGTAGAACTACTACAATTATTAATAAAAAAAATTATACCTAAATGCATTCCAAAATTTTCATATACTGCACTTGCAACATTTTGAAAGTCAGCGGAGCGTGCAACATGAACTTGAACAACAAATTTGATGCATCGATTAATATTGGCAGGTTCAAAAACATTTTTTTTTTGTTATGCCAGTGATGGCAAAAATTTTATAAAACATTATTGCATGCAACCACCGAGGGGTTGCGCAGGTGCAACATACTACAAGACATACCACACACATTATATTTTCGTTTTTTTTTTTTTTAAATATTAATGTATCTGCCTGCCCTACCACGCTGCCACCGTCCGCCACACTTGCCACACTGTATTTTGTATTTTGTATTTTACATTTTGCATAATTTATTCAAATGAGTTGAATGCAGAAATATATATATATATATATGTTGCATACACATACATATGTGGCAGCGAAAGAAGTGTTGCCCAGCACAGTTAGCCGCTGCCACAACTGATGATTATTATTTTTTCTGAGAATGTTTGCCGTTGCCATATTTTTGTAGCTGGCTAGTGCAGTTGTTGTTGTTGTTGTTGGTGTTGGTTATGTGGTTGTTTTGATGCTTGATGGCAGTGACAGTCAACGGTTGAGCTGGGTCAGGCATGCGTTAATTTACACACGCTGCTGCCGCTAAGAGGAAATGAGGGTACTCCGAACACAAATACTCATAAAATAGAGTGGCGGCAATGATGGTTTAAGTATGTACCTCACTGCGTGTGTGTGTGTGTATGTGTGTGTGTGTTTGTGTGAAAATGTGGGCGCAAAAAGAATTAAATGAAAATTATAATTTTAGGGGCTTAAGCCAAGAGCAAATCCAGCCATGTAGTTTATATAAATTACATAATATATATGTGCGTACGTACAGTGAGCTTCAAAAGTGAGTAGACGTTGAACTATCTACTCTGCGGAGCACAGAGTGAAGACATATTAAATATAAATTGAAATTAAAATGGAGTAATTCTAGAGTTTTCTATAAAAAAAAAAAAACTTCACGAGATGGCTAACAAGCTCTCTCTGAACCTAGTATGGGTGCCTTGAAAGGAAGCATACTTCCTCTCCACATTCGTCGTCATGAAAGAGTTGGCACATGCCGCTCTTCACTTGTAAACTCATTATACGAGAGTCACTCATCACAGATACTAACTTAAGACCGTAACGATCTCAATGTTCTCAATATGGCCAAGGTAGTGTGTACAACACGGAATCAAAAAATGGACAGTACTTAAAGGCACTGAAAAAAAGGAAAGAGCTAAATTCACGGGTCTTCTCACTGAAGCCATAAATGGGAGGGAGAACAACCTGAAACATTGAGGCTCTTACTAGGTTTAAGTTACAAGGTGCGGCAGCCTTTAAATACTTGAACGAAATAGCGGATATAAATATATGACGATGATCAGCTCTGTAAGCTCCATGCATTGGCTTGACTAGTAGGTGGGATTCATTAAGATCTTCAGTGGTTTCTTCGAACCGTCCGACTTCTCCGAAAAATCGTATTTTGTTTTCAATTTGAACAAAATACGAACATTACAACAACGTTTGGCTGGTTCTCCTTGTATTTAAAAAAAATTACTGCAAGAACAATAAATACAAACATTACAACGGATAATCCTCGATAAATTTGTGAAAAGAGCCGTTGAATTAGAAAAGGTTTCAAAACTGGACACATGTAGAGGACCCAAAGAGGTGATCTGGTAACCAATACGCAGAGTGTACTGGGTTTACGATCGGAACACTTCTACAGGCTGCTCATTGGGCGTGAAGGTGAAACACACGAAAGTGATGAATTTGGTCGAATGATTGGAATCTGGGTGTGTTCTATGCAATCACAAAAAAGGGGGCGCCACGATCTGTGAAATGTGTTTTATGAAGCGTATTATTTGAAAGATTTAGATCCATCGTCAATGAACTGAGCAGACCTTGTGGATTCGGTTTAGAACTGACAAATCTACCATAGACCAGTCACGCCAAATCAAAAAAAAAAGTTCCGACAAAAAAAAAAAAACCTTGGTAAATTTCGTCCGCAATGAAATCCAACGCAGAATCACTCTGGCTAACAGTCTCTACTTTGTGATGAGAGGGCAATTGAATTGTAAAGACCTCACTCGACGAAGCCACAGTTCTAAAAGGGCCTCAGCATTTCCGTCCTGCTATTTGGTGCGGAGGCATGGACGATTACAAAATCTGAGGAAAATCAGCATTAAGAGTTTCCGAGAGAAAGGTTTTGTGAACGATTTATGAACCAGACGCAGTTCAGAAAATATAGCGGCCGTAGCTGAGAGTGTACACAAAGACCGTGGAAAGTCGTTTCGACGCCGTTCGCAGCAACTCGGACTGATGTATGGAACGACTTGGCGCATTTTACGTTGAAATCTTAAATTGAAAGCATACAAAATAGACCCTCCCAAGCGACATCGCTTCGCTCTATGGGCTCTTGAAAAGTTCCAAGAAGATCCGACGGTTTTCGAGACAAATTTTGTTCAGCGATGCGGCATATTTCTGGCTCAATTGGTATGCAGTCAAGCAAAATTGCCGCATTTGGAACGAAGAGCAACCTGAACAGATTTAAGAGCTACCATTTTATCCAGAAAAAAAAAAAAACGGTTTGGTGTGGATTGTGGGCCGGTGGAAGCATCGGTCAATATTTCTTCAAAAATGATGCCGGTGAGAACGGGACCGTCAATGGCGACCGTTATCGCGCCACTATAACCGACTATTTGATGATTGAAATTGAAGTTCGTGATCTCCGCGACATTTGGTTTCAACAAGACGACGCTACTTCCCGCGCATCGCATCAATCAATGGACTTATTGAGAAAAAACTTCGGTGAGCAGGTGAGTTCACGTTTTGTTCACGTATTAATGGCCACCAAGATCGTGTGATATCACACCGCTGGAATTTTTGCTGTGGGGATATGTAAAGTCTGAAGTCTATGTGGAAAAACTCGCTACGATTTAGGCCTTGAAGCAAAACATCACGCCTGTTATTCACCACTTACCGAAATGCTCGAACGAGTCATCGACAATCGATCAATGATCAACGGATGGATAATCTGAGACGTAGCTGTGGCCAACATTTAAAAAAGATAATCTTCAAAAAATAAATGCCAAAGTATATTCTTTCGAATGACAATAAACATTCCGCATTAAATTTGTATTTTCTGTGTTTTTTCTTTAAAAAAGTAGGGGACCTCAAAATGGATCACCTGTTATTTAGAACCTTTAACTGTAGACTCATTTTTGAGTGCCACTGTAACTCGAAGCTACATTAACCTGCATACATAACCGTATGTAGGTATATGCATTTCCTAGTTAAAAGTACCACCGATGAACAATGTAACTTGCCACTGCCACTAGTTGTAATTGCAACAATGCTGCTGCCGCTGCTGCTATTGCCACTGCCACAGTATGTTGCATGTGCAGCACTTGCAAAAATTAATGTGTTGTAAAATTTAATTAATTTCAAAATTCACATACAAGCTCATAAATGCGTATTACAACTTGTGTCGGTGTGTGTTTGTGTGTGTGTGTTTGTGTGTGTTGCAGCATATAAATGTGCATTTTATTTGCGCGTGCAATTTTCATTCAAAGTCAACGGTGCGTATGACGTGCTCTTCTCATTATTGTTATTACCCAACAGTTGTTGTTGTTGTTGTTGTTGCTGCCGTTGTTATAGTTGCTGTTGACGATTGACGCGTGCATAGCCCTCATTTTAACACTCATTCACGCCGACACTGATGCTGTTAAAGTTCCGCTTTTCACATGCCACCAACAGTCTGCTGCCGAGCCGTCCAACCGCCGAAGAGTTGCCACCCTACTCATTTATTTATTTGTTTGTTTGTTTGTTTGTTTGTTTGTTTGTATGAATGTTGCACACCTGTGTGTACTCACTCGCTTACTCACTTACTTACATCACTCGCTCATGCTTTTCGCATTGTTTGCCACCTTCATTGTACTTTAATGAGTGCTTTTGATGAAGCCGTTACTCATATTGTTCTTATTGTTATTGTTGTTGTTACTACTTCCACTGCTGTTGGTAGTGTTACTCGTACTGCCATTTGCTTGCAACATTCGCACTGTGTGTTTAGCAAATTAATTTTTGGGCAAATATATATGTATACCCATAGCCCAGTAGGTATGTATATATGTACACAGCGATGTATGTAATGTATTTATGTATATATTTTTGCAATGACTCACTGCTGTAACAACTCGTTGCAATAACATTGCCTTGCCTCAGCAGCATTTATTTGGTATTTTACACACATTCACAAATACAAACATACACACATACATATAAACCAACAAAAAATACTTCTAATGACGAAGTAAAAGTTATTTAACTAGGGAAATTTTTGAAATTTCCATCATAGCACCCCATCTCAACTACATCACCATCGCCTAGTTGTTGTTGGTGTAGGTGGTGCAATTAAACAAGAATTTAATTATATTAACAATAAATAATCAGCTTTCACTCTCATTTCGTGCTGGCTGCAATGGCAAATGCATTTATAATTTCTGTTTTGAAAAGTTTCATGTTTAGTTTGGCTGTTCTGTGGCTAAAAATAAATGAAAAATCGCTCGTTTTTGTTTGTTTTTGTATATTGGATCAACTGCGCCAAAATTGTTTAGAAATTTTTGGCAAAATAATAAATTTTGTTCGAAAATCTGGCAAATTCTCTAAGCAAAAGAACGACAGGTTGGCAAAAGTTCACCTCGTTGGTGTAACCCCAAATTTCAAAAAAAAAAAAAAAAAAAAAAATATTCAAATGAATTTTATTTTTCGATACTATATTTGGTCCGCTTTGTAACCGCTGAAGCAATTTTTGGCCCACCTCTCCCTCCAATTTGTAGTTTTGCGTCTTGATGTTTTTACCAACAAAGCGAGGGAGCAAGACTTTATTCTAAGTCGCCTCCGAACCGCCGATGGATTTTTATGAGGAGCTTTCATACCAGAAATACACTCAGAGGGTTTAAGATTCTCTACCGAGGGGCGAGGGGCAATTAGAAAAATTAACTTTTCATAATTTTGGATGTTGGTCGAACCTGGGCTCGAACCCAGGACTATAGTTAGTCAAAAGCATCATGCCCATAAGGGCTGTCACAAATTAAAGCGAATAGTTCTTCTCCCCACACTGGACGTCCGAAATGCTTTTATTTGCAGTGCCCAGTGGAAGGATATCATTAAAGCCTTAGAAAATAAATTCTTCATCTTCCAATATCTTAGTATAATGAAAAGGACAGAAATCTACTTTACCAGACCACAGACGGCCCACGAAAGCTCTATGTAATGCCAAACGCAGCGCAGGGCTCTATACTTGTGGGTTACACTGACGACATCGCCGCGATAATTACTGCGCGCGATACGGAAGATGCACGTAGAAAGTTAAACCAAGTTATGATAAAAGCACAAATGTGGCTTGACCAGCATGGTCTTAAAATCGGAACAGAAAAACCCGAGCTGCTGCTATTAACGATGAAGCATATACCTCTAGAAATAGATTTGCACACAACCTCAGATGTGTTGAGATCAGGAAAAGTACTTAATTACTTAGGTGTAAGATTAGACCCTAGACTCTCCTACTGGGTCCAAATCTAGTATGCTGCGCAAAAAGCCTCCAGAATCACTTCTCAGCTTAGCAGACTGATGGTTAACATCGAGGGGCCGACTCAGGAAAAATAAAGCTTATAGTGGTGACCATAAGAAAAATGAGGAACCAAGTCAGTGCGTAAGACAGGAAACCCTCAACCGGTAGCAAGCTCGATGGGAAATGGAAAATCAAGGTCGATGGACGACCAGGCTTATAACAGATGTCAGAGTATGGACAAGTAGAAAATTCGGGGATGTAAATCACTATATTACGCAGATGCTGTCCCTGTCACGGATACTTCAGGGAATATCTATATACAATTGGGAAAGCCGAAAAGCCGTCATGTTTCTATAACGACGCCAACGAGGATGATCCCGAACATACATTCTTTAAATGCACTCGCTGGCAGCTGCTTCACTCATGCTTCACAGCGAAGAAAAATGCAAAAACGTAACGGAGTTCGTAGAAGATGCGAAAAAGCGGGACCTGGGCGCAGGTGATTCACTACAAAAAAAAACAAACAAAAAAATGGAAAGACACCCTGAAGTAACGCGAAAGCAGTTCCAGGGTGGTCGACGGTTCCTTAGGGGAGAGAGAGTTTTAGTGACCTGCAAGTGGTATTTACCTTTGATGTGACGACACAATAATGATGCGGAAGACATTTTTCTTCTCCTCATCCGCCCAAAAAAACAAAGTTGGACATGGGACTTTACACGAAGTGCCACCTTTGCCCTTGTAAGGAGTGGTGGAAGGGTGAAACCACGGTGAGTAAGTAAATAGGAACTGGTTAGAGCTGCTAGCTCTAGAGTAGATATAATTGATTACTGATGAGTTCAGGCGGAAAAATTGTTTTTCCTCTCTCTTTTTTTTTTAATTACTAAGTCTCTTGGCACAGAATCTGTAATTTAGACTGACTCACCTGTACTACTTACCAATTTCTCACTGACAAATAGCCAGTCAAATTTATGACTGATTAAAATAATTTATCGACGGTTTGCAGGTAGAAGCTTTGGCTGGAAGGAGTACAGGAAACACTAAAAAAAATATATTAAAATGAAAAAAAAAAATGCAAAGCGTAAAGTAGTCATCAGTGAAAAATCACAACACTGAGAGCAAAAAAAAAAAAAATAAAATAAAATAAAAAAAAATCATTAAAATTATGGCGAAGGTAAAAACAACAGATGAATGATACACAAACCGAAATGGAGCGAACCAATTACAATGCCAACGGAAATATCACTCCACACTGATGTAGAACAGCACTCAGGCGAGTGGACGACAACAGTAATAACAATAAATGCTGCTGCATATATGGATGAGTAGCAGTTAAGGGAATTTTAATTGAAATGAAAATTAAATAAAAAAAAAATATGAATATTTCTGAAAGCGCGATATCAAATGAAAGTCTATATGAAATATATATGGAGACAAACAAAAGCTATGAAATATCTGTGTAGAACCGTTGAAGGCAGCAACAACAAAAAAATATCGAAACAGCCAATGAAGGAAACAAAATTTATGACTTAAGCGATAATGGAAGGCGCCGCAAGGTGCAGCGTCCAATACAGCTTGGGAATGAGGGGGAAAAAATGAAAACAAAGCCTAAAGTGCTACAATAAGCAACAAAGCAAAAGAGTTGGAAGAAGCAGAAGAAGAAGAAGAAGAAGAAGAAATAAAAGCAAAAAAAGCCCCAACGAGCCAGCGAAACAAGTGTTACCAGCTAAACAACTTCCGATTTATCTCAATTGGTGAAAATTGAGACTGAATTCCATTTAACACCATTTTTGAAATGACAAAAAACACCACCAACAACAACCGAAAAGCACAACAATGCCAACGAGTAAATAAAACAAAATTCAAGAAATATAAGAAAGTGCGTACAAGCCAAAGCCACACCAAGCGGGGCAGACGCTTGAGAGCAGGGCGGCATGGAAATCAGCCAAGCGGCAGTTGAAAACCGATATTAATGGCATTTTGTCTCGGGTGTGTGTGTGTGTGGTGCCTTGCACGCCTGCGCCACCAAGCGAAAGTGTCAGTGTGAGACCGAAAGCATTTGTGCGTACGTGAGTGTGTGTGTGTAGAGATAACACCCGCCTCATATTCCACAGCTGAATATACAAAAAAAAAAGAAAAAAAAAAAACTCCAGCACATTTATATACGCCGTTTTGGCTCAGCTTAAGTGTCACGTTTAGACATTGAGGCCAAGCAAAATAAAAATAAAAAAACCAAAAAAAGAAGTAAAAGAAACACAAAACAAAGCCAGCAAGAACTCTTAACTCTGTGCAACACACTGTGCACCCAAAGCAGCGCCAGCGTCACATCGCATTGAGGCGTTGAGTGTTGCGCGCCGCCACCTTCGTACCTTCGTGCCTTCGTGCCTTCCTCCCAACTTCTACCAATACTTTCTTGGCGTCCCATCGACTGACCGGTAAGCACCAGCAGCAGTGTGTCATTTGATACCAAAGTACTTTGTTGCTGTTGTTATTAAGTCCACCTCGGGTTGGGGCTCCTTTTTCTTCATGTTGTTGTTGTATTACTTTGGTTTTGTTTCTCAATTTGTTAATTGTTGTTTTCTTGCGTCTCTTAATTAATCATTTTTTATACTTTTTCTCGTATCTCCTCATTTTCGTCAACGCGTCACACACCATCATTGGGAGATATTCAACGCTCATCCATCTAAGCGACACCGGCTGTGTCAGATAACAATGCGCAGAAAGTGTTTCTAAGTGTTACCAAAGCGTAATAGATTTATTTTAGCAGACGAGAAGGTCTGTTTACTGTCTTTCCCTCTACCGATCTTCGTGTTGCCAAAACAGTTTTTATTTTCTTTGCCTTTTTTGACACAGCAAAAGGGATGATGAGACATTGGAAAGATGATCAGGCGACAACAGACCCTCGCCGCTCTTCGAAGAGAGTCAACACCAGAAGCATAAAGATCATGACTGTGTAGAATATGGGAGTTAAAATGTCCTTACGGGTCTTCTTTGACTTTTTTTTAAGAGTTTATCTGCTAAGGAACAGAATAAGGCAGAGGGCCCTTCTTCCATCACATCATAGGGAATGTCCACAGTTCCACCCGATATGAGCTAGGAAATGACTATGAATCGAATGATACTTCCAATATGAGACAGAGATTGGGTATGAGACGGACCTTCATTAAAGACAAGCTTGAATTGTCTGCTGTCCGTTGGACCCTCCTTCATGCACGAGACAGGAAATTACTATGGTTCGGAACCTCCTTCCAATATATTACAGAAAAGGAGCATGAGACGCTCCTTAAGGGTAAGCTTCAATTTTTTTGGTGAGAAGTTCCCTCAGGAGGTATACAGAAATGCTAAGGGACGAATAATTCTTCACATATTAGATATGGAACTTCTCTCTGTCGGACCCTTCTTAATGCATGAGACAGGAAATGACTATGGGTCGGACACTCCTTCCAATATGAGACAGAGAATGGGTATGAGACGAACTCGCTTGGATTCTTTGGTAAGATATTTCCCCACGAACTATTCAGACATGAATGACAAGAAATGGCTAAGGGTCGGATCCTCTTTCCAACTTTAGGCATAGAATGGCGCTACGTCGGACCCTCCTTCCATTACACAGGAAAACCAAGAGTAAGCACGGGTAAGCATTGAGAGATAGGAGTGAATAGTATTAGATTCTTGTCAGGCACGACAACAAAGTCCTATGCTCCTGTACACTCAACCGTAGCAGGATCACCATTGAGCTGTATGTTGATTGTAGGCCCAATAACGGGTTAAGTACTGGTATTACGACTAGTGATATTGGGTGGAAATCAACTCAATCAATCTAGGGGCTTTGCAGTTCAGAGAACTAGTCTCAAAGATAAATTTTAAGAGCTCTGACTTAGATTTCAGTCTGGTAACACAGAGAGTGCAGAGGATCTAAAAATCTTAGTTAGAACAGTTGGTAACTCTGTTAAGAAAGTCTTTCTAGTCGGGTTTATACCTATGGTTAAATGCTTTTTCTTCATAACTATTAGTTTGGGGAAAAATATTCAAGGAGATGGCATCCCTAGAGGGAAACAGTTTATTTAGAGCTATTTTTCTATAAAAATTTAGAAAAGCTGTTAGCTCTGCTCAAAAATATTTTAATTTGTGAGCCTTAGTACAGCTTTTTAATTTTCGGAATTTTATTTTTCCCAAAAAAAAAACTTATAAAAATTAATATATGGCAACTCTGTCATAAACTGTTTTCAGCCTAAGCACTTTCAGGTGTTTTTTCCTTCGTTTTTTTACTCCTTTTGTAGTAACTCGTTAATTTATAAATTTTTTTAAATTAAATTTTTAAACAGGTGGCAACTTTGTTCGAAAATATGTTCTTCTCTGAATCTACTTACTTCCTTGATTAACAAATTGAAGCATTAAATATATATTTTTTTATATTTTTCGTTTTTTTTTTTAGTTTTTTACTTATTTTACTCAGTGTCGTAAGAAACGCTTAAGTCGATTTCACTAAATTTTGAGTGTACGGCAACACAAGCCTCCACCAATGCCAACAAAAGGTCAACAGCCAAACCAAAGTGACGCTTATGAATAACACTTTGTGGCTGAAAAAATTGTTTTTGGAAATTTTAGTGGAGATTGTCGTGCGTACGTGGCTGCGAAAGCTGTAAAAGATAAAAATGAAATAAAAATAAATAATAATCTATTGATGATGGTGCATATGCATGCATACAAGCATTCAAACATAAGTGGCGACCGAAAATGAAGCGACAAATCATTTTGTTGTCTCCAACTGTCTGCGACACACACACACACACACAAGCCGCTGCACTTACCGCAGAGGCCAGCAGCCGCAAGGGTCCAGCAGATCTATTAGATTAATACAAAATTTAAGTTGCTTGCAGCTGGATGCCAATGAAGTAATGTATTTTGAGGCAATAAACCAAAGCGAAGGCAGTAGAAGTAGAAGTAGAAGCGGCAGCAGAAGAGGCGCGCGTGAAACTTTTAAAGAAGACATCTTCTGCTCTCTGCGCTGTAGCAATGTGTGAATGCGTGAATGTCTGCAGATAAACACTTTGGCGGGGGGCCAGGCAACATGCAGTTCCAAGATTTGTATGTCGTTTGCTGCTTACACCAAGCATAGACGCCAGCCAGCCAGCAAGCCAGCAATCCGACGCTAATGACGTTAGTGGCTCAGGCACTCAGCTGAGTGCTTGACTAACGCTTGCCGGCCACCACAAGTGCGTGCGTGAAAATGACAAATAAAAATTAATTTAGAAAAATCTAAAACTAATGTCTTAATCAGTAGAAATTTTATTCTGGAAGACTAAAAGCAACGCATGCGCGGCGCATAATTGAGATACATTTGGGATTTTTCCTAGGCGCTTTTTTCAACGGCGCTTGCTACAGTTACTTGTCGCTATTGAGCGATTAGAAAATTACAATAAAATTTTGGGAACACTTAAAAGTTTGTTTTTGTATAAACTGAGTTACTCAACGTTGCATTTAGTTTTCGTTTGATTTTTTATGGTTTTATTACGTGGCTTGATATGCTCAACTGATTTTTATTACACCAAAAGGGTTCAAAATATTTTTTTCTTTTAAAGGGTGATCCAAGGAGAGGTACTTCTTCCAATAGCCCTTTTTTGACAGATCACGCGTGAGTCGTGCCAAGCTGTCATGTTATTTTTGTTCCGTATTGTTTGGCATTTCATCATGGAAAGGCTGACGCCTGAACAACGTTTACAAATTATTCAATTTTATTATGAAAATTCACGTTCTGCAAAGAATGTGTTTCGCGCGTCTCGCTCAATTTAAGGTCAACATATTCGGCCTACTGAGCGTACTATTCGCAACACCATCCATCCCATCTTGAGACCCAGCATTCATTATCGGATAATATTCGAACGAATAGGAAATATAGCGGCCGTAGCTGAGAGTGTAGACGAAGACCTTAGCAACTCGGATTGACGTATGGAACGACTTGGCGCATTTTACGTCGAGATCTTAAATTAAAAGCATACAAAATACAGTTTGCGCGAGAACTGAAGCCGCTGGACCTTCCCATGCGACATTGCTTCGCTCTATGGTCTCTTGAAATGTTCCAAGAAGATCCGACGTTTTCGGGCCAAATGTTGTTCAGCGATGAGGCCCATTTCTGGCTCAATGGGTATGTAAACAAGCGAAATTGCCGTATTTGGGACGAAGGGTAACCTAAAGAGATTCAGGAGCTGCTATTTCATCCAGCTGCTATTTCATTGGTTTGTGGGCCCAACGGTTGGTGGAATCATTGGTCCATATGTTTTCAAAAGTGATGACGACATGATAATCGAGTTTTTGGTGCCTTAAATTGAAGCTCGTGATCTCTGCGACATTTGATTTCAACAAGACGTCGCCACTTCCCACACATCGCATCAATCAATGGATTTATTGAGAGAACGCTTCGGTGAGCAGATAATTTCACGTTTTGGGTTAGTCGATTAAACACCATATCACACCGTTAGACCTTTTTATGTGGGGATATGTAAAGTCTAAAGTCTATGCGGACAATCCCGCTTCGATTCACTCCTTGCAGCAAAAAATCACGCATGCCATTCGCCAGTTACTAGTCGAAATGCTCGAACGAGTCATCGAAATTTGGACTCAGCGATTGGACCATCTGAGACATTTGAAAGAGATAATCCTCAAAAAGTAAATGCTGAAGAATGTTCTTTCGAATGATAATAAACATTTCCCATTTAATTTGAATTTTCTGCGTTTTCTTTCTTTAAAAATCTAGGGAACCTCGAAATGCATCGGCCGTTATTTTTTGACGTTTTTGGCGCATTCTAGTCTATTTTTTGTTAAGGGACTACTGACTCTTTATATTAAATAAATATTCTTAGTAAAAAACTGATAAGGACCATATTTCTTTTCTGTTCTCTCTTAAATTATTTAACCCAAAAAAGGCCACTCAGCGCTCTATATTATGAAAATTTAAATCAATTGTATTTTTTAAGCTGATTTAATGTTAATAAATAACATAGAAATTAAGTTTTGATAAAATTCAATACATTTTTGAAGTGAGTTCATTAAAACTTGCTAAAAAGTAAACAGAAAAATTTAAATATTTTAATTAATAAAAGAAATATTTATTTTTGGTACCAAAAAATTTAATTTAATTTTTAAAAATAAGAAAGAAAATACAGCGATTTCATGAAATCACTTTATATTCACGTTTAATTGCGATTTAGTATTAAAAAAAATTTATCTACTACTTGTATTTCGTGAAAGCAAAAAAAATTTCAAATATAATTTAAATGAGTTTTGAAAAAAAGAATTACAAAGATTTTAAGAATTTGCCTCAACTAATTTGCTTGTTTACCTGTCAAGCTGTCAGCATTTCTGACTACCGACCAAATAAAAAGCTCATTTTAAAAACTGAAAAGAGCAGCACTTTACTTTATTCTTATTACTTTATGCAACCACACCTTCCCAACATGACTCATAATTCATACTTATTTGTTAAGTTCTTTTAACGGCCTTTTTGATTATGCCGCCTTAATGTCTATGCAGATTTCTGCGGCTAAAAGCAAATGCACTCAAATAATATTTCAAATATGCTCGTGTTAATCTGCTTCTGAGAAATAATAAAGATTTGGTATGCGGAGAGATAAAAACAAAACTGAAGACTGAGCTTAGAAGAACTTTTTTTGTTCATATTATATTCGCTAAAACTGGTGAAACAGAAGTTTATTTTATATTTAGAATAAACACAATGAAGTAAAACTTGCATTTTTTACAAATTGTTATGCATATTTATCTCCATATGAATCTAAGCTTAATGTCGCACGGGACAATTATACAAATTTAAGCTGAAACGTCACTTAAACTCAAACTGTTTTGTAAAAATATATTTGAAAGAATTAAGAACTTCACTACCTCTACAACTGTTGCTGTTAATTTGTTAAGGAATATTTAAGAAAATTTGAATAAAGCACAACATTTGCAAGGGACATAAAGAGAAGTGATTCTCTTTGTTACGAAATTGAATCCCTAGCTCTTTAGAGGTTTAAGTTAGATTTGAGTATCACTAAATATCGATTAGAGACCATGGTTGTCAGTTAAAGCAAGTTAGAACTTTATCCAAAGTTTATTCAAACTTAAATTACTTACTTTCACAGGGCATGTCACATGGGACATTTTGTTCATCTTGAATTTTTTGTCATTTCTGCGGCAATGTCCTAGCGAGAAGAGAATTTACATAATTTTTTATGACGAAAAAATTATAAATTTGCAATTTTTGGTTATACATCTTGTTATAAAGTAAGTAAATTAACCAATTAAGTAACAAAAAAATTAAATTTGGTATTCTCCGAGTTATCAGGGCAAAAATCATTGAAATCGGACAGCAGAAACCTCTTCTTAATGGAATTTTCATTAACGAAACTTGTCTATAGCTAAAGGAAAAATTATTATAAAAGTATTTTTTCCGAAAAAAAAAAATTGGTCACATAAAAATATCGAAGAAGAGCTTTTTTTTATAGAAACATATACATTTTTATTAAAAAAAAAAAAATTTTTTTTTAAGACACATTTTTAAGCCAAACAACAAAATGTACAAATTTTTCTGCCAAAAATGTTTTTTTTATTTTCAAAACACACAGATTTTTGTGGCCAAAAATATAATTATTGGCAAAAATTTGAGGCAAAAAAGTGTTTGAATGCCACTTTAAAGCGCAACCTAATCCCTCCTCATATGACTTCGCACAGCGTAAATTCTGCGAATCGCATTAATGCATTCATACCTTTTTCATTCCATTCATTTTCAGTTTCCTTAGAATTCCAAGATTATCAATGAAACAGCAAAGCACAGCAAAGCAAAGCAAGGAAGAAATGATTAACTGGCAAATTTGTTACACTTTGTGATAGAGTAAAAAAAACTGAAAGGATGGATGATATAATTTCAGAGTAAACTTGCCGAACGGCGTAAATAATGATGAGCAGATTTGAGACAGACAAATTTTTCAAAAAAAAAAAAAAAAAAATATTAATAAAAATAAAATTAAAAAAAATTTAAAATATTAAATTGAAATATATATAAAAAATTCGACGAAAAAGTTGCAGCTTAACGAAGGCATTGCGAATCAGCACCCGAAATAATGACAGTTGAAGAACTAATAAATTTCTTTGAACAAAAAAAGTGAGAAGTGCTTACTAAATTTTTTAATTAAAATTATAATTTTTTTCGCTTATTCCCAAAGTCGGCAAAATACTAAAGCAGAATTTTTTTCCTCAGTAATTATGCATTTAATCAACACCAACAGCAGTGGCATATTTGTATATAAACTCAATTAACGTGTTCATTTCTGCAGGTATACAAGTGCTTTGTATACTTGTTGTTTTTGTTTTATGTATGGTGTATGTTTGTTGACAAAGTGGATTTTTAATTGTCATTGCCAAAGTGCCATCAAACTGGCAAATTAACTGACAAACTGACTGACTCTAACAGCATCAAACAGCAGCAGCAGCAGTGGACACAACGAGTTTTTTTGAGTGTTTTTCAAATCCCAACTAAATTGGCAGGGGAAGAAACAGGCTTTTTAATCTTCACACGCCACGCCACGTTTGTCAATCAATTCAGCACTTCATACATGCATATAAATAAATAAAATTAAAAATATATATGTATATGTTCGGGCATAAATCTCCTTGTTGCATATATTAAATTAAATTTTTTTCTTTCTATCAAATAAGTCATTATGAAATTTTCCTTTTTATTGACCATTAATAACTTTTAACTGTGCAGTAACGGTACTTTTAAGTGCAACAAATTGTCGCTTAATTAAGTAAGTTTAAAAACCTTTCACAATAAGTGGAACAAATGTTGCAACATCAAATTAACTGAAACACTTTTCAAGGGAGGAAATAATTTATTAAAAAAAAAAAAATTAATAGAAAAATTTGAAATATATTATTTAAAAAAAAAATAATTTTTTTTAGTTAAAAAAAAAAGAATATACGAGGGTTAATTGGTAAAAAAAATTTGAGCAAGCTGCGTCATTTAGTTTGTATTTCACAGCTATTTAAAGCAGACGACCTCGTGAACCTAAAAAAAAAAAAAAATTAAGAAAAAACTGAGTTTCGTGCGCTGATTAAGCATTATTTTTTGCGTGAAAAACTCCTCGCCGAAACCAAGGAAACACTTGATAAATACTCTGAGGATCCCGCACCATCAACTGCAATGGTTAAGAAGTGGTTTACTGAGTTCCGTTGTGTGATCGTACCAGTATAAGTGGCACCGAGCATTCAGTTCGCCCAAAAGAGGTCATCATGCCAGAGATCGTCGATAAAATTCCTAGAATGATATTGGACGATCGGAGAATAAAAGTGCGTGAGGTGATTGAGGCTGTCGACATCTGAACAGAGCGGGTACATAACATTTTGCATGAAGTTTTGGACATGAAAATGCTATCCGCGCGATCGTTCACACACGACCATAAGCGCAACCGTGTAACCACTTCAAATAAGTCTTTGGCGTTGTTCAACGACAATTCAAACGAATTTTTGCACCATTTCGTTAAAGTAGACGAAACAGGAATCCACAACAGCACACCAAAGACCAAAGAATAATCTACATATTGGGTTTCTCTGAGTGAACGGGCACCAAAGAAGGCCAAGGTGGGTCTGTCGGTCAAAAATGTCATGACAACAGTTTTTCTTGTTTTGGTTTGCATGAGGTGTCATTTACCTTGAAAAACCGATCCCAAGGGAATATATTTATTTGGCTTTTAGACATATTCGATACTGATTTGAGGAAGAAACGATCGCAGTTGGTGAAAAAAGTGCTATTCCATCAGGACAATGCACGTTTGCTGTCGTAGTCACCATGTGATATCACGAAAAAATTTTCCCTGGTACAATAAAGATCTGGATATTGTAGTAGGCTTAACTTCTACCTATCCAGACTCGACCCTTACATACCCAACACATATTCAGCATGCTATGAATCCACGCTCGACACTAACCACCGCTTTGCATACCCACTTAACCCGACTCATCTAACACCCCCTCTCCCTCTACTCCGAACCCGTCGAAACAGCTCGTTCCTTGGGCCTCCCGTTAGATTAACACGATGACTAAGAATGGACCTACTTGACCCTAGGCGGGGTTGGCTAGCCCTAGCTACAACAACAAAAGCAACAACAACTATGAACATTTTTTTCTGATCCCACGTCTGCTTTTCTATCGACTTAGACTTTCTTATGATTTTTTTTAGGTCAATTACTTTAGTTTCTACCACAAGGCAGAGGATATCCACAAACGGGACTCCAAACTTATTGAAAGAGTAGAATATTTCAAGGTAAATTTTAATGCTAACGGCACATAGCCTTATAGAAAGGCAAGCAGAAATGCACTTTTCAGAAGAGGCTGCAAGAGCTACATAAATTACAGGGAAGTAGACACGATTTTCCGTCAATTATACGATAGTCCTCGGCACGGTATTTTTATTTCACATGTGTCCCTTAATTCGGCATTCGCTCTGAGAATTCATTCTGATATTTCCTCTAATTGCCTTAGCAATGCCCTTAAGCGTGATCTTCTGATCTAATGAGCTGTGTAAATAAGGATTTACCGGTTAATTTCTTCACCGCTTAAATGAACCAAAAATTGGCAAAGTTTTGAACTGTATGGAAGTAAGCAGGGCATACTGTACCCACTGACGTCAGGAAGTCGCTATTCATTCCAACGAGTACATATGTACATACATCTATATATACATACGTTGTACCCGGTAGTCAGCGTACAACACTTAATGAGCTGCCCATAAATTTGCTTTTATAGCCAATCATGTTAGCTGTTGTTCTTCAGCAATTCTATTAGATTGCTAATCTTCTGCTTTTTATTTTGTGGCTGACAAAAGTTATGTTTTTTTTTTTAGTTTTTAGCTGAATTTATTCATATTTTTTGATACTTTTTGTGCGTGCATGTGTCTGTATGTAAGTATTTTTTTACAATTCTCTATTCTTCATTTCTATTGTTGGCAGTTTTATCTAATTTTGATTGCTTTTATTGCTATTTAGTTGTCATACATACATACATTTTGCCGTTGATGGACAGTTGGTTTTGCGTGAGCCATCATCCAAGCCATATTTGACAGTTCAACTCAACTTTTTTTGCTTAATTTTTTTTTGACTAATATGTTATTGTTATTATAGGCATTATTAGTGAATAAAATTTTAATTTATGCACATAATTGGCCGGTGTGTGAGTGTAAGCGCGAAGCTTACATATGTATTTGGATTTAAAATTATTTCTTTACAATTTTTTCCATTCTAAATTTTTATATTATATTATGGCCTGCTACTGACTGACTAATAATAGTATTTTTTTCGTTTTTTTTTTTGATGCCACCTTAGCTGATCTCATGCCATATTTGGCGCATAATAAGAACTAATAAAAATCCGAACTTTTGTATTTCAGTGCGAGTTGGCAAGAAGAAGAGTAACAAAAGGTTGTATGTATGTATATTTCTTAAAAAAAAAGCCACTAATACCTAAAATTTAATTTTATTTTATGTTCTTCTGCATAATTGTTTACTAAAACTAATATAATTTATCGGCAATAAGCGTTTTTTCACTAAGAAAAGTTGAAATTTTTAAATGTTGTTTTTTAAGCGCAAAATTCTGCAATGAATTTGCCCATTGATAGCATTGGCTTACAAAATTTAAATTTCCTAATTAACAAACTAACTTTTTTTTACATTTTTCGAAATAATGGGTAATTTATGACTCATAAAAGGTCGCGAAAAATATATGTTTCTTTAAAAATAATTCTAGTTAAAGTACCGTTGCAGCTAATTAGGAATTTAAATAGCCAATTAATATGGCCTCAAGAAAGGCTTTTGTGTCTGTGATGACCTCTTCATTCGACTCGAATCTCTTACCGTCCAGTCATTTATACAGGTTTCGAAACCAGAAATAGTCGCACAGGGCTAAATCTGGAGAAGAAGCTGAATGTAGAGAGCAGTTCGTAGCTAAATTTGTGAATTTTTGCCATGGTGTCATTGTCCTGATGGTACAGCACTTTTTTCGTCGAATTCGGTCGTTTCTGCTTCAAACCGATATCGAATCTATCTAAAAGCTCTGAGTAATATTCGCTGGTGCTCGTTTTACCCTTACCGAAGTAATCGATCTGTATAACAGCTCGTGCATCTCAAAAAACTATGGCAACAACCTTGTTGGCCGACAGACCCGTCATGGCCTTTTTTGGTACACGTACATCGGGAGAAATTCACTGTTTTGATTGTTCTTTGGTCTCTGATGTGCTGTGGTGGATCCATATTTCGTCTACGGTAATGAAAGAGTGCGAAAATTCGTTCAGATTGCGGTTGAACATCGGAAAACACTCCTCTGAAGTGTTTACAGGGATTACTCTTATGGTCTTTTGTGAGCAATCGTGTCACCCATCGCGCAAATAGCTTTTTCATGTCCAAACCTTCATATAAAATGTCATGCACCCGCTCAGTTGAGATGCCTCAACAGTCACACGCTATTTTAATCTCCGATCGTTCAATATCATTCCATGGATTTTATCGACGATTTCTGTCGAGACGAACTCTTTTGGGCAACCTGAACGTTCGGTGTCGGCGTTGTCTTGTGCCACCACAATGGAATTCAGTAAACCACTGCTTAACTATTGAAATTGATTGTGCAGAGTGCCTATAGTATTTATCAAGTCCCTCTTTGGTTTCGGTTATGGTTTTTTTACCCCAAAAGAAAAATAATTCTTAATCAGCGTACGAAAACACCATAAATATCAACGCTGTCCTCTGATATTTAGGCGAAACGAAATAGAAATCTGTAGGAAGATTATTGAACTTAAGCCCAATTTTAAAAATGTGTAGGGAGTGGTCGAGACTTGCTCATATCTCTCGGTTATATGTTCTACCTAGCTTAGTTTCGTGTCTCCAGTGACAGCTAAAAACTTCGCTTTAGCTTCCAGACTTTGGTGAACACCGCCTAGAACTGATGCTTTCCATCAAGTAATTTTCGCAGAACGGAGTGTTTGTTCTCAGGAATGTTAAATGCGCGGATCCAATGATTAATGTTTGTTACTAAAATTTAGCTACGCTAAAATAAATTTAAAAACTTATGGTTCCCAGTTCTTCTGTGGTAAACTCTCTCACGTATTATTCTTAATGAATTTTTTGTAGATTGAGAAAATCTATATGCGTTCGCTCCAGCCTAAGAGTGAACTCATTCAAGTCTCTATCAGACACTCGACACTTCTTTTTTGAAGTTTTGAAGAACTAGAATGTGGTATGAAATATGAAAGGGACTGATTTACTCTACTTATATATTGAAGCTATCGTAGCGTGGATTACGGCGCTCTACAGCTTAAGCAGTTTGCAGTTTAAATGTCATTGATTTTTTTTATAGTTTTTTTTTCTCAAGGAAACATCAACCAAAAACCTGCCAATTAAGCTATAAGAGTAAATGGCAAAAATAAACGAAACTAGATTTTGTTCGACTAATGAATATTTATACACGAGATCAATTGAATGTAAATAAATTCGCATAAATCAAGTCTTAAATTTTATAGCTAAAGTGATTGAATACAAAGAAGAGCGAAGAAGAAGTGAAGGTTCGAGCGACGAAGACATAATGAGAGTTGTTAAAGACAATGTGGCAAGAACATAGAAGAGATTTAGTCACAAAAGAAATTTTTTGGAATTTTTTTGTTTTTATTTTGACTGTTTAAAAAACAAAAAAACTCTAAACCAAAAAAAGGGGAAATCAAAGCAAGTCATTAAAAGTTCATTAAAAAGTAAGTAAAATAAAATAAAATTAATTTTGTGACGGCAACAACACGCTTAAAGATTCATTGTCCTGCAAACATTCCTTTTGTTGGGCGCAACGCATTTCTTCACACAGTAGTTGGCTAAGAACAAGCTGCTCGCACTCTCCATCTCTCTCTCTTTTTACCTCACAACTGCTCGCGCGGAAATCGTGCAGGAAAACAAATTGTTTACAAGCATGCAACATTGTGGCAGTCAAGGTACACTCAAGGCATATACATAATAAGCATCCAGTGAGTACTGCTGCCTTTTCACCATGCTCGCCGTCCGCTACGATAATCAGCGTACAATGGAGTGTCTCTCATTTGATTAATGATGCTACGGCGCGAGTAGCGCAGCGAGCAGCTGGCATTCCTTGCAGAGCTCTCATATGTAGCTTGGTGTGATTTCTAACGCCGGCAGTGTAAGCACACACATTTTGGAGGCTAAAAAAATATGTTGCAAGATCATTAGCGCCCTTTTTTCGCTGTTGCCTTTGTTTTTTGTTGAAAAAAGTCTCAAGAGAGTGTGAGGGAGAGAAAGAAAAAGGATAAAAAGCCACGCAACCGCAAAACAATTGTTTCTGTGTAGTATGGCCAAGTGTCTGTAATTTAGTCGAATCATCATGATTACTAATGATCACTTTCATTACAAATTGTTCTAAAATTTTCCTGCTTTTATCAGCTTCAATTTACTTGTTTTTTGTGAGGCTGTGCGCATAACAATGTGTTTGGCAAAACAATGCGTACAATCAAAACACCTACTGCGCATGCGCAGACGCACAATTCATTATTTCACGTGTGTTTAGGTAAGTATTTCTGCCCGTCTGTAGCTGTGAAGCGAAAGTGTGATCATTAACTCCTCGACAGGATCACTTTTCATAAATTTTCTTTTGATTACTTTGGCGGTTGCGACTGTTTTTTCATTTCAATTCTTTTCTTCAGGCAGCTTCAATTGTTCTTTTTAAAGGAATTTGATGAATTGTTTGGATGAGTTGTGCCTGTTGGAAAATTTTATGTAATTTACATTTCTCTTTCAACAATGAGCTACATTTTTCTTAAAATGATTACAAATGAAACTGCTGAAGGTTTAATGAAGGCGCTAGGTAAAGCCTGAAGTGGCAAGAGGGCTTTTCGTGTAGTACAGACAGCGAGTGGTATATTATTATTTTGAAAGAGAAGTATGAGTACTTGTTGGATACTTTAGTCTGAGTAAAAAACGGAGATTGAGAGAAAAATTGATAATCCATGAACACAGCGGCCGCTTAAGCAATAAATATCGACATTTTGGGCCCCTTTCTGTAGGAGCGACTTAAGTTAGGTTTTACTCATTGGGTGATCCCACATAGACGATAGTGAGATTCATAGTGCTACCAGCTCTGTATTGCTGTGTCCCCTGTTTATTCTCCAGTTAATAGTATCCAGCATATAAAAAGTGATCCATTTCCTTTTTTAAAGGAAAAGCTACAGAAAATTCAAGTTTAATAGAAAATATTTATTATCGTTTGAAAGAACATTCTTTGGGATTTATTTTTTGAAGATTATCCCTTTGAAACGTTGGCCGCGGCTACGTTTCAGATGTACCATCCGAAGGAGGTGGTCAATCGACCGGCCCAAAATGTGAAATTATCTGCTCACCGAAGTGTTCTCTGAACAAATCCATTGATTGATGCGATGTGTGGGAAGTGGCGACATCTTGTTCAAACCAAATGTCACGGAGATCACCATCTTCTATTTTAGACATCAAATAGTCAGTTATCATGGCGCAATAACGGTCGTTATTGACGGTTACCTGCTCACCGGCATCATTTTTAAAGAAATACGGACCGATGATTCCACCGTCCTACAAACCACACCAAACCGTTGTTTTTTCTGTATGAATTGGCAGCTCTTTAATCTCTTCAGGGTGCTCTTCGTCCCAAATGCGAAAATTTTGCTTGTTTACACACCTATAGAGCCAGAAATGCGCCTCATTTCTGAAAAAAATTTGGTTCGTAAACGTCGGATCTTTTTGGAACTTTTCAAGAGCCCATAGAGCGAAGCGATGTCGTTTGGAATGGTCGAGCGGCTTCAGTTTTTGCACAAGCTTTATATTTTCCGTTATATTTTCTTCACTGCGTGCTGGACGTGGTCTATTCGGTCGAATATAATCCAGTAATAAATGCTGGGTCTCCAGATGGTTGATGGTGTTGCGAATAGTACGCTGAGTAGGCTGATTATGTTGACCATGAGTTGAGGGAAGCGCATGCAAAACATTCTTTACAGAACACGAATTTTCGTAATAAAGTTGAATGATTTGTAAATATTGTTCAGGTGTGGGTCTTTCCATGATGAAATGCCAAAAAAAGGACTATTGGAAAAAGTACCTCTACTTGCATCACTCCTTATTCATTTTTTTTCATTTAATTTAAATTTTTTTTAATTTTTTTTATTTTTTAATTTTTGTTCTTATTTTTATCTAAAATTTTTTATTAATTTTTTTTATACTAATTTCATTTTTTTTTTGCGTATTTTTAATGCGGCCTGTAATTGTTTTTGGTTATAAGTAATGAGTTGTATTTTTTATTTTTATTTTTATAAAATTTTTTTTAATTTAATCTTATTTTTTTTTTCAATTATTTTACTTACTTTATTCTTTTTATTTCACGTTTTGTAATATTTTTATTTATTTAATTTTTTGTTTTAGTTTATTTCTTTAATGTATATTAATTAATCAATTTTTTTATAATTTTTTATTTTGCTTAATTTTTTATTTTATTATTTTTTTTTATTTTAATTCATATTTATTAAAAAAAAGTTTTTCTTAAGTTTTAAACAAAATTTTGTTATATTAATTTTTTTCTTTTATGATTTATTTTTATATTTTATTTTATTTTATTTTTTTAATTTTTTTCAATTTATTTTTTATAATTTTATATATGTTTTCATTTTAATTTACATTATGGAATATAATCTTAAATTTTGTTGTTTTTATTAGTACTTCTTGCCACACAAAGTCGAAATTTTAATGGAACTACGAATTTCTCGCGGTAAAAAATTTATTTCAAAAATATATTTTATGAGTCGCACATACGCGTCTGTTATATTCTCAAATGTTGTTGGTTTTCTAAACTGTTGCACGGCATGTTTTCAATACGTTTCTAACTGAGGCAACGCATCATTTGTTTTACGAGCTGAAAATCGCTTTGGTGGCAACAGATGCTGCGCGCTGATTGTCTGTCTGCCTAATCTGTCAGTGCAACAAAGCGGCGAGACAACAGCGTTGAGCTTACAGCAAAAAGACCTGCTACATGGAAACGCATTTATTAGACGCTGTGTGCAGTCTTTGTTCTTGTTTTTGTACTTTTGTGTTTTGTTTAACAAACGCATTTCATACGCCGCCGCCCGCACCGGCAGGGAAACTACTAAATACACATTAGGTATGTTGTTGCATGCACTCCACGGTATGTGTGTGTGTGTAAAAAAATAGTGCAACAACAACAACAACAACAAGTGTAATTTATCAGTTTAAACACTTTTGTTGATTTTTTTTTTTCATTATTTTTTTTTCATTTAAAAAATTACTTTTTTTGTGTGATTTGTTGTTGGCATTTCATGTTTTATGCCACGAAAATTAAGTGTTAATCACCATCAGCGCTCTGGGGTGTCGAAATTTGTCAGTTTAACACGCTGGAACGCGGGAACAGCGAAAGTCATCAACTAACTTGCTCCAATCAGCTGTCTATACAAACATTTATTTTAAGGTGGTTGTCTCGCAATACATACATACATACATACGTACAAGTTGATAGGTACATATGTAGTCAATTTTTTTAAATTTTTTATTTTTATTGTTGCAGTTGAAATACTCTGTCGCTGCGTATTTGTATACAAAATGATTTATTAATTTTTCCCTCGCAGTGGTATCGCCATTGGCGTAGTTACTTTTTATTTTTCTCTATTAAGAGCCAAAGGAATATTAAAAAAATTATAATAAAATCACTATAAAATTACAACAAGCATAGCGTGGAAAACAAAACGAGTGACAGCTATAAAAATGCTCATTAAAAAGACAATAAAAACTTACGAACTAATTCAAAGGGGAAAAGCCTGCGAACTCTGTGGTGAGTACTAAAATTTCAGTATTCAGAACTAAATCCCCCAATGAGAGCTAGAGCAAATATACTTAGGGGATCTGAGAATGCGGTAACTGAACTGAAAATTTGAAACTGAGAATCGAGAATCGAGGCCTATATTACAGTCTATCTCCATATTGCACAAAAGACTCCCACTCTCCGGCTTCCTTTCTGCAAGAATTTGCGGAATCAGCGCATGGAGTAAAGTCGGAGGTTGAGCAGCTAAGAGAGCGGTAGAAAAGTGACACTAGTACACAAACAAATCTTTGTGGCGAATACACATAAGCAAGATATATGAATAGCAGACTTTGAAGGTCTTTAGCTGTTGTTATAGTTTCATCCGAATGCCGACAGGTGCCGTTGTATACCAAGTAAATAAGCTTCATGCTCTGTTTATGAAGGGTGATCCAAGTAGAGCTCCTTTTTTCAATAGCCTCTTTATTGCCAGATCCAGCGTGAGTCGTGTCATGTTTTTTTTGTTCAGTATTGTTTGGCATTTCATCATGGAAAGACTTACGTTTTAACAACGTATACAAATCATTCAACTTTATTACGAAAACTCACGTTCCGTAAAGAATGTATTTCGCGCGCTTCGCTCAACTTATGGTCAACATAATCGGCCTACTGATCGCACTATTCGCAATACCATCACCCATCATGAGATCCAGCATTCATTATTGCATGATATTCGACCGAATAGACCATGTCCAGCACGCAGTGAAGAAAACATAACGGCCGTAGCTAAAAGTATTTACGAAGACCGTGCAGAGTCGATTCGGCACCGTTCGCAACAATTCGGATTGACGTATGGAATGACTTGGCGCATTTTACGTCGATACCTGAAATTGAAAGCGTACAAAATACAGCTTGTGTAAGAACTGAAGCCGCTCTATGGGCTCTTCAAAAGTTCCAAGACGATCCGACGTTTTCGAGCCAAATTTTGTTCAGCGCTAAGGTTCATTTCTGGCTCAATTAGTATGTATACAAGCAAAATTGTCGCATTTGGGACGAGGCGAAACCTGAAAAGAGTCATAACCTGCCATTTCATCCATAAAAAACAACGGTTCCGTGTGGTTTGTGGCCCGTTGGGATCATCGGTCCATATTTCTTCAAAAATTATGCCGGTGAGAATGTAACCGTCAATGGTGACCGTTATCGCGCCATGATAACCGACTACTTGGTGCCTGAAATTGAAGCTCATGATCTCCGCGACATTTGGCTTCAACAAGACGGCGCCACCTTCTACCACACAGCGCAACAATCAATGGATTTATTGAGATAACACTTCGGTGAGCAGATAATTTCACGTTTTAAGCCGGTCGACTGGCCACCAAGATCGTGTGATATAACACCGTTAGACTTTTTCCTTAGGGGATATGTAAAGTCTTAAGAATATGCGGACAATCCCGCTTCGATTCAGGCCTTCAAGCAAAACGTCCCCGCTTGTCATTCGCCAATTACCAGTCGAAATGCTCGAACAAGTCATCGAAAATTGGACTCAACAGATGGACCATCTGAGATCTAGCCGCGGCCATTTGAAAGAGATAATCTTAAAAAAATGAATGCCAAAGAATGTTCTTTCAAATGATAATAAAAATTATCAATTAAATTTGATTTTTATGTTTTTTTTTCTTTAAAAAAATAGGGAACCTTGAAATGGATCACATTTTATATGAAAAAAGGTGAAAAAAAAATTAATAAAAAAAAAATTAAAAACAAAAAAAAAATTAAAATGATAAAAAATTAATATTATTAATGAATTAAAATAAAATACAATAAAAAATTTAAAAAAAAAATAAACAAAGTAACAAAATTATATACAAAAAAAAAAAAAAAAAAAAAAAAAAAGTGAAATAAATTAATATAAAATAAAATGAAAAAATATAGAAAAAATAATAAAAATAAAATTAAAAAATAAAAATAAATTAAAATGGAGTGAAATAAATTTTGAATTTTTTATTTACAGAAAACCGTCACTGAAACGTTTTCTTTAAAAATGTCCACTATCAGTTTTGGGGTTTTCGCATTCTCATCACAGATGCATCATACTCCCTGTTCATTTGATATTCCTCACTACATAATGCCTGGCAATCAATCAATGAAAATATTGTTGAAAAAGAGAAAAAAACCCAATACAATCAAGTATATGAGTTGCTGTGCCCAAACATACAAGAGAAGGACGAAGTAGAAGAAGACGACGATGCACGGTGGAGCAGTCACCAATGTTATGCACACTTCCTTGCCGGCAGTGGCAACAAAATAAATTAACATACAAAACCTCACATACATATGTATGTACGATGCACAACGGAAGACGACAACAAACAAACAAACGCAGCCGCAAGGACAGTGGAGAGGAATCGCCGCTTCCTTTATGCATATTAAATGAGTAATTTATGCAAGAAAAGCATAAACAAACAAACAAGCAGGCAATGCTTGAAGAAAAAAAATTTTGCTAAAAAATTCCAGTGCATTATGCAACAGCTGGTGGCGAGATGCTACTTCCAACTAGAAGCTTTCAATTTTTATGCTGAAGATTTGTGTTGTTGATTTATTGCGCGTTGCCAATGCAATGACCTGAGTGGTGAGTGGTGGTGGTGGTGGGTTGGCTGATTCGCCGCCGCCTCACGACTATTGTTGCCAGTAGTCAGTGGTGGTGGGCCGACTTGTTGGCAACAATTGCTGTTGTAGCTACTGGCATTGTTTGTTTGCTGTTGTTACCTTTTCACGGTTGAAGAAAAGTGCAACGGGCGTTGTTTGGAGCCGCTCCCATTGCTACTGACTGCTGTTGCTGCTGTTGCTGTTGCTGCTCCATCTGCGGCTGTGTCTTAAGCTGGAGCTGGGGCTGTGGCTGTGGCTGCTGTGTGATGGACAGCAATAAAGTTATGTTCCTACACAATTCCGGCGGCATTGCTCGTATTGCTCGCAACAATAAATTGCTGAAAATGACAAAAAACGCTTTCAACTTTGCCTCTACAAATCATTCGCTCAATTCTATTTGTTTTTGTTGTTTTTTTTTGCTTTTTCTCTCTCTCTCTTTCAACATTTCTCCCCTCTTTGTTTTACACAAAATGTTTCAATTCAAAATATTCACTCAGGCGTACGTACGGCGGCTCCTAAGGCCACGCTGACAAACTGCCCTGTCGGCTTGAGTGAGTTCATAGAGAAGGCGAAAATTTACATGCGGCGGCAGCGTGCAACATTGTGTGGCATGGCAATAACAAATATCATTGCTTTTGTTTATGCAACACAAAATCCGAGGCAATTGTTGTACGTAACTGTATTACAAGTAGTTGAATATTTATTTGCAAAATACATGTATTTTTGTCTCTCTGTGTGTGTGTGTTTGTATGTAAATATTTTTTTTGTTGTGCAACAAAAGCCAAACAGTGATTGATTGTTGGGTAAGTGAGGCTCTGTCGTTTATCTAACTGTCGTGTTGATTTTGTTGCAATCCCGAACTGAGTCACCACTCTCTGGCCATTGTATCCATATCGCAAGCTAAACAAAAACATGCCCAAGAACAACAACAACAAAACGCTTTGAAAGGGTAAAAAAATGTTGCCAAACAATAATCAAGTTATGTTTGTATTTACCGATTGGCCAACGGTCACAATCTAATCATAATGGATTGTTGTAGAGAAAGATTAAAAGGTAAATATTGTTGAGGAAACAAAGAATGGAAGGGAAGAGATGGGAAGCAAAGGGAAGAGAAGGAAAGGGAAGGGAAGGGAACGTAAGGTAATGGAAGATATTGGAAAGGAAGGGAAAGGATGGGAAGGGAACGGAAGCCAATGGAAGAGATTTGAAGGGAACGGAAGGGAAGGGAAACGATGAGAAGGGAAGGTAAGGGTAGAAATTGGAAGGGAAGAGAAAGGAAGGGAAGGGAAGTTAAGGGCAGAAATTGGAAGGGAACGGAAGGGAAAGGATCGGAAGGTAAGGTAACGGAAGGTATCGGAAAAGATTGGAATGGGAAGGAATGGAACGAAATGAATGGGAAGGGAAGGGAAGGGAAAGGAAGGGAAGTAAAGGAAAGAAAAGGAAAGGAAAGGAAAGGAAAGGAAAGGAAAGGAAAGGAAAGGAAAGGTAAGGAACGAAAAAGCTAGAAATGGAAAGGAAAGGAAAGGAAAGGAAAGAAAAAGAAAGAAAAAGAAAGGAAAGGAAAAAAAGGAAAGGAAACGAAAAAAATGTAAAGAAAAGGAAAGAAAAGAAAGGAAAGGAAAGGAAAAAAGGAAGACAAGGGAAGGCGAGGGGAAGACAAAGGTAATTTCAATGGAAGTGTAGCGAAAGGAATAGAGCAGAAGTATTGATAAGACCGACAAAAGTTGAAATTTGATGACTAAAGTATGAACTGGGCTCCAAGAACCCATTGATTGGACTCTGCTTCATTCCTCTACTCATACTTGTGCCTCCATCAAAGCAAAATCCCAGTAATTAAGACAAAACTGTGTAGGCTAACTACACTTCTTAATTTGTGCTCTCTCAGGGTAGGTGAGAGAGTCCAGTCTTGCCCCCTTTTGGTGTTGAGGACTTTCTGCTCAGTTTTGACGACAACGTGGAAAATGGACACACGTAAGCGTCTTCCAAACACTTAAAGAAGGCATACCTGGAAATCCCAGTATTCTTCATCATAAAGACTTGGATTAGGGAATGTCGACAAAAGAGTTTCTCCCCTGAGGGTTAGGGATTCGAGAATTTACCAGCGGTAAGGCATGCAAGTCGAAAGAGGTGACTAAAATTCAATAGTTCCCCCGCGACAATCGGGTCTTTATACCGGAACGAAACGGATTTTTATCCGGCCAAGGACTGTCACTCCCGCAATATTTCCTGAAGCCCGATTTGGGGAATTTTCTGAGGTTACAAGAACAACAGCAACGACAACAAAGTTTGTTGGCTACCCAGATAGAATTTTCTGCGGGATAGTGAAGCTTGAGCTGACTAAACCATAGTCCAGTGGATATATTTTTGAAAAATGGCATTTTCCGTGGCGTTCCTCACCAAACAGATTAGGCAGAATACATTCTGACTATAAGACAAGCATAAAATAGCTGCTTACGACGTAATGACTAGAGTCCTCAACCTTTTTGAGATACAAATTCCCGAACTCAGACAACAGTTCATAGAGACGGTAGGTTATCATCTTAGATTAGGTTGCAGAAGAATCTTCCCTTCGAAGACATTAATGCATCTAAAGAGCCATATAAATATAGGCTCCCACTGACATTGTATTATCTGAGTTCCTTCCATCTTGAACTAGTATTTGAAGCTAATAGCTAACTTTGGGCTCTCCCGAGTGAAGAGAAGAGCACCCAAACTCTATCGTCTGAAGGGGAGCAGTCCCACTCTGCAGGCTAAGTCATTTCCTTCTTGTGTGGGATCACAGAAAAGGACTTTCACATAACTTGGCTAGTTAGTGACAGCAAAACTGACTGGATTGGGAGCACGTAGATAGATAGGTATAATGGATGTCTGATGATGCAGCTAGGCTTTTAGGATGCCCCTTGTGTACCGACACAACTGAAGTTCCTCTCACACTACCATGCTCACTATGGTCTTGATAAAGTTACTTAATTTGAACAAAACTTCGTCAAGAGAACCGAGACCGACCGATACGAGCACTTTTTTTTTACTAAGCTGGGCTCTCTTCCTCTAATTCCTGGCAGCTTCCCTGGTTGTATGGTGTCCGTAGTCAACTTCTTTAAAGCTATAAACTCGCTGACGTACTTCGATGACAACCCGCAGACCATCATATGGAGAACGGAGGATGACTCTTGGCTCGTGGCAAGACGTAACGGAGATACCAATCAAATAGCCGCGAAACGAATAGGAAAATTCATTTATTTTTTGTTTTATTTTTTTAACGAAAAAGTTCTGTGTTCGCCAACTTGAAAGCCAAAACTATTTCCTCCATCGAAATGACAAAATTTTCTGGCAAATTATGACTTTTTAATTATACGAATTTCCCATCTTTCACCATAACCACTGCACCAACCTGTCGCACCTTGCATTCATGCCCCGCAAAACAACCGCGCTGACCTTAGGAGCGATGCCACCAGAACCCCACCTGAAGGCCACTAATTATTTTTTATTGGCAATTTTATGAGCTGACAAATGTTTGGCCTGCTGGCGGACTGCAGTCACGGCCACGGGGCGCAGCGAATAGAGGTAGCCAAAAAAAAAAAAAAAAGACAAAAAACAACAACAACTACAATAACGAAAAGCCCAACTTCAGTTGGCAACAAACTTGTTTTCGCCTGCAATAAAATAGAATTTCGAATATTGAATCGCATCAAAGCTTTGAGAGTCCAGGAAAGTAGTAGTGAAGAAGTGAACAGAACACAAAGGCAATGCAAAAACAACAACAATAACGAGCAACATTGTTAAGCCGATAGTTTGTTGAGTTGTTGAAGTTGCATTAAAAATCAAATTATAATAAAATTGCAGATTAACTGTCGGCGTACTCGTTAAGGCTGAACGAGGAGCGCAAGCTGGCCTCGAGCTGGAAGCCGCGTTGAGAGTTGGTGCCACGGTGAATGGTTGGAGAATGCACAAATGAAGTGTAGCCCCGTGACGCTGTTGCCTGCGGTTGATTGGTGCTTAAGATGTTGTTGTTGTTGTTGTTGCTGTTGCTGTTGTAGCTTACTTAGCTCGATTGCCACGTTGAGTAAGTCAGCCGGCCGGCTGTTTAATCCCATTCGCTGCACTACCGTGTAGCGTTCTTAGCTGCGTCTAGTCCTCGCCTGATTGCGGCCAACAGCTGTGTATTGCAGCATTTACTTACCGTGTTGTTGTTGTTGCTCCCTTCCACTTTACTCGAGACGTGCGATAACGATGACGCATCGTTTAAGCCGTTGATTGTAAGGTAGCCAACATACCGACATCATTATTAAAGCCCTGACTGTTGTTGTTGTTGGTGTTATTGTGTTATTATTGTTGTTGTTGCTGGCAGTAATGATGCGTTGCAAGCGTTGTCGCAGCAACAACAACAACCAAGTAAGGAGTCCAAGTGTCTTTAAATGAGCGTCAACCCGTTGTGCGCGTTGTTGTTGTTGTTGTTGTTGATACTGTCACACACACAGGCCAGCTAGCCAGCCAACTAACATTCCAGCCGCCACAACAGCAGCAACAACAAATGCAATTAAATGCTGTTGTTGTGTTGTTGTGCGTGTGTTTGTGCTTCAGCGCATTTGTTGCAGCAACATTTGGTTTGTTTGTTGCGCCGCAAACGCAGATTAAGCCATCAAATGTTTTAAGAAGTTGTCAACGATGTCAACAACAACAGCAACAACAACAACAAACAGCATCAACGCAGCTACTTAAATTGTTTGTTGAACATGTGGCTTGCCACATACCTACATTGCAAGACAATAATAGTTGCAAGTGCAGCAGCAGCAGCAACAACAAAAGCAGCAACAACAACAACACCACCAACAATTGCAACCATTATGCCAGCAATTACACATTTGCGAAAACAAAAATTACTTCGCGTCGCGCATTAAACCTGCACCGGCTGCTACTTGTTGCAACAACTTAAGTACTTGCCGCACGTTGTACCATTTAGTGGCTACTTGTTGCTGACTGAGTGCGTCTGTGGTGTTACTCTTCGTATTTTCCCTTGCTCACTTTTTATGTCTTTAAAGTCTGTGTGCTGTTGTTGTTGCTGGTGTTGCTTTCCACAAATTGGCTTTTGTAATGTTTGTCTAGTATTTGCGACTGTGTTGCAAGGTGTTTACAATTTTTTCATTAACCAACTTGTGATATGCTCATTGTGTTGTTGTTCTTTTTTTGTTGGTGAAAATTTTGTCTCGATGTGCTTGTTTCCTTAACGATGTTGCAAACACCTGAAAATTTCATCTTAATACCAGCGACATTTCGTCTGTGATTGAAGAAAATAAAAATTCTGGTTCTTTACCCCTCCAAATTTTTGGTAATAACTGAAGACGAGCGTGGCTCATTTGATGAGGATTTTGCTAAATTTGGAGGCAGCTGCATCTGGTCCATTAATTGGGTAGCTCTCCAGCTGATTACTCCACAAAATGGCAGCACCGCTAGTTATGAGAGACTAGTAACCCTATTCGAAAGACGAAAAATTGTAGAACTAATATAGTCGTAGAACAGCAGGCAATAAGGGAGCCCAAATTTGGGATTGAGTTTTTGGTTGAGAGAAACACTCTCGCTGAATTGGTTTTTGAGGTTTTCGGTTTTTGGGGATAAAGTTACAGACCTTGGCTGGATACAAGCATGGGTCTCTTCGATATAAAGACCCAACTGTCGTGGAAACCGTTGGAATTTATTTGGCTTTATGACCTGCATGCCTTAACGCATGTAAATTCTCAGACCCTAGCCTGCAGGCGTGTCGCGAAATACTGTCGTTTACCCCAGTGAATGAAAATTGAACAGCATTTCAGCAATTTTTGAATATCCCACTACTCTTTACCCACATTTCGATGTCAGAATCGAATTTCTGTGGATAAATCTTTTCTTATTTTGTGAATGAATGCCTTCTCCGGAGTATTCATTGATCAAAGGATTCGAAATTAAAGTATTTCACGCAAACCTTGTACCAAATATTTTATTTTGGGTGATCCCTGAAATACCAAGCATCTCCTTGAACCGCTCTTTGGTAGCAGTAGTTGGTTTCCTCTGTTGCCCAAAATGCGATACGAAAAAAATTGGGCCTAAAAACTTATCGCAAGCATCAACAGCTCGACACAAGCTCCCTCTCCTTCTGTGCAGCCCACGAGCTAATAGCTGAAACTCGTCAAGATCGAGCGAAAATCAGGAGACACGCTCGTGTAGTAGAAGAGAAGAGACTTCTTATTAAAAAAGTGAGAGTTTAATTTGCAGTCAAAAGCAAAAAATGGAAGGAAATGTAGGGAAGAAAATTTTTGGCTGCAGATTTGGGCAAAAATTCTATGAAAAATTTAAAAACTCTGCTATTTGTGGGCTTTCTTTTCAGACTTATGGAAAGCAGAATTTATTTTAGGCCTAACTGACGTGCAGTGCATACTGATTTTATTGGTCTAGGTCTTAGATAATTGTGCCAATATTGCTTAAAAATAGATATTTTTATAATTATTATTTATTTATTGCCTATTTTATAATTTATTGCAGCTGTAATTTGTATAGTTAGTTTATATCAGAGAGAAAAAACAATTTTCAACAAACAAAGCTGCGCCTAAATGTAGGCAGCATTGTGCACCATCAAAGTGCTGTTTGTTAGTGTTGTCTCAAACGTTGCCTACATTTAGGCTGCTCTAGCGTTTGAGCGCTTCAAATTATTTGTTAAAGATTTTTTATTTTTGTCTGAAATTCGAAGCTCGCGGTTATACAGGGTTACTCATTTTGCGGCTTCCAAAATAAACGTAAATAAAATGCCTTTGAAATTTTTTTTAATGAAATTCCTTAAAATTAAAAATTTTGAAGTTTGGTATTATATGTGAAACACTACATTATTCAAATCAACGCTGAGTTTTGCAAACTTCGATCCGTTTTAGGTAATTTTCGACTAGCTTTTGACACATATTGGGCGGCATCTCAGCCGTAACTTGATGAATATTGGTTTTCAAGTGCTCAAGAGTCAGAGGTTTATCCCCATAAACACAGTCTTTCGCGTAGCTCCACAAAATAAAGTCTAATAGTGTCAAATCGCACAATCTCGGTGTACAATTTCCATAACCAAGACGAGAGATTACGTTACCGAGAAATTTGATTCTCAATAAAGCTATAGTCGCTCGTGTTGTGAGACATGTGACACCAGCTTGTTGGAACCACATATGAGCCAAGTCGTGTTCTTCACTGCAGACAAAAAAAAAGTCGGTTATTATGCGAACATAATGCTCTGAATTGATGGCGGCAGTCAACGCAGTTATCGCTTTGGAAGGAGTAAGGTCTAAACACTCCTCTGGTCCAAAGGGCGCGCCAGACAGTAAAGTTTTTTTTTTGAGTATTCTCGGAGCCCAAAGTACGTAATGGGAAATAATTTCATTTATTCCAGGGATTTTTCTACCTTTCCCATCTCATTATTCCCTCTTATTGCTGGAAGTGTTTCGGTTTCGATTATTTTTTCTCGGAGTAAAGTTCATAAGGTGACAAACCTCTGCCTCCATACAGGATCCCGTTATTGGCTTAAAATTCACAAATATTTTAAGTCGCCTTGCTTCCTCATGAGGGACTTAGCAGCGAAAAAAATATATTAAATTAAAAAACTAAGCAACCGTTTAAGCCACGACTAATGCTGCCCTCGATACCACATCCGTTAACAAGTTTCCATAAAAAAAATTATTATTAAAGACACAACGCTCCCAGAAAATAGAAAGTTTTGAATTATTTAATGTTTCTTTTAAACAAATTTATGATATTTCACTTAACCTTCTTTCACATACAAACATATCATAATTAAGCGCTGATAAGGCAATAAAATAAATTTGTTATTTTCCTCACATTCAAAATGTTAATATAAATCCATAAATGCGCTAGCAAATGATAGTACAAATATTTATGAGCATTTAAAAAATTATAAAAATTTTATATTTTTTAATGTAATGAATGTGGAAGAGTGTAAATTTAATGTGATGTCAACACTTATCGCTGCACACGAATGGATTGTCACTTTCAAGCAAACAATTTATGACAAAAGAAAAAAAATAAGAAAAAAATAAGAAAAGAAAAAGTTAAATTAAAATATTTTTCGAAAAAATTAAGCCATAAATAAAAATAAAATCAAAAATAAAGTAAAAAAAAAAATCAGAAAGAAGCAACGAGGCAAGTGCTTGAGCACAGCAGCTGAGCAGTAAATGGGCGGCAACAACTGCTGTTTTTGTTGACGGGAAAAAGTTGATAAAGATGCGCTCGCAGCGTAGTCAGCTAACGGTGCGAGGCATAGAGGGACACACACTCGTACATATACATTAAACAAGAACCGAAAACAGGGTCAAAGTGAAACGGAAATCGTTATCAACTTTGACAAAAATGCATTTGGTGTGCTTTGTTGTTGTTGTTGTTTTTTGTTGTTTTTCTTACTGCTGCTGTTGTTCAAATTTTCCCGTTGTATCTTTGTGCATTGTTCTTGTTGTTGTTGTTGTTGCATTTACTGCTGCTTCTTTGATACACTTTTACTCGGTTCGCTGCATTTCATGCTTCGTTGCATGCCACTTCAATTGGTCGCTCCCTTAGTTGGTTGGTTGGTTGGTTGGTTGGCTGGCTGGTCAGTGGGGAGCTATTGTTGCTGCTGCTATGAACTTTCAACATTTCAGCACTGTGCGCGCAAGCAACTTGTCTATTAACACAGTTCGGCAGACTGGCACTGTGCGGGGGTGGGGGTGGTAGAAAAAAAAGGGAAGGTGTTTGTTTTCATGCCAGTGATATCTCAAGCAGTTTATTGTGTGACATATGTACATACATATTTCTTTTTTGTGCGTCATGCACTTGAGTTCACAAGTAAGGCACCAAAATGTATTATTATTTTATATTAATAAAAAGAGATAAATATAGCTTGAAAATATTTTTTATTTAATAAATAAATTAATGAAAATATATTTTTCATACCTTGCAAGAGGAAAAAAGAAAATACTGCCCGCCTAAATGTAGGCCATGTTTTGGTGTAATTTACCACCTGCACTTTTTTGTATACCAAATGTTGCCTACATTTAGGCAGTTCTTGCATTGGCCTTTCGCTTCACATTATTAATTATAGATGTTTTCTTTTCGTTTTAGAGTTCAAAGCGCATCGCTTTATTTCGGTGTTGTGTAATTTCGAACGGTAATAAATATGAAAAACGTGCTTTTCGCATATTTTTCACCATTTCCCCCCAATTTTTGTGGCCTAAATTAATAACTAATTATGCTGGAAAAATATATAAAATTGCAGCGAAACGCCAAATTTTTATTTTATGACATCTGTTATGGCATCTGTTCTAAGATAGCATTTTCGATTTTGCTATTAACCCAAATTTTGTTATGTGTCATTGTCATTTTATGTCTTTCTTTGATAATTTTTCATAATTTTTTGGTTGTGCAATCACTATAGCGTGTGTCATTTTCTATTTCATTTATTTTTTTATTGATTTTTCTAGAAGCGAAAACACCTAGATTATTATTGTTGCTTGAGGAAAATGTCATAACTTTTGCATACAAATTTATACTATTGTTGTGATGCTTGCATATATATGTATGTTCTATGATGGAGTTAAATACTTTTGTTCCAAAAACGAATTGAAGTGGCACGAATTGTCTACAAGAATATTATGAAAAAAATAGTTTCTAATGAGTTAAAATTTTAAGTTTGATAGTAAATGTTTCTTACTTCCCATTTTTTTTATTTATTAAAAAGCAATCTTAAAATCGCTTGCTAGAGTGTGACCAATCTTCTGCTGTACTACAAATAGTTCCAATGACTAAATCTCGTTTCCAAAGACACTGAAATGTTTATAAAATCTAGCTTTTCTGAAACCATACCTTTACCAAAGCAAAACAATGCTCCCTTTGTTGGGAAAAAACTGCAACTGAAGCCCACTAAGTGCTAATGGAAGTTTACGGTAAATCTACGTCGACTGATGAGCCATGCAGAGAGTGGTTTTGACCATTCTAAAGTGATAATTGTAGCCTCGAAGACAAAAGGCATCCTGGTCAACCCAAAAAGTTTGAGGATGAGGTATTGGAGGCTTTATTGGATCAAGATCCGTGTCAAATATAAACTGAACTCGCAGAACCATTGGGAGTGACTCAACAAACAATTTCTTTTCGGTTTAATAAATTTAGATTTATTCAAAAGCGAGGAAATTGGTTGCCGTACGAGTAGAAGCCGAGAGATGTCGCACGGTGATTTTTCAACTCAGAACTGCTGCTTGAAAGACATGAAAGGAAGAGATTTTTGAACCGTTTCGTGACTGGAGATAAAAAGTAGAACCACTACGATAACCCCAGAAAAGAAAATATACTATGACAGGCCTGGTTAACCTGTTCTATCAAAGTCTGCATAGACGCCTAAAAAAAACACACAGACCAATTCATACAAAGATCTCTGCATATGGTAGGCAAAGATAGGTGTGGTGTTCTACGAACTACTAAAACATTGATGCGAAACGTTCTTGACTGCAACTAATGCGCTTGAGGTGTGCATTGCGTGAAAAACGGAAGGAAACAACTGAAAAGCAAGGCAAGGTGATCTTGCAACGTGACTACGCTTGGCTCTACATGGCTTTAACGGTCAAAAACTATCTATGAATGCTGATATGGTAGGCCTTACCCCACCCACCGAATACTCTAGACCTTGCTCCTTCCGACTACTGACTTTTTCGACGGAAGCGAAACGATTTGGGTAGTCACCGGTTCGAGTCTTTTGAAGTAATCGAAAAATGACTCAATGATTGTATTGAGGGCAGAGAGGGCTCACTTTTTAAAGAAGATATTCTCAAATTAACAGAGAGATGAGAAAAACTAGTCGGCAATTTTGCTTGTTTACATACCCATTGAGTTAGAAATGGGCCTCATCGCTGAACCAAATTTGGCTCGAAAACGTGGGATCTTCTTGGAACTTTTTAAGAGCTCATAGAGCGAAGCGATATCGCTTGGGAAGGTCGAGCGACTTCAGTTCTTGCAAAAGCTGTATGTTGTACGCTTTCAGTTTAAAATCTCGACGTAATGTGCGCCAAGTCGTTCCATACGTCAGTCTGAGTTGCTGTGAACGGCGCCGAATCGACTCTCCACGATCTTCGTGTATACTCTCAGCTACGGCCGCTATATTTTCTACACTGCATGCTGGACTTGGTCTATTCGGTGGAATATTATCCACTAATCAATGCTGGGTTTCAATATGGGTATCAATATGGTGTTGCGAATAGTATGCTCAGTAGGCCGATTATGTTGACCACGAGTTGAGCGAAGCGCGCGAAGCACATTCTTTACAGAACGTGAATTTTCGTAGTAAAGTTGAATGAGATTTGTAAACGTTGTTCAGGCGTTAGTCTTTCCACGATGAAATGCCCAACAATACTGAACAAAAAAAACATGACAGCTTGGACACGACTCACACGCGATCTGTCAAAAAAGGGCTATCGAAAAAAGTACCTCTGCTTGGAGCGCCCTTTATTTCATTTAATTAATTTTGTTTTATAATTTTAATTTATCATTTTTTTTTCATTTACTATTGGCATTTTTAGAATTTTTATGCAAAGCATGGTTTCAGGTTTAATGTTTTCTTGACTATAAAATTTCAACTGAGAAATCTGTGTTTTACACAAATTCGCGTTGCATTCTTAATTCGCCATTTTACAACTTTGGATTTAGTTGTTGTTGTTTTTTTGTTGGAATATTTCTATGCTATTTTTCTATTTTTTATCTTTTTTTTTGCTATCTTCTTCGCCCAACAATGCGCGCTGTAAATATTTTAACACTTTGAGGCGCTTAATTTTCATAAATAAACAACAGCGGAACACTCATGTTTCTATGCACGTACATACGTACGATCATAAAAATATTATAAAAAATATGTGAATTTGACTGGCAAAGTGCATGTTTGCACACACATACATACAAACATAAGTTTATGCGAATCAGCATGTTTGTGTGGCAATAAAAATGTTTGCTTGCGTTCATTAGCAGCAGCGGCAGCAGCGGCAGCAGCGGCAGCAGCAATTTAATTTTAGCAATGCAAACAAATTTTTTTTTTATAGCTAAATTAAAAATTTCGCGCATAAAAGCACACACACATAGTCATACAGTCATACACACAGGCAGGCAGCCAGGCAGCCAGGCAGGCAGCCAGACAATGCCAATGTCACTGTGGAGTAGTAAATACAAAAAGTATTTGTTGTTGTTGTTATTGTTATGAGGGCATATAGTGTTGCAGACGATCATAAAAATTTCATTAATTCAAGCGCTAATGAAATGCACTATACGCTGTGGCGTATGTTGGGTCGTGTTGCACGCACTTCACTGAAATGGTCCTGAAGTGAGTAGAAAAAGTCTACAGTGCAGCCCCAAGTGTATGTGTGTGGCACGTACGAGCATAATTGCAGTTAGTTGCAGTTAGTAGCGTTGGCAAATTGCGTTACATACACAAACACACACACACACATACTTACATACGAGTATGTGTCTGGCTGCCTGTGTGTCCAGTGCGTTCTTTGCTTGTACCACCGCAAGTGTCTCTTACGCGTTTTTTTTACTTTGTACTCCTGTGCGCTCACCCCCACACGTCGAAATGCAGCTCGTGGATTCATGCCACTTAAAATTCTGCGCCATAATTAAGTCATAAAAAGCAGAAGAAGCCTTCAAATGCTTGCTCTACCTCCCTCTTCTACCTCTTTCTATTTCCATTTCCTTCTATCGCTACTTCTCTCTACACTCACTCACTCGCTCGCTGCATATGCACCGTCTATCATTTATTCATACACTTAATTTTGCATTTACATAATCATTTCGTTCGTCGTTCGCGTGCAATGCGCCGTTTAATTGCCTTCTTACCATTTGCGCCGCCCGCATAATTCCTCTGCAGCTCTGCAGCTCTGCAGCTATACGTCTTCTTACAGGCGCTTTGTTCGTCCTCACTTTGTCGCTCTTACTGTGCGTAACGGTTAAAAGTCGAACGCTTTCCAACACTTCCGCTGCTAATTGCAGGGCACTACATTTACCACACACACACACATACGCGCACACAGTTACACACAATTTGTTTATAAGAAAAATAAATTTATTTTTATGACTTTACCACTTCCATTGGTTTTAAGTAGCTAGTTGTTTTTGTATTTACAAATTTTTCCAGCATTTTTCCACATTTAATGTTTATACGCACACACACACACACTACCAAAATTAATGCGCATTAAAAAGCCATAATTTCATTTTTATTTTGTTTATAATTTTGTTGTGACTTTAATCGACGCAACAGTGTACAAATGGCTTGGCAACAATAACAAGAAGAAGAAGAAAAGGAAAAAAAGTAAGAAAAGGAAGTAGAGAATAAAAAAATGTTTGTTTATTTTGTGGCATGCCACAGCAATAATAACACCACAAAAAAATGTAGCGCTAAAAATAGCTGCTTCCATAGCGGCGAAATACTCATTGCCCAACTTCGCCTTTTCAGCGAGATTTTTAGGTTAACTTTTTTGGAGAAATCAAATTTTTTGTAACGAAAATTCACTTTCAATAGCAAAAATGGGTCTTATTGAGGCTACAGCTACATGAAATACTGCGATTTGAAGACCTATTCATGGAGAGTCAAACAAGAGACTAAAGAAACCTGCCTCCCCTGTGCGCATGACGTCGCCAGTGGGTAAATTTTCGCTCTCAATTCAACACTTGTAATGAGATTTTTTGTCTCTGATGTGTTTGTGAATTTTATTAATTTTTTTTTAACTTTTGAAAGACTTGAGACCACGCTGTAGTGAAAAACCACACCAAAGTGCTCAAAATTCTAGTTAAATACTAGTATTTTAAAGATAAAGAAATACCAGTTCTCCGTTTTTTGCCAAATCACCCGCAAGGTGAAAAAAAACAAACAATTTCCAACACCACGCCAGTGTTATATAGTGTTAACTTTCAGCACACTACAATTCAGTGTTATTTTCTGATAATCTCAGCAAATCTTCACAGTTTTTATTAAGGTCCGCACGAGAAATGTTAGTCGAGGGAGGGGTTAGAGATGGTTGCTGTCATGCTGAGGCTCGGGCATCGCATCTCACTGTGGGCAAATTTATTTTTCTTAGTTTTTTTCTAAGTTGAATTTCAACATAAATAAATGAACTGGTATAGAACTAGTGCAAAGCTGATGCATAGTTAGAGAATTACCATTTCTTAAGCCAATGCTGAGTAAAAATACCTTTACCTAGCATGGAAAAAATGTGAAAGATGATCTAGTCAGTATAAAAATACAAACTAGTAGCATTCTAGTTAACAACTAGTACATTTATTACTCTGCATGAGAGTTTCTAATGCAGCCTGAGAGCTAGAAATGCACTTTTGAGGTCTCAATTTTAGATGAATTCTGACATTACACCACCTTTCACTCGCTAACTAGGATGTAACCATAAGCTTTGTTGTACGGAAATTCATGGCTTACAGCATATTTACGGTTAATTCTCATATTATGTAAATAAATTTTCAAGAACTATATTTTTAACGGTAACTACCACACTTAAAAACCAAAAAGTAAGGGGAAAAGGAAAAGAAAATAGTTGCATTTCTAATGCTCACGAGTGGAAAAATACACTGAAAAAAAAAATTAAAATCATTCAAAAAAATTTCAAATTTTAATTGTTAATTGGGAATGCCTGTGTGAACAGTTGAAGACTATTAAAAAAACTAAGAAAGTGGTACATGCAGCTCAAAAAGTCAAGAGAAATGAAAAAAATCGCATAAGACACCCCGACTGGGAGCATTGAAATCCACATAGTTGTTTTAAAACTTGATAATAGAAAGGTTTTTCTCTCGCAAAAACTTCAGTGGAGCACTCCTGCAAGCTGAGAGATCACCACAGTGTGCTACTGACCCAAATCTATGCTATTAAGGAAGCTGTAAAATAACCTAAATCTGAAACCTAATTCTGAATGAGACATATTGTTGTTTTTGTAGTAACAGCTGAAATATTCCCTAAATGGCTTTTGGGGAATATGGCGTAAGTGCTCGTCCTTCGCCGAATAAAAGTCCGGTTCGTTTCGATATAAAACTCCGACTGTCACAGGAACTATCGAATTTGGGCCTCCTCTTATGACAGGCTTGCCTTACCTCGGGTAAATTCTTTAACTCATCACCTGCAGGTGTGCTGAAGGAGTCATCTTCATCTTCAGCGACCGTCAGGTAGCAGTAAAAGTCTCTAAAGTTTTTCTCGAACATAAAAGATCTTTGCCGGAGTTAGCCTATTGGAACATACTATTCCTCATTAAGTTCCGTGGACATAGTGGCCAGGAGAGAAACTGCAGGGCAGACGAACTTGGTCGGAAGATTTTTTCGGATAAACAGCGCATTGGCATGCCTCTATCCACGTGCGAACTGCTACTTCAGGTATTCGTTTACAGTGCGGTTGCATCAACATGGGAAAAAATTCCTTTTGTCGAAATTCGAGGCAAACTTTGTCCAGAATAGCTATTTTATTAAAAAAAAACTTGTTACTAGTACTACTCAAGTAAATCCAAGAGCTATTCAGAAACATAAAATGCGTTGACTGAGCACTTTTTTAAGCCAATGAGCTGATAATGAAGTTTTACATTTTTTATTTCATGCCAGAAACACACTTGGTGGACTTGACTTCACTTGCAGATTGGCGGTGGAAGTTATATATTTTTTTCTCCGATTTTGGATGTTGTTTTGGTCAAGGTTCGAGCCCAAGACGTCTCGCTTGGTAGTCAAAACGGCTACTGCGACTGTTTTACCCGCTGGAAAAGGAGGAAATTTCAACTTCAAATGGGATTCTGCTGGTAGATTGTCTATCAGAGGATCCTGCAGGAGCTGAAAAAAAAAAAACGAGTAGGATGGGAATGATTTTGCGCCTGCTATGGAACTGCACTAAACTAAACAGAAGTAGAATTCAGCATATTGGAGTAGCTTTTAGGGATAGCTCTTGCCATGCCATGAGGTGGAAACTACAAAGCTCATAAGGGAGGGCAAGTGGTTGGAAGAGGAGCCATAAAATCCGAACAATAGTCGTGCTATCTTCGTATGATTCTTGGATAGTCTAAGTACGTCGTTGTACGAAAATCAGCAAACATTTCCACCTAACCAAAGCTGAGATCAACCGCCGAGAGACGGAGTTTTTAACACAAAGCATGGCTACTCGATCCTGAGTGAGTACTGTGCACCTGTAATAATGTTTTTTTTTTTCAATAAATTTCTGCAATTTTTTTTTTGCAGTGTATTTATGCCCAGTTGAGCACACTTTTAATTTGAATATATTATTTCTATACGCTTGTACTCGATTTTATAGCCAATATGTGCACTCAACCACTACACACACACACACAAGCAAACAAATTCACAATGCGCCACTCATGCACTAAGGTGTATCTGCTGAAATCGAGTTAAAAGAAAATATTTCTATTAGAAAAAAATAAAAATAAAATAAATTTTCTATATGTTTTTGAGCAATTCGCTTGGAAAATTACATTAGTTCTAATGAACTGTGGTGCAAATGCATGCATATTTCCTTTTAATTATTAGTAGGTGTGTATGTGTGTGTGCAAGAGGTATACGTTTGGTTGCATGTGTGCTTAATGGTTTGAATATTAACTGCATATTTGCATAAAAATATTTACTTTTGCTGATTTAATTACACCCATTAAAAAGTTAAATGTGAAGAGGTTGCTGGGCTGGGCTGGGTTGTGCGAGCGAGCCAAAGAAGATGGAAAAAAAAAATCTGCTAAAAGCTGCGGATGGTATGCGTAAACGCTTGTAGCCTCGAGCTATACTCGTACATATATATATATATATGCGTGTATAATCTTTATGGCAGACAGGTGGTGAGTATTTAAAGTGTGGAAATTAAAAGAAAAAATATTTTAATTTTTATTTCGTTCGGAGTTAAATGGAGAAAAAGGAAATGTAAAGCGATTTAATGATTTTCCATAATTAGTTGATGCTTGAGTCACCCTAAAAGCAATTTAAGTGCAAATTAATAATACAGAAGATTTTAAAAGAAAAATTTTTAAGTGAGAAAAAATGAATAAAAATTTATTAAAAAAAAAAAAATTCAGTAAATTTTTTGAAAAAAAAAAGAAAAAATTATTTCAAAAAATTTCCACAAAATTGAATAATACAAAAACAGATTACATAGCAGGCGTTGGCTGAGTTGGTAGAGCACTCGCCTGTGATGCTAGAATCCGTCGGTTCCATTCATGACAAAATAAGTCTGATGAGGAGATGTGGTGATCTCCGAAACAGCTGTCACTTCTACCATTTTTTTCTTGTTGTATAACAAAATATTCAATGAAAAAATTATGTTTCTAACAAAAATAGGCCTTTGAATACAGTTCATTACTTATAACAAAAAAAAAAAAAAAAAAAAAAAAATCAGTAAATTTTTTGAAAAAAAAAAAAAAATTCAAAAAAATTTCCACAAACAATTGAAGTTTTAAGTTTTTGTGCCTTTAATACCTTTTAAAATTTTCTCATAGTCAATTAGCTCAATTCGTTTCTATTTATCTAAAAAAAAAAACTAATTATTCCGTCGAGGGTTCTGAAAGTTTGTGTGTGCCACGGCTTTGTTTATATTTTGGAAAAGATGCTGAGGTAAATGGCATTGGAAACAACGGTATAATTATTCTAGAGACAGGTCTCTTGTGTCCCACAATATTATCCAGATCTTTACAGCTTCCTTTTTTCCAAACAGTTAGATATCTCAAAGATTTTTCAATTCATCAGTTGCCTTAGCGCCTCCCACCTTCGCAAAGAATAACGAAAAATGACTCTGAAATTGTGTGTAAAAATTTCCACTTAGTACAAGCAGCCATATAAATGAAAAAAATTCATTCCCAAGACATGGCATTCCTACCTCTGCTGCGGAATCTTCAGGAAGAAATCCGAAGAGCCTCGTTTCTGGGTATGTGCGCCATTCGTTTACTACAACTTCGTTTAATTATGGTAGGTTTTCGACAAGTTCAGAATGATTTTATATTTTTACCGTTGTTGTAACGGCCAAATATATCCCCCAAATAGTCTTTCAAGGCATGCTGCGGAAGTAACAACCGCTAGCTGGATAAAAAATCTGTGTAATTTCGGTTTAAAAACCATACTTCCATGGCAAAAATTGTGTTTTAGTCGGCTCGTACGACAGACAGGCCTATTCGGTAAATTCTTTGACCTTAGCTTTAATAGCGGTATTTTGTTCTCTCTTGCATTCCTGAGATTAGGAATTCAAATGAGAAGAGAAGAAAAATATTGGTTCAGCGCAGTTTTAAATTTTCCTTGAGCATGCCTAGGAGTTTCATATGTGTCCATCATTTTCTCTTTTCAACTCTTCTTCTCTTACTTGATTGACGCAGGTACTGTTAACGCGATTAGAGAAGAGTCTACAATAGCGCGCTCTTCATTTTTTCTCTTCGCCGTTTGGCACCCACTCAGGTTAGGACTTTCTCTAAGTGATCTTTCCAATGAAGTGGAAAGTCGTACTCTCTATACAGTCCATATTAAGCCCTAAGATGTTACTCTCTAAAATGATTAGCGGCACTTCTGATTCCGGAGACATCTAACTGAACTCATCTAATACCCCTCTCCCTCAGGTTCGAACCTGTTGAAACAGCACATTTTCTTGGCCTCTCGTTAGATGACCTCGATGACTAAGACTGGATCTATCTGACCCTAGGCGGGGTTAGCTAGCCGCTACAACAACAACAACAACAACACGCCTACGAAAATAACTGACAGAAGATGAAAAAGCGATCCAATTTGGGATAGAAAACTAATTTTTCCCGTCGGCAGGGAAGGTCAAGCTCACCATCTGTATTTCTGGCATGATATAAAAGCTCCTCATAAAAATCCATCGGCCGTTCGGAGGTGGTTTAGAATAAATTACAGGGGCCTCGATTTATTGGAAAACATCAAGACGTCTACCACCAATTGGGGGAGAAGGGGGATGGGAGCTCGGCGGAAGATCGCCTTAGCGGCTACAAAGGGCCACTTATAAATTCATGCTGGAGTCAGAGGGAGTTGCTCAGCCTTAAAAAATACAAGTTGCCGCTGTTGCTGTACTTTTTTGTGACTTTCGGGTCCGTTAGGCGCAGTCCCTATACCACACTCATCCGTCTGCCATAAGTTAATCAACTCCTACTAGTGTTGGGTTTTGAGCTGTTTGAGACAGAGTCTCTTTCACATCCCCGAATGTTCTAAGACGTTTAGGCTGTTGAAATAGAATAAAATTAGAGCCCGAGCATTTTCGGTGAATTCAGCTTGCTCGTTTTCGGTCAGACGTCGTTCAACATCCACGTTCAACCAACTACCAAGCACCGCAATAGGCTCAGAACTTCTTTTTGCCACCTTTGTACCATTTACTGCTTAACATTTCACTGCTTTCTTGCTCTGGAAATCAAAATCCAAGCGAATTTCCAATACAAGCCTCATGATTTTATGCTCTCTTGCCTTCATTATCAATTTAATGTTGCATCATTTTCAATTTACCCCGTCATTAGCGTTAACTACAACTTCATCTGGCGTACTTCTTTCATGCTCAACTTATGCATTCAAGTACTTCCGGTATCGAGTTTGAAGGATCGTTTGCTGAGTGAGCTCATACTAACTAATGCTTACATATCTACACACACCAAACTTACCTAAACTCACGACGTGAAGTGTTAAGCGACGGCCACAGTTCGTTGGAAGCGTTAATAAACACACATTAAGTGTATAATGGACTGTTCGAGAACACACATACATCTGTCTCTCTCTCTCTCTCACACACACTCTCCCTACCTGCCGCTTCATTCAAACTCGCTGGTAATTACTTTACTGTGCAATTTATATTTAAATTAATAAACTCAACACTGTCGCTTGACGCCATTAGAGGTGCGCAAATGAGTCTCTCTCACCTACGAACCGTCCGTCATATGCATGCCATGTGCATCAGTGCCGCATCTATACATTGCATGTCGTGAACACGCTCAATTGTTGTAGTCGCCGATCAACGATCAGCAATCAGCTACGCGACGCAGTAGCAGCGCGCTCAGATAACATCTAGAATAGCGAGGTAACTGAGCGAAACTGAAATTTCCAACGCTAGCCAGTTGGCCAGCTGTGGCAAATGGCAAGTGGGTAGAATTCAGCGCGCGTATGTATGAGCTACAACACACTTAGTCTACATAGTTGCAATGTGCCACGGCGGCTATGATATCTGCCTGCCATCGTCAAGCATCGCTGATTTTCATAACTACGATGACGTTGTTGTGCCGCGCCACTCATACTCTTCATTCACCACCGCCAGCTTGTTGGGCGTGGCTGATATCGTTTCATTGCGATCGCTATCTACCTTTTGCCGCCAAGCGATTATTGTAATGATAATGTGGCAAATGTGGTGTTGCACTGCACTGCGCCGAACTCCGCTTGGTGGACACATAAGTGGAAAACAAAAGCGCACCTAACGCGATCACTCGTTGTGGACGTTGTGGCAGCTCGTGAACATCTAAAACTTTCATTGTGTTTATTTCCTGATACTCAGGCAACCGCTTTTCATTTCAGTTTCGCCCACTTTACTTTCCCACTCCCCTACGTTTTGGAAATCTTACGGATCTCTCTGCCGCCACTGTGGATCATCTTCCGCATTACAAGCGTAATTCTCATGCATCCATTCACATAGCCTTCTAACCTTTTACTATGTATCTCTGATCTGATCTCCTTCCATGATCTGCAGATGTACGCAAATCTGCCAGGTCTTGACTGCTGTCAGCCGGTCGGATTGTTGCTTCTAGTGATTAGTCGTATGCGCTACTTAATTAAATATGTTTGGACATTTCGTTTTTTACGAGCCTAACCCTACGGTCATTCATGTGCCCGTTCATTCTTGCGAGCGCACGCCCCGCACTCTCTCTCTCACCTCTCTCTCTCTCTCTCTCTCTCCTTCACCTTCATTTTGATTCTTCGCTGCTCGGCTTGTTTGTTGGTTGCCCATGAAAGAGCGGAATTAGCTTCGGTCAAGATTAATGTTGTGCAAAAGATGTGCTGCAAGTGAATGTGGAAAATTGCTGTGGGAAGCTGCAAAAAGCTGAGGAGCATTAGTTCCTTAGCAGTAGAAGAAAATAGGTTTAGCCTTTCGACACTAAATGAGTCCAAATTGCGTGCTTGACCTCGGAATTGTCAGCAAACTTCATTTTCTTCTGATGAAGTTAAGGTCAAAGCACAACAACACTAACAACCACGTCAGCAAATCATAGAAACTCATCACATCAAAAGAAATCATATCAACACATCATTAGTACGACATCACATCACTGCACATCAACATATGACCTCACACAGCGAGGTAACAACAGAGAGCGGGGATCTACTCCCTCTTCAATAGAAGGGAGAAACGACATTTAGAGTCGAAGATGAAAGTCGTGGTGTGGTACCACGCCCTGAGCTAACGAACACTCTAATATATAAAGATGTAGTGGACGTACTCCCTCTCTCGGACCTACTCAGTAGTGGTAGTGGAGAGGATAGAAGAGTGCAAATAATAAAATGCGAACTCTAAGTCTTCGGCATTTGGCGAGCTAGCTTCAACAGAAACTCAGAATCGGTCACACTTATTTTTTTTTGCGCAGAATTAACGCGCTAACGAATGAACTCTGTCTATGGAGTTGATGGTCAATGTACCCCGCACAGGATTAATCAACGACCACCTTAATTTTTCGTATTGACTTCGGCACATAAAATATCCTTGGAGGCGGTGTGCTCCTTTCGTGCTTCCGTTTTGACACAAGTTCGTAGTGACGAGTTCTTTTTGACATCTCCAGTATTAATCTGCTTCCTAGTCTATGCTGGTCCAAGGCATCACATTCCCGAAAGTTGCTTAGACGTACCTACATGCTGCTTTGCCTGAAACGACGTGAGCGTGCTGCATTTGATGATGTTCAAGAGTTGATGAATATTGGAACGAGTTCCCGTCGTCCCTTGTCAAATTTGGTTTGGAGACATCGTTGAGAACGATCACTGAAGATGGCAGAACGCCGAAGCCGGTTTGTCTCCAAACCAAATTTGTCAAGGGACGACGGGAACTCGTTCCAATATTCATCAACTTTTCACCCTGTCGTAGAATCAACTGAACAAAACCAATCATGCTCAAGAGTCTTGGCTGAAGTCGGTAATCTTACTGTCGGCGTTAGCTCGAACCAGCTCATCCGTTTCTTCCTAGCTCTCTTCCAAACTCGACGGAACTCAGATATTTTCCATTGAATTCTCAGCATGCGGAATGCTGGAGCAGTAGCTGCCTCATCCTCTCTAATCAAGGTAACGTCCTAAACTATCGCCGTCTGTTACCAACGTTCCCGTCAACCCTGCACCTTCAAACGTTGTCTCCGTCCTACTCTTTCACCACTTACTCCCTCGTCTCTTTGCTCTTTTCACATAAATAACAACATTTCAGCAGTTATGGCCAGCAGCAGCAACTATCCAATCACGCCTTCCGATTCTCAGAGACCCACACGCATGTTCAACATTCACAATCACACCTACAATATAAATATTCAACATATCGGAGTACACTCTGTGACCCCCTCCTCCCGCCCCTCAGTTGGCAATCATACAATCAACAACATTAAAATGTTTATTAACTTTGGCATCGTTAACGCGCCGCGGTGGGCAATTCGCCCGCAAAATACATACATACACACACACACACACACACACACACACACACATCACATCACATATGAGCAACTTAATATGAGAATATGTTGCTGGGCAACAGTGTTGTCGGTTAGTCGGTGGTTTAAGAGGAGGCTAAAACGTTTTATTGGCAATTTGGCTGCAAGAGATCGCCAGTAAATATGGCGGATACTGACGACAAGCGCGTACCGATGCGATTTTATTGCACTTTAGTTACCGCCCATGCGATGCGATGCGATGCGATCCAGGCGGATATTTGCAAATGCATATTTTTGCTGTTGTTGTTGTTGTTGTTGTTGCGAAAATGTTGTTTTAGTGTTGTTAAAAGCCCAGAAGTTGCTAACAAGCGACATGACTTAATTTATGTACTTGCTGGAGCATTTTATGAGTCGTGTCTGAGGTTGTGGATAGGCAAAATTACTGCTAAAACGCATTTTCTAATATTTGTTTTTCCCGGTTTTGACTAAAAACTTTATTGCGACTTGAGTAGAGGTCAGCCAGAGCACTTGCGGTTCCAGGGGAATCACTGATATTGACCGTTTTGAAGCCATTAAATTCCGCGAAAACTTTCCTCAGAGGCAATGGTGTTGCTGCGACCTGATCATCGTACAACGTATGGGAGTTCTCGAGCAGTCTGAGTTCTGGGGAGACTCAACCTCAGATCTAGCGGTTGTGATGTACTGATTGCCAAGTCAATTCGAAAATCTGCAAAGAGTCTGGTGTAGCATAGCCGTTTCTCTTTCTCAAAGAGGCTCCATAGATCAGTCTCACATCGGCTACGTCTTCATCGAATTCCATAGAGAGTTTCAGTCTTGCTTTTTTCGTGCACTTTTTTGAGACTGATGATGTTGCTACCGATCAAAATACCGAAACGATATCCAGGACTATTAACGTTATTGTGGAATGGTCTATTTTTAATATTCTTTCCCACGTACGGAGACTGAGAGTCATCAGCTGTTACTACCCGCCTAAAAAAACTCGTTAATCCCACATCAACGTAACTAAAGCTCATACCTCCCTAATAGGACTGAGAATACGTACGGGCTTTATATTTAGCAGTATCACCTCGCGAATCGTCAGTTTCCTCAAACCAAATGGCTTTCCACATCACATCCATATATTCAATCCATGCTGCAGGAGAAGGGGAGGCGAAAGTAAAAACCATGTCGATGAACGGAGTCGAGAATTCGTTCTATAACTCTTTTTCCTAATGTTGTTGTTGTTGTTGTTGTTGTTGTAGCCGCAGAAAATTCTCCAAATGGGGCTTCGGGGAACATTGCGGGAGTGACAGTCCTTGGCCGGATAAAAATCCGGGTTTTTCCGGTATAAAGACCCGACTGTCGCGGGAACTATGGATTTTAGTCGGATCTTACGACAGGCATGCCTTACCGCGGGTAAATTCTTGAAGCCCTAACCCACAGGGGGACTCTCTTTCTAATCTTTCCTTTCGCTGCACGTAACAAGTTTGTGAGGCTCACAGTGTAAGTCTCGAACTTAAATGTTATCTCAGCATTTTTAAATGTCGGAGATGGCATCCCTACCTTTTCCACGCTTAATCCCTGTCAAAAGTAGGCCTCATTTACATCGTATTCGCTAACTTCTCTGTCTCAGCACATGCAGAGTTCACTCGGTGGCTTGGTCTGGTGTTCGAGGTCCTGTCCGGCTCGGTCGAGCTCTGCTTATTAGCGGAACTATCTCCCTTCTTCTTTCAAAATTAGTTTCTGCTCGAGCTTTCTCCGTGTACTTTGAGTCCTCCTTAAGAAAGTTTCGCATTTTATTATAAATTCGTTCAAAAGACGTCACCACACTGCATCTTCTTTTCAGTCTTTAACAAGAAAGCCAATTTATTTCTGTGTGTGTGTGTGTGTGTCTACGACAATAACCACTTTGTCTATTTCTTCATCCGTTCGAAATGAAGTTGCAAAACTAACCATAACAACACCCCTTGCAGTAATAACAAAAGTAAAAAAAAAAGCAATAACGAAGTCCAGAGAGTCATAAGACTCACAGAACTTTCGCAGGAAAAAGGTAGAAACAAACAAAAATTGACATTTGCACATGTTGCAAGCAACGCACACCGCGTCGCACATACTCGTATATATAAGCCGATTTCAAAACTTAACAAGCCATATGAAAAACGCCAAACTTCTACAAGAAGCAGTGACAGGCAGACCATGGATGGAGGGCAGTAAAGAAAGGCAGGAGAAGTAGAGCAACCGAACCGAACAAGTAAATGTGTCCCACTGCACCTTCTCGACATAAAACGCCCAACTGGACCATTTTCAAATGTGAACGCGCATTAAAACCAGTGTAGAAGGCGGCAGAAGGGAACGCCACGACAAACCACAAACCTAACTGAGTTTGCTGCAACATAAGGCGGCGAAGGGACAACGAGGTGCAACGAGGCACAACGAGGCAAACTGACCGTCACGTCAAATGGTGCACACCCAAAATTGCAGCCGTACACAAGAAGGAAGGGCGCTAAATGGCAGCAGCAGCAGCAGCCACTGCAAGGGGGTGCAGTAAACAGTGACCATCAGCGCAAAGTGCTGACCGGCCCCCATATTGTGTAAAGCCGTATGCCAGCATGCCAGGGTGTACAGAGCTCATCTCGTTGTTGGATAGTGGAATGAATGGACTCTGCGTTGGGTTTGCTGGCTGGACTGACTGCCTGGCTAACAGCTCGTTCGTTGGTTAGCTGCTGTGCTTTCAAAGGTGGCTGCTGTTGGTGCGCTCGCCTGGTGTTGCTGCCGCTTTTGAGTCATTGTAGGCGTCAACCTGCTCTTTAAGCTGTATTATTTATGCGGTCGCGTTCCCGCCGTGCGATAAGCAAGCCAAGTGCGCGTGTGCGCCTGCCACCATTTCGAACTGTACGCCCTTTCTGCTCAATATACTGGTGATTATTGAGTGCCGCTGCTGCTGGTGATGCTGATGATGTTGCCAACAAGCGCGTTAGCTATGCTTTAATGTGTTGCTGGTGTTGTTGTTGTTGTTATTGCTATGATTCTTTTACACTATGTGACAAAAATTAGGAGTTTTTTGAGGCAAGTGAAGTATTTGACTGAACCGCTGTACTGGTACTTTCCTGAATCGTCGGAATTTAGAAAAAAAAGCTCAAATGTACGGACGCGGCCCACAAAAAGAGTCGACAATCAGCAATGTCCTTAAATGAATTCAGAAATAGGGATAAGGATACATTCTCCACCTTTAGGCCTCCGATCCTGTTCAGGGTGGCTCGGTTATTAGGTTTAGTACATTTCAGACCAGTGGCTTCTCGCAGATAATATTTCTGACATGAAAAATAATCCTTATAGAAATCTCTTATCTATTTCAACTCGATTTAAAAAAACCAAGATTTTTTTGGGAAAAGATCAAGCCAGACATGGTAAATGGAAGAAGGAGCTCGGCCGAAAATCGGTTCTATGACTATAAATCTCTAATTGTATATAATCTTAGTTCATTGATGGTGCTCCCGTCAGAAGATTACTCTATGAATCTTTCCGAGGGGTTCGCAGGAGGTATGTGCTGCTATTCAGGTGACAAGGGTTCATCTCACGGCCAAACCAAAATGTAAATTTCCTTAACAAGAAGTCTTCGTCAATAATATCTGCTTTAAAAATTGTTTTGCCGTTTCTGAAACTTCAAAGAAATCCAAGATCGCCCTGATAATGTAAAGAATGATCCATTTCGAAGTTCCCTACTATTTTAAAGAAAAAAAAAACACAAAAAATTCCAATTTAATTGGGAGTGTTTAAAACCATTCGAAAGAACATTCTTTGGCATTTATTTCTTGAGTCCGTTAAGTCCAATTTTCGATGACTCGTTCGAGTATTTCAACTGGTAACTGACGAATAACATGCGTGATGTTTTGCTCCGAGGTCTGTATGGAAGCGGGATTGTCCGCATATTCCCAAAGGAAAAAGTCTAATGGCGGGATATAACACGCTCTTGGTGGCCAATCGACGGGCCAAAAACGTGAAATTATCTGCTCACCGAAGTGTTCTCTCAATAAATCCATTGATTGATGCGATGTGTGGGAAGTGGCGCCGTCTTGTTGACACCAAGTGTGGCGGAGATCACGAACTTTAATTTCAGGTATCAAATAGTCGGTTAGCATGCCGCGATGACGGTCGCCATTGACGACTACGTTATCACCGGCATCATTTTTGAAGAAATATGGACCGAAGATTCCACCGTTCCACAAGCCACACCAAACCATGGTTTTTTCTGGATGAAATGGCAGCTCTTGAATCTCTCCAGATTGCGGCAATTTTGCTTGTTTACATACCCATTCAGCAAAATTTGGCTCGAAAACGGTGGATATTCTTGGAACTTTTCAAGAGCCCATAGAGCGAAGCGATGTCGCTTGGGAAGGTCGGGCAGCTTCAGTTCCTGCACAAGCTGTATTTTGTACGCTTTCAATTTCAGATGTCATCGTAAAATGCGCCAAGTCATTCCATACGTCAGTCCGAATTGTTGCGAACGGCGCCGAATCGACTCTCCCCGATCTCCGTGTACACGCTCAGCTACGGTCGCTATATTTTCTTCACTGCATGCTGAACGTGGTCTATTCGATCGAATAATATCCAATAATGAATGCTGGGTCTCAAGATGGGCGATGGTGTTGCGAATAGTAGGCTCAGTAGGCCGATTATGTTGAACGTAAGTTGAGCGAAGGTTGAAATGACTCACGGGTGATGTGTCAAAAAAAGGCTATTGATAAAAGTAGCTCTACTTGGATGATCCTTTATGATGCAACCCTCGTACTTCTGAAATATCTTACATTTAATTCTTATGTTTTTCATAAATTCTGCGAGGAATTTCAAATATTTATTTCCTGTGTAAAATTCGCTGTTGCACAGTGTTGGCATTGATCGCGTATTGTGATTTGAACTACATTTAGGGCACTTGCGAATGTCCTTACAAGTTGTTGTTCTTCTTCTGTTTTTGTACTTCAACTGGGCGTTAGTAGTGTTCATAAAAGAAAATTGCAATATTCTACTGTTGTTGTTGTTGCTCTTGTAGTGGCTGTTGTGGGCTCTTCTTCTGGCTTTACGACTTTATCAGTTGGAATGCATCTCTGCGCCTGCGGGTATTTCTAAAGCTTTCTTTTATTTCTATATTTGCTTCTTTTGCCGTTTCTTGTTTCTTTCTTTTTTTCTTTTTCTTCTTTTCGATGTGATTTTTTAGTTTACGAGTTCTTGCGAAAAACTCCTCGTCTATTTTTATTTTGCCATTGTAAAGTAGAACTTCGAATTTGCGTCTCAGTTGTACCATTTCATTTCCAAGGAGAATTGTTTTTGTGATTCGGGTTTTTTTTTTCCTCAGGACTCTGTTGTTCTCTGCTCATGCGAAATCGTTTTATCAGCATAACTCAGTTGAGTCCATTTTTGCTGCTTCGCTTGCCAATTTTATTGCTTGCACTGCTCCTGCTGCTGCTGCGTATTTTGTTGCCTTGAAACTCGCCTTTATTTAGTTTCACGAGCCTTTTGGTCCCTTTTCAAATCATACTTTTATTGTTTGTTGTTGCTGTTGTTGCTGTTGCTGTTGTTGTTTTCTATAGCAGCAAATAATAAGAATAATAATGATAATCATTATAATATGCCAACCGACAATAATAGTGGCGAGCGCATAGATGCATAGATGCATAGTGGTCCTGCTTGATAGTTGGAGGTTGTTGCGCGCCCACAATTACTCGCCACTAAATGCAGTCGAAATGAAGGGTTTAACGCCGCCAGCGGTTTTGGGTCACTGATTTGAATGTAATGCTGGTTTCTCTTGCTTCCATTTGATTGGATTTCTTCTATGAGTCTATGAGCATATGCGTGTCGCCGCTAGGACTTGTGTGCAATGTGGTAAGAGATGCGAGATGTTGATGGATATTTTTTTCTTTAAAATTCAAGAATGTCTTTCAGAAGGAAACTCAGCGAGATTTCTTAGACAGCATGTAGTTCTCTAGACTTATCGTTCAACGCTCTCGGGTATAGAATAAGATTAGCTAGATAAGACAATACAATTCTCTGTGAAAAATCCTCCTCCGATTTGTAGGTTTTGCGTCTTTGCGTTCAACAAATGGCGGATCCTGCAGTTTATTCTAAGCCGTCTCCGAACAGCCGATGAGTGTTTATGTGGATCTTTTATTACTGGTCAGAAACACACTTAGCTTGACATTCCCCGGCGAGGGGCAACCGCAGTTAGAATAATTGATTTTCTGTAATTTTGGATGTTGCTCGAACCAGCCCTCAAACCCAGTCCTTTCGAATGGTAGTATGCAATGCTAGACAATCGGTTATTGCGGCCACCACTTATCAGCTATCGAGGTCAAGTAAAAATTTCAATAAGAGAGTCAGAATCCCAATGGTAAGTCTAGAGCAATGAGAAAAGATAGTTTCAACTGCTTCAATAAATACAGGGCAAGTAGGTTCTTCCAAATGCAGGTACTCCTCTGTGATATATATACTCGGAACTCAAAATCAAGAGAAGACGTGCTAAAAAAGCCAAGTTCTCAGATAGCCTACCCAATTTCCTCCAAGACCAAGACCACAATAGTCAGCAAGCCCGAGAAATAATCTTTGGTTTCTTTAATGCTCCTGAGCTATGTAACCGCGGTTGCCTATATTACCGTCACTTCCGCTGTCACATAGAGCCAAAATTCTGCACGCGATGTTAACGCTTAGCCTGGGCGGAACATTCTCCCACGGACACTCCATCTCAGCTTTGCTCTCTCCGTGCAGAAGTTCACTGTACAATGTTCTTCATTCAGAGACTTCGGTCCTAGGGATGACGATGGCATAGATTCAGACACAATGATGTCAAATATGCCGTAATGGCCACCAAAATGACTTCTTAATGTGGCTATCCCCTCGGTCCCGTTCGGATTTCTTGGGTCTCAAGTAGAGATACTTCTTTTTTGGGCTCCGTTGTGATTTACAGTGACTCTGATTGTTACTGTTTAAAGCAGCTCTTGCAGTGATCCACTATTTGCTGTTGGCGCTTTACTGCTCTCTGAAAACGGCTCTTTCTCATATGATTAAGAGATTCTTATTGCTCTTTCTTTTATTTAAAACTCGATGTTGTCACTGTACTCTTGATGGTACGTCCTTTTCTAGTTCCACGAGTAAGCAGGAATGGGTGCCACTTGTCTGCAGATTCAGTATACGTAGAGAAGGTGTTTATACAAGGCAAAGGCTATCCATAAATGCGATTCCAAAATACTGAATTTTGTGGAAAATCGTCACTTCCTTCTTGTCGCTCATGACCAAAGTTTGTCTCGACTTGCGATTGGTAAAGTTTTGTTCCCATTTCCAGAGGCCTCTGTCTTTAAATTAGTTCCTTAAATAGCAGTTTGCGTGTGACTGACTACAGGCATTCCCATGCAAAAGAATATGCTTGATCGTACACCGCCTATAAAATCCATCTGCCCTGCAGTGCCTCTCTGCGACTATGTGTTCAAGGCAAAAACGATATATACTCTCTACTGTTCGGCCATCTACTGAATGGCATTGCCTAGAACTTTTGTTATCACTGAAGATGAAGAAGTCTCTTCTTGATTATGCGTTTCCAATGTCTTTAAGAGACTTTAAGAGCTTCCATGACAGCACAGATTTCGATCTGGACCATACTACCATGAGAGGGTTAAGTGTGAAAACAATCTATTCTATTCTCAAGTCAAGTTTCGAACGATATGCATATGAACTTGTAAACTCGGCTGGTAGTATTCTTCCCAGCCGGCAAACAATATCATAATGCTAAAGCGGAACTACAAAGTAGAAATGCAGCGGTCTGTGCTCCTCGGTAGAAAAATATATATCTGTGGACTTTTTGGTGCCCTAGTGGTTGACAGCTCCACTCTATGCCATGCAGTTGAGTATATGAGTGTCACCATGTGAAGGAAAAGTAGGTTTTTAGTAGTGAGAGTGGAAGAGGCATCCGATACGTGAGTTTTGAGGACTTCTTTAAACTTTTTGGCTTAAGTTGAAACAATTTTCGTTGAGGATAGTACGTAGTAAAAAAAAAATTAAATTGTCTTTGCTGTTGTAGATACACACGATTTCACTGCTATAGGGTTTTCGCTTACAATTCTCAACCATTTTATGCAATTTCTTATTCATGTATGAGGAAAAATTTTTTAGTCATGGTAAGCAGCGCATTTTTAGCGCTTACCAACCCACAGTAGCAAATGTGAAATTCCTAAAATGTTTACCAAAATCTCAGCATTTCTAAGTACATTTACTTATTTGCTGATCTAATCTACGAGCGCATATGAATTTGTATTTAACTGAGTGGGTGAGGGTGTGTCTGTGTTCTATGCTCTATGCATTGACTGGACCAGTATAAATGACTATTTACTGCCACAAATATGAAGGTAAACAATAAATGAAAATGAAAATGAGTACGAAAGCTAACAAAAAAAAAAAAAAAAAAAAAAAAAGAGAAAAAACTAACAGAAAAAACTATTGAGTGAAGCGGATATGAGGGCTTAGATGCCTCACTCCCTGCAACCCATGCAAGTAAGTGTGTTTGTTGCTTAAATAAATATGTAAATCTGCATGCAAATTGGATATGTGAGAAGGGCGAGTGTAGTGTTTCGTAAAAACCAGTGCAACTATTGAATATGAAAGGACGTCAAGTAAATAAACAAATGGCAAAAGAGGGAAAGATTGAATGTGGCAAGGTGAGAGTGAGGTGAGGGTGAGTTGAGAGAAGCAGCAGGGCGAGCTAGAGTGAATGAGAGAGAGAGCGGTTGAGGAGCAGTAGCGCAGTGGACGAAGTAAACAAACCGTGAATATGCAACTTATTCCAATGTGCTTATCAGTTCGATCAACAGGGTACTATAACAAGGGCAAACAACAGCAGCAGCAGCAGCAGTAGCACCAGCAGTAGTAGTAGTAGCAACAGCAGTTGCAAGCAATAAATGCAAAGCAATAGACATTGGTATGTGCATACATATATATGTTTGATGGTAGTTGTTGGTGTAGTAGCAAAAATTTGCTGACCCAAGAACTACTACTACCACCAGTGCTGCTGCTGCTGCTGCTCCACCACTAAATATTAACATTACTTGCCTGCGGTAGCTGCAACATATGGCTAGTGGGCTGCTGCTGTTGCTGTTGTTGTTGTTGTTGTTGTTCTAGTTGTTGGTTTAGCTACACTTTGTTAGCTAAGCTAAGTGTTTTTCCATAGTATTTGCTACCCTTTCAGTCATACCACGCGTATTTGCGGAGAATTTTTCATTATTTTTTTTCACTTTTTACTTTCGTTTAACTTTGCATTGTTGCTGCTGGCTGCCAACCAACCAACCAACCAACGATCCATGTAATGTTGTTGCATCTCTGATTGCAGCTGATTAAATGCTGAGATTGAAGTTTCTAAGCGCTGCGCTGCTCGTCGTATTGCCCTTTTGGGCAACTTTTTTGCATTTTATTTCATTTCATTTTGTTTTGCATTTTTTCGATTATGTATGTATATTTTGCTATTACATTTTCCATTTACGAAAATTTCTATTATTCATAGAATGTTTGGTAGTAGCAGCAACAACAACAGCAGCAATTTCTTACTGTTGGTCACTACAACTGAGACTGACCTTTTTGGGCTACCTTTCGCTTGCTCTTTTCACTACCATTTTCACATATGTTGCAGATATTCTCATGTGCGCCTTTCGCCTCCAACTGCAGGGTCCTGCCTTTTTTGATTTCACCTGCTTCGCATTCTTGGCACGTTGGCAGCATATTAACAACAATATTAATCTATTTTTTGCAAAAAAAAAAAAAAAAAAAACAACAACAACGAGTATTTGTACTGCCATTATTATCTGCTGCTTTCCATTTTTCATTTCTCTTATTTTTTTCTTATTTTTTGTGGTCAGTTATATTAACATTTGTGCATAAACACATGTTTTTCATAACAATTTCCGATTTTGTAGTTTTTCGAAAATTTTATTTTGCACTTTTTGCCTTTGCTTCAATGATTTTAATATTTTTTTTTGTGTGTGTGTTGAAAACTAACCAATATTTCGTTGCAAAACCAATCGTTCACTCAGAAATTCAATGAAATTCATTTCGAGGTTCCCACAGAAAATTTAATTTAATGGGGAATGTTTATTAGCATTCGAAAGAACATTCTTTGGCATTCATGTTTTGAAGTTCAAATCTTTCAAATATTGGCCGCGGCTACGTCTCAGATGGTCCATCCGTTGAGTCCAATTTTCGATGACTCGTTCGAGCATTTCGACTGGTAAGTGGCGAATGGCACGCATGATGTTTTGCTCCAAGGCCTCAATCGAAGCGAATTTTGTCCGCATAGACTTTAGACTTTACATATCCCCACAGGAAAAAGTCTAACGGTGTCGTGGAGATCACAAGCTTCAATTTCAGATATCAAATAGTCATTTATCATAGCACGATATCGGTCGCCATTGACGGTTACGTTCTCACCGGCATCAGTTTTGAAGAAATATGGACCGATGGTTCCACCGGCTCACAAACCACACCAAACTGTTGCTTTTTCTGAATAAAAGCATCGCTTGAATCTCTTCCGGCTGCTCTTCGCCCCAATGTGGCAATTTTGCTTGTTTACATACCCATTGAGCCAGAAATGGGCCTCATCGCTGAACAAAATTTGGCTCGAAAACGTCGGATCTTCTTGGAAATTTTCAAGAGTCCATAGAGCGAAGCGATGTCGCTCAGGATGGTCGAGCGGCTTCAGTTCTTGCACAAGCTGTATTTTGTATGCTTTCAATTTAATTTGTCGACGTTAAATGCGCCACGTCGTTCCATACGTGTCAGTCCGAGTAGCTGGGAACGTCGCCGAATCCACTCTCCACGGTCTTCGTGTACACTCTCAGCTACAGCCGCTATATTTTCTTCACTGCGTGCTTTACATGGTCTATTCGATCGAATATTATCCAATAATGAAGGTTGGGTCTCAAGATGGGTGGTGTTGGTGTTGCGAATAGTAAAAAAAAACATGAAAGCTTGACACGGCTCATGCGCGATCTGTCAAAAAAAGGCTATTGAAAAAAGTACCTTTACTTGGATCACCCTTTATAAACAATATTTAAGTATATAAATCTTTTCTTATATACTTCTTAATCTGTTTTTATTTTTTGTGTTGCATCTCTTCTTTAATAATCAAAATGCACTTTTAATATCGAAATGAAATTTTTTAAATCACAAAGAAGATTTCCTGGGTAGTTTTCCATTTTCGAATGTTTTTTCAATTATAAGTTTTGAACTTATTGTTTTTGTTTTTCTTTTGCTTTACTTTATTTTTAATATTTTGAATGATCTGTGGTTGCAAGCAAATTTAAAATATTTCCCCCAGGAGGTTGTTGCTTTTTTACCATTTTAGCACCGCCGTATTTTGACAGCATCAAAAGAAAATTCTTCTCATGAAGAGGAATACCGAATCACATGGAAAGGAGAGAGAACAATATATAGGATGGGAACAATGCTGGGATCGACTTCAATTTTAAAATGTGTGTAGCCTTTATAGGCATACGAAGATAGAGTTCAACTAGAACATTTCGCTTACTTGAAAAATGCTCGAAAATTCTATCGGAGTTTGTCGCTATAAGAAGCGAGAGATGCTCTAGGGCAACACTGCTCCCGTCAATTGTTTTCGATGAATAAACCGTAGAATTTTGAGAGATTTTGGGTTTGACATTCACTGAAAGCCGATCGTCTCGTGAATTTCAACACAAAAAAAAAAAAAGAGGATTTCGTGTGCTGATTTAGCATAATTTTTTGCGTAAAAAAACCATCACCGAACCCAAGGAGAGACTTGGTAAATACTCTGAGAAAATTGCGCCTTCATCGATTAGGTAGTGGTTTAACGAGTTCCGCTACGGTCTTACCAAGACAAATGATGCCCAGCGTTCAGGTCGCCCAAAAGGGAGCTCGTCACACCAGAAATTGTGGATAGAATCAACAGGATGATATTGGACGATCGAAGAATAAAAGTACATGAGGTGACTGAGGCTGTCGACATCTGAACTGAGTAGGTACATCACTTTTTACATACATATTTGGACATGAAAATGCTATCTGCGCAACCACTGTGTAACCACTTCAAAAGAGTCTTTGGCGATTTTCAGCCACAATCCAAATGAATTTTTGCATCGTTTAATTACCGTAGAAGAAGCATGGATCAACCACACCACACCAGAGACCAAAGAATAATCAAAACAAGGGATTTCTTCGGGTGAACGTTCACCAAAGAAGGCCAAAGCGGATCTGTTGGCCATGAAGATTGTGGCCTCAGTTTCTTTGGTATGCAAGAGGTGCCTTTCACATTGATTACCTTGGAAAGTATAAAACGCTCTTCGGCGAATAGGAAGGAAATCGAATGATGAGCCGCTTCCAAGAAATCTTTACCTCCTGAGGTCAAATGAGGCTTTGCAAATCAGTCCAATAGTCAGCACCCTCAACACCACGCAGAGATGTAGGGTTAAGAGTATCCGCTGACGGTAGTTTGGCAAGAGACTAATCGCTGAAGTTAAGCGACGAGAGGAACCTCCTGACTTGGTGTCGTTGTCAATCGGAGCCTAGTAACGGCGTGTTGTTGTGGACTTGACCATAATCTCGTAAGTGCTTACCACAGTACCATGAAGAGCAACCCAAGCACATATGGCTTTTATGCCTGCCTCCTTCTGCCGTTCATTTGACCCCTTCCACCGACTGCATTGTTCACCAGATTCTTAAACTCTTACTTTTCAAAACAGTATCCAGATTGCCAAATGACTTGACTGCCTCATTCACAATGCAAACAACCGATGTATTTGCCACATGCCACACCGAGCATTGGAGCTATGACAAAGTGAGCTCGATGATGAAGTGGCATTGGCTAGCGATAAGCAGTCATATTTCTCTGTGTTTGCTAAAGAACTTGTACAACAACAAAAGTAACAACAACAACAACAACAACAACAACAACAACAGTACAACAACTATGCGAACGCCAACAATAGGCGCTAAAGAGGCAAATATTTTTTGTTGCATTCACCAAGTCGTCTGCACACAAATGTATTTGGACTTTTACCATATGCGTATTTGCCACTATGTGTGTGTGTGTGTGGCACAAAGTCAGGCGTTGCGTTGCAGTAACTCCAACTGTGTGCACTCGTAAGAGTAACATAACATGCGGCACATAAGCATATCAGCGCCACTTGCGGCGGCAATCATGGTAGCCGTGGCAAGCGGAAATTGTATGGACTGTCTGAGCATGAGTTGTGGGTTGCAAGTGTGGCAAGTTAACTCTTACTTTAAGCGGCAGCCTGGCAAACCATTTTTTTGTTGTTGCTTTGCACTGTGCAACTACTCAATGTTGCTGCTTTCATATTCCATATCAAAATGGCTTATCTACTGCTTGGCTGCCGCATGTTGCACCATAAAAAAGAAGAAAAAAAAAAACACACAGTAAGAGAGTGACACGGACACACGCCGCATGGTCGAGCGGACCGAGTTTTAGACACTCACTTGGGGCAGCCGGGTTGAGCAAAAGATTAGAGTGAGCCAACGAGGCAGTTTGTCTAGTCAGTTTTCTCTACTGCTGTTGTTGTTGTTGTTGTTGCCGTTGACTTGGCTGCAAATGAAAATATCAACAGCAGCAGCAGCAGCAGCAGCAGCAACTGAAAGCTAGCCAACGTAGCTCAGTCATGTCGACTAACTAACGACTAACGACACGATGTTGCACACACGGGTCAATTAATATGTAAAGATCTGTAGAGTTGGAAATTCTCTGTTTCTGTGTTGTTTTCTGTTTCAGTTGTTGTTTGTTGTGATGATGTCTTAACAAAATGTTGCTACACTTGTACGTACATATGTAAATATTAGTAGTTATAGTTGTACAAAAATACACACACTCACACACACAACAATACACTGGAGAAATGTATTAAAAATATAAAAGAAAAAAGAAAAAAAAACTTAAAAAAATGAAAAATAGAGAAATGGAAGATTTACGAAATTAAAATAAAAAAAAAATTATAAAATTAAAGTATTTTCAATACCAAAAAATTTGAAAAGAATTAAAATTTTTTATATATAAAAAAACTCAGAAAAAAAATTAAAGTAAAAAAATTAAAGGAAAAATTGTGAAAAGCTTAAAGGGTGATCCAAGTAGAGGTACTTTTTTCAATAGACATTTTTTTGACAGATCACGAGTGAGTCCTGTCATGCTGTCATGTTCTTTTTATTCAATATTGTTTGGCATTTCATCATGGAAAGACCTACGCCTGAATAACGTTTACAAATCATTCAACTCTATTACGAAAACTCACGTTCTATAAAGAATGTGTTCGGCGTGCTTCGCTCAACTTATGGTCAACATAATCGGTCTACTGAGCGTACTATTCGCAACACCATCATCCATCTTGTGACCCAGCATTCATTATTGAATGATATTCGACCGAATAGACCACGTTCAGCACGCAATGAGGAAAATATAGCGGCCATAGCTGAGAGTGTGCACGAAGATCGTGGAGAGTCGATTCTGCGCCGTTCGCAGCAACTCGGACTGACGTATGGAACAACCTGGCGCATTTTATATCGAGATCTTTGAATTGAAAGCATACGTAATAGCGCTTGTGCAAGAACCGAAGTCGCTCGACCTTCACAAGCGACATGTGCTTCGCACTATAGGCTTTCTTAAAGTTCCAAGAAGATCCAACGTTTTCGCGCCAAACTTCGTTCAGCGAAGAGGCCCATTTCTGGCTTAATGTGTATGTAAACAAGCAAAATTGTCGCATTTGGGACGAAGAGCAACCTGAAGAGATTCAAGAGCTGCCATTTCATCCAGAAAAAACAACGGTTTGGTGTGGTTTGTGGGCCAGTGGAATCATCGGTCCATATTTCTTCAAAAATGATACCGGTGAGAAGGTAACCGTCAATGGTGACCGTTATCGCGCCATGATTACCGTCTATAGACTATTTGATACCTGAGATTGGAACTCGTGATCTCCACGACATTTGGTTTCAACACGACTTCCACACTTCCCACACATGGCATAAATCAATGGATTTATTGAAAAAAATACTTCGGTGAGCAGATAATTTCACGTTTTAGGCTGGTCGATTGGCCACTAAGATCATGTGATATGACACCGTTGGACTTTATCCTGTGGAGATATGTAAAGTCTAAAGTCTATGCTGACAATCCCGCCTTGCTTCAGGTTTTGGAGCAAAAACATTACGCGTGTCATTTGCCAGTTACCAGTCGAGATGCTCGAACGAGTCATCGAAAATAGGACTCAACGGATGAACCATCTGAGACGTAGCCATGGCCAACATTTGAAAGAGATAATTTTCAAAAAATAAATGCCAAAGAATGTTCTTTTGAAGGATAATAAACATTCCCCATTAAATTTGAATATTCTGTGTTTTTTTTTTTCTATAAAAAAGTAGGAACCTCTAAATGGATGAACCGTTACAATCATGCGCTCAGATTGCAGTCATAATTGATGTATGGGTTTTTTAACATTTTTTTTTTGGTTCAATTCTCTGTTTTTGTTCTTGCTGCATTTGACACGCTTCAAAGCAGCAACAGGCAGCTAGCTTGTACAGACAAAAATTTGCTTGTGGCACGACCTTCCTGTGTGCGCATCCTGCTAAAAAAAACACAGCGACTGCTGATATCAAACCAATTTGGTGCCATTTGCTTGTCGTTTTCCAAATGCCACATTCATACATACACATGTACATAGAATATTTTAACTAGCTACAGCGACTGTATATACATATTTACATGTGCTCACTCGTCTATGCTCGTTTGTACGACGGGAATGTCTGTGGTGCATCTTTTGCCATTGGGTGATCTATCATAGTTGACTTTTGCTCTGCGCACTATCAGCCGTTTTCCGCCACTGACTGCTCGCGAGCTTTGAGCGATGTCTTTGGCTATAAATTCTGATGGGTAATAAATTATGATTTCTAATTAATTTTCAGTAAATATTTATTATTTATCAATGTGAGTTGATTGTTCGTTCGTAGAAATTATGATTGCATAATATTCTATCTGCCATTCAATGCTTAGGGAGTTCGTTAGTGCCTTGTGGTATGCTAGAATGGCTTGATGGTGGTGTTTCTGATTAGACGCGGGGATTTTAAGTTCTCGAACGCATGGAGATCCGCTTTTTTTTGGAGGTATAACATTTTTATCTGGGTACTTTGCTTCAAAAGGCATGCCTAGGGGTTGATCTAACTCAGTTTAAGCTCGAGTTGAAAAGGAGGGGAAGAGAATGGGATCAGATGTCGCAAATTGTTATATTAAGGTTCTTGAGCAATTTTTTCTGCAGTATCTGTTATCTTCGTCTTCCTCTTGTTCTTCACTTATATTGTTTCCTTCAATTTCTTCTTCTTACTTTCTACTTTTTCTTCCTTTTCCTCCCATTTTTGCGCTTTCTCTGTCGTGTAGTCGAGTTATCACTCATTTTTTCTTGTTGCAACTGAGCTCTTCTTGAAATCAAGTACCTCATCTCCTGATGCCTGCAATAGACTACAGGTTTCCTTCTTTCTCTGCTACTAACAGCGGGTACCGGATTGAAAACTATCAAGGCTCTCCTTTTTTCGTCCTTTCATGTAGTTGAAGCAGTTTACGACACCCGTTCTTAGACCCTACGTCTAGCAATGAACATTTGTTTCGAGGTGACCTAAAAGTGAGAAAGCGAACCACTTAAGGATTGTGCTTCGGATTTGGAAACAATCGCTTGAAAGACAAACAGTTCCAATGAAAAGACACCATAAGATCGAGAAGGTGATATCCCAAGTATTTTTTTTCGATGGAGTGCTCGCACAAACTAGGAAAGTTCGCAATGTGAAGCGCATGTGCGAAAAATGACGAGCGCCTCTACTATTGCCCAATATCCGACCATTAGGGAAGGAAAAATTCGTGTAGCTTCACATTAAGTCACTAAACTCAACCGGGTCGTAGAAAACTTGCTGAAAATTGAAGATACTGCTAGGATAGGCGCACTTCGTTCAACATCCTTGGACAAATATGGGATACGTCGCGCGAAGAGTGAAGGAAGCAAAAAATCCTACATTGACTTTACATTTTTAGAAGTTTGGATGATGTTAAGACGAAATTTCTTCGGGGACGGCATTGTAAGCTTCACTGTAAGTTCACTTAATTTCACGAGGTACTGCTTCTGCGATTATATATGGGTCAAAGTGAAGGCAAATCTTACTCTATGTGATATACCCATTGGTATGGAGATTCTTACCCTCCTCTGCTTGCGCCAACGGGCTCCAAAGCGAATAATTTCAAAACTGTGGGCATTTCAACCATCCGGAAGGCATGTTACAGCTCCAAAGTCTGAGGCACAACCTTCCTACACGAGAGAGTATACATTGGAAAGAGATTTATAGAGGGCATTGTTTGGTTCAAGCCCGACGTTCGCTCGCAATCGCACGTTGAGTGCAATAAGACTTCGGTTGATCCTTTTCCAGAATAGTTCCACTAAAGCCCTAACTCAAAGCTAAATAGAGTTGGTTCCAGCTTCTCGCACAAAAGTTGTTCACGTTTCCGCAAAGGCCGAAGTGGACCCAAAAGCGAGAATGCATACCCAGAAGCAGAACTACATGTCGTTGCACGTTGTTTTTTTCTTAGTTGGCTTTCTACATAGTTAAGATCCAGATCCTAAGTATCGTAGCGATATTACTACAACACTAATTACAGCAACACACACACACTTACATACACAGGAACACTGGCACCTGTCATGGCCTCGCGATGCAGCCGAGGATATGCGACAATGAATTTGCATGCGAATGTGATTGCGTCGCAAAGTTACAAAATCAAATCAGTAGCAATAATAACAACTACAACAACAAATTCGAAATATATATTGAAAAATGCGCGAGCAATTGCAGCACACAAGTTGAATTGCAACATTGCAGCGTTGACAAAGAAACACAACAACTTAATTACCATGTAAAAAGAAAATAAGAAGAAGAAGAAGAAGAAGAGTAAGTGTGATTCGGTGTGAGCCAACGAAATGTTTGTCAGCGCGCGCTGCGGTGCGGTGCGGTAATGGAAACAAACCGCGTTGCATGGCAACGCAAATGTGGCAATCAACATTCAATGCGATGCGTGTGTTGTCGCAAGACCAAGAACAAGTACACGCGAGTCGGTTGTGGTAGCCACGATCCGCTGTATGCTGAGTGCAGCGTAATGGCGCTAGTGGCAAACAGCGTGAGTATGCAAATGCGGTGACACACACACCTACAAACTGCCGCACACAGAACGTGCCGAAAATATCACTTAATTAACATTTTTTACGCTCGAAGCCTAAAAGGTAATTAACGCGTCCACTTAATGCAAACACCATTGAACATTCGAGTAATTGGACAACATGTCACCAACCAGTGGACCAGCCGAGCGGCGGAGCAGCAGTAAGAACGCCGCCGACAGTAGCAAAACAAGCGTAACGCTGAAGACGTACAAGGTAAGCAGGCAGGTAGCGCCTGTTGCGCACAGAAAGAATGAGATTTTTCGATACATTTTTTGTTTTCGCGCGGGAAGAAGAAAAAGAGAAGCTGCCGCTACTGTTGTACATTTAAAATGTTGCGTCTGCACGAAGTACGCAAAGCAAAAAGGACATTAAAGCGTGTGGAAGTAGAAAAGTTCGCCGGACGAATGCGTCGTTTAGCTGCGGGACACGTTGGGTGGCCCTACAGCGCTAGCAACACAGCGTTGGAGGTACATGCGAAGCTCAGTAAGCAAGTTTTAAGTGTGCTGCGATGACGCCAAAGTGCCAAAGTGTGCGGTGTCGTCGTGCTACATAATGGAATAAATTAAAAATCAGCACCGCATTTTAAGCAAAGAAGGTGCGCGCGCAGCGTAACGAAATTAAGCGTATGTCGCGGACGCTGAAGCACCAAAAGTTAAAGGGTCGCGGCTGCTTTGGTTTTGCTTGATCTGCTCTGCTTGATATGCTCTGCTCAACGTCAAAAGAAACAAGGTTTTGCAATCAAGCCGAGTTGAGTAGGGAAAGAAGAGAAAAAGAAAAAAAGGAAATTACCAGAGGCTGAGCATGGAGAGCTTACTAATTGAAGGAATAGTCATAAGGTAAAAAAGCATCAGGGCAAAAATTTTAAACTTCGAGCACGAAATTTCGGGTCTCAGTTGATCTATCACTCTCAAATTGCGACAGCTTGAAGCTCGCAACATAACCTAAGGGGTTGAGGCTCTCCACAATTCAGAGATTTCGAGAGTGGCATGAGTATGAATCCTCACTGGGTCTTATGTTATGTATCCGTGCGCGCCTACCTAGATCTCTTCAAAGGAGTTCGACGTTATGGTAGCTCTGTATGTTCCCAAAGATGAATGGAAGTCGCTTGAAGTAAATAAATACTAGGACACTCCCTTTGGTCCGCCTACGATAGTAGCGATATAAATCCAAGAAAAGTTTTGTTGAGGACGGTCCCATACCAGGCCGACCAGAGTGGTAGTTGCCTGAGGGTCATATGTTCTAGTTTAAAATAGAGCAATATTCATTGCTGAGGGGTACAGTACAGCTTGTTTCAACGTCCTAATCCTCATTAGGGTTGGGTTTAAGTATGCCAGCCAAGTGTTATCATCTACTTTACATGGTTCCGCCAAAAAAGGCATACCGTCCTGCGGAAGTAGCTATTCTCATATCCACCGTGTATGTGAGACAGTTGTGCCCACCTATACACGATTTACATCATTCTGAAACGACCTCAGAACCTCGTAAGGAAAAAGGGGTCCTCCGGCGTTAACTGAGCGATAGAATCCTGAAGGGCCTAGAGGAAACGGATGAAGATCTCATGGGATGGGCGAGAATTATTAAAATTAAAGCTCCGCCGCTGAACGGCTGAGAAGCTACTTCCATTTCCTGGTATCCGAGCACTGAAAAATGCCACATCCACTGACAGGCATGGGACAGTTTTATCATTTTGCTTCCAGTATATTGAAAATGAGGTTGAAAGGGAGCGGGTATCATTTTTCTTGCTTTCAGTGCACAGAAGATTTTCTGTAGAAGTTAATTGAGTTAAGGTGGACAAGATCTGAGACCAAAATTAACCTAAGTCCATATTTCATTATCAAAATTCTCCACTTATTAAAGATCCCCATAATTAAACATAACCTCACTTACTACATTTTCTTCCCCCTCACTCATCTTATGATTCACAACAACAATGTCCAGCCACTATGAGCACCCACTACTGCGCCCCATTAAACACCATGAAAGATAAGTAAAAATTTTACGCTGCATTATTCATTCGGTGCAATTTATGGCATTTAACTTTTTAAACGCTTAATAAACCAGTTGACAAAGCTTAAATTGTTTATGCCACTACATGTTTGACGCAACAAGAAAAGACAGCGAGAAAAAGGAACAACAGCACCAACCACAAACGAAATATTAGGCGATATATGATAACAAAGTAAATAAATAATAACAACAAATGAAATAATAATAAAAATGGAAAATAATAATAAAAAAAAACCAGCTGCTGCTGCCGCTTGTCGCTCCATAATTGGGTGTGTTGCGCTCATTTAAATTACCCAGCAGCTTAAAATTCCGCACAGCAATTTCCAATGCACGACTTACTACACGAGTATGCATGTACATAAGCGCAGTGGCGGAAAATTAAAAATTGAATATGAAAACAAGCCAAAGAAAAAATATACAAGTAAATAAATTGTGTGGCAAGACAAGCTGCATTGACAACATACTCGTATGAGTGAAGGCAGCAGCAACACGCTGAAAAAATGTAAAAGCAATTCCAGTTTAAAAATTCAACAACAAGCTTATAATCAGCTTCGGCTGTTTGGCTGGGAGTTGATATGCTGACACATACAAGAAAAAAAAAAATTAAATAAATAATAACACAAAAATGTCTATGCACTTGAATGCCAGTGAAGTCAAGTCCAATAATGCGATAAAAAGCGACTTAACAAAATCGACACAAAACGAATGACAATAATTATCGTTCGTTAGAAAAACACTCATTTTACAAGAAAAAAAAATTTCAATATTTTTTTTTTTGCTTTTCAATTTTATATAGTTTAATCTCATTTCAATTATTGTATATTTTTATTTTTTATTTCATTTTATTTTATTTTATTTTATTTTATTTTATTTTAGTTTACTTTTATTTTTATTTTTATTTATTTTATTTTATTTTATTTTATTTTATTTCAGTTATTTTATTTTATTTTATTTTATTTTTATTTTTTTTAGTTTTTATTTTTTATTTTTTTATATCAGTTATTTTATTTTATTTTATTTTATATTATTTTATTTTATTTCAGTTATTTTACTTTATTTTGTTTTATTTTATTTTATTTTTTTATTCTATTTTATTTCATTTTATTTTACTTTATTTTATTTTATTTTTTTCTACTTTATTTTATTTTAAATTAATTTATTTTATTATATTTTTATTTTTTTTATTTTTTATTTTATTTTTTTATTTAATTTAATTTTTTTAATTTTATTTTATTTATTTTATTTTATTTTATTTCATTTATTTGATTTTATTTTATTTGAATTTACTTTATTTCATTTTATTTTATTTTATTTTATTTTAGTTAATTTTAATTTTTTAATTTTGTTTTATTTCAGTTATTTTATTTTATTTTGTTTTAGTTTATTTTTATTTCATTTTAATTCATTTTATTTTATTTTATTTTATTTTATTTTGTTTCATTTGATTTTATTTTTTATGTAATTTTATTTTATTTTATATTAATATATATTATTTTTTTTTATAATAGTTTTATTTAAAAAAAATTTTTAATATTTTTTTTATATTAAGTTTTACTTTATTTCTTTTTTTTTATTTATTAATTTTTGTATTTAATTTTATTTTTTTTTATTTTATTTTTTTATTTTTTTATTTCTTTTTTTTCAATTATATTTTCTGCAGAGCGACCCACAAACCCCAAGCACCTTAAGACTCAGAAACTTCAAATTGTATTTGACAGCCCATGCGCAGGCGCACAATTAGTTTTTCTTTACTTTACATACATATTTTTTTATTGTTGAGCGCATTGAGGTGAGTATTTTTCTTTTATTCAATCAGTAGCAAATTTTATTTATATTTTTTGTAATTTTTTATTTTTTGTGTTTCACAATTGTGCTTTTGTCGTTTATCGAAAGGAAATCGTTGACTTGAATGTAGAAATATCTGCATTACATACAAGCAATAAAATACGCTCCAGCACGCTTGCGCGCTCAAAGCTACAAATCACGTTTTAAATGTCACAGCACTTAAGCGCGTTTACAGCGAAGAAGAAACCGACAAAAAAAAAAAATTTCGTGTTTAATTTATTTTATTGAAATTTTGTGTTCAGACTGTTTAGTGCGGCAACAATTCTTCAAATCGCGTTGACAGGTTAAAAACGTCATGAAGAGCTTGCTTTGATGAGAACTTAACTTAATGTGTTCTACAGGCAAAAGTCGGCAACAAATTGGATAAAAACATGAACTAAATTAAAAAAAAAAAAAAATTCGCGTAATATTTCCCCAAAAGCAATGAGCAATGCAGCGTTGCCTATTTTCCTTACCGAAAATTTACGCTATGTTTTACTGAGAGAAACACACACTCTGTGAAAATTGGCAACATTGCCTGTTTGTTAACTCACTCAATGCGACTGCGATAGATAGAAACAGAGACTAAAAAGAAAAGACAGAAGTTTGGTCTTTTTTTTATTTATAGAAGAGAAAAAATTCCTAGAATTTCTAAATAAAGTCGAAGGTCGTATTCGTAAAAAATTTCTATGTTAAAAAATTGTCTAAAAATCAGAAAATTTTATTTTCTCTGAATATTTAATATGCTGACCGTGGGACGACATATTGCTCAGCTCCCAACCGCAAAACATTTGTCTACTTATTTTTGTGGTCTACTTCATTTTTTTAACCCTTTTATTCAGTTAATGTGTGGCAAATTAGCGTTTAGAGTTTTTCACAGCGCTGAATGGAGTGAGAAATTTATATTTTTTAATTGGATTAAATGATTTCATAGAATTATTTACAACCAAACAAACGTAAATAGAAAAGTTTTGGGATTTTCTATTTTAATTAATAACTCGAATGCAGTAAATTGATTCGAGCGTGTTATGAAATAACGGTGAAACAGATAGTGATTTCTGCTTGAATAGAGGTCAGTGAGCATAAAAATAAATTCAAAAAAAAAAAGTTTAATTTACATACTAACATTATACACATGCATAGAGCATGCATGCATGTTCTATATATAACGGTTGAACCATTTCGAGGTTATCTACTTTTTTAAAGAAAAAACACAGAAAATTTGAATTTAATGGGGAATGTTTATTATCATTTGAAAGAACATTCTTTGGTATTCATGTTTTGAAGTTCATCTCTTTTAAATGTTGGCCACGGCTACGTCTCAGGTGGTCCATCCGTTGAGTCCTATTTTCGATGACTCGTTCGAGCATTTCGACTGGTAACTGGCGAATGACACGCGTGATGTTTTGCTCCCAGGACTGAATCGAAGCGGGATTGTCCGCATAGACTTTAGACTTTACATATCCACACAGAAAAAAGTCTAACGGTGTGATATCACACGATCTTGGTGTGTTCTCTGAAGTGTTCTCTCAGTAAATCCTTTGATTGATGCGATGTGTGGGAAGTGGCGCTGTCTTGTTGAAACCAAATGGCGCGGAGATCATGAGCTTCAATTTCAGGCATCAAATAGTCGGTTATCATGCGAGATAATGGTTGGCATTGACGGTTGCGTCCCCAACGGCATAATTTCTGAAGAAATATGGACCGATGATTTCACCGGCCCTCAAACTACTCTTCAGGTTACTCTTTGTCCTAAATGCGGAAATTTTGCCTGTTTATATATCCATTGAACCAGATATGGGCCTCATCACTGAACAAAAGTTGGCTCGAAAACGTCGTGAATAGAGCGAAGCGATGTCGTTTGGGAAAGTCGCGTGACTTCAGTTCTTGCAAAAACTGTATGCTTTCAATTTAAGATCTCGACGTAAAATTCGTCAAGTCGTTTCATACGCCGGTACGAGTTGCTGCGAACGGCGCCGAATCGACTCTCCACGGTCTTCGTGTACACTCTCAGTTACAGCCACTATATTTTCTTCACTGCGGGCTGGACGTGACATATTCGATCGAATATTATCCAGTACTGAATGCTGGGTCTCAAGATGGGTGATGGTGTTGCGAATAGTACGCTCAGTAGGCCAATTGTGTTGAACATAAGTTGAGCGAAGCGCGCGAAACACATTCTTTACAGAACGTGAATTTTCGTAATAAAGTTGAATGATTTCTAAACGTTGTTCAGACGTAAATCTTTTCATGATGAACTTCCTAAGAATACTGAATAAAAATAATATGACAGCTTGAGACGACCCAAGTGTCCGCATAGACTCAAAAAAAAAGGCTACTGAAAAAAGTACCTCTACTTGGAGCACCCCTTTTATTATGCAAATACACACAAAGGCACATAGAGAAATTACAAATATACTCGTATCTTCCTAAACAATATTCCCAGATTTTCGCAGTTTTCAATTCAATTATTTTTAGTACAACATAAACAAAAAAAAAAAAAAAATTTTAAACGATTTTTCACTGTATTTTTTCTAGCGCATAGAAATTATCTAATATTTTGAAGATTTTTTATTTAAATATTTATATTTCATTGCTTAATTTTTGTATTTAATTTTATTTATTTATTTATTTATTAATTTTAATAAATTTTTTTATTATTAGAAAAAAACTTTTTCTCATTTTATTAGTTCAAATATTGAAAGTCCACGAAATATTAATTAAATTCCAGCTTCAAATATTGTTATATTTAATCTAGTTTTGATTAATATTTGACGTATACTTATTTAACAGGTATATACATGCATGAGTGTGCGTGTAGTACTTTTATGAAATTAACCGGTCTGTAATTATAAAAAGCAACAAACACCTAACGCCGCTCCATAATGCGAGGTTTTTGTGTAACAATTAGTGATTAATTTGTATTTGAAATAACAGGTATTTAGAGTAGATCAAGATTTATTACATACAATTACCAAATACAAACTAAATTATGGATTACTATCATACGTACAGAGGTACATTCGAGAAACTGGTTTGTGAATGAGTATAAAAATGTGAGTTTTGAACGCGTTTCATAATCCATAGGGAGGTATGAATATGTGCATCTAAATGTGTGTTGTTGCTATGTAGGAGAAGAAAAAAATTGAAAGTGGTTATAGGAGATCTCTTAAGGGACACCTTCCATCGTTATGCCGATTTACACAAAGACTTGTCTCCGAGAAAAAACACCACCAAAGCAGCATCACATGAGCTCCACGTTATTTGGAGAATCCAACTTCATTGAAGTAGTTAAAAATAGCATTTTCATTAGAATTCCGGACAGCTGCAATAGATCCCCGAGACCAACAAAGCTGGGTAAAGGAAAAAATCCTGTCAAAAGCCATCCATTTCACTTTTTCAAAGGCCCCTGAAAGGATAGCCGACTGGCAGAGTGACTTTCGGTGTTTAGACAACATGACAGTTGATGCGTGAAGCTTAAATTCATCAGTTCGTAGGTGACCGAAGTCCATAGATTTTCAGTAAGCCTACGATTACTAGCTTAGTCGCCGAAAATCTATATATTCTTGGTTAAACCGAGCTTAAGCGAAGTAGCAGGAAACTGAAACTTTATTAGAGTTAGGGAGAAGTGTAATGGGTTTGGCGCACCTTCAAAGACCAATGGATGAAGCTCACCTCGACAATTGAGGTCTGTTAAGTCCATGATAATCTTATGCTAGAGTCGTCGAACACTGTAGAGCCTCTTAAACGCGCTAAATAATTTTAATATTGCCTTTCAGTATGGATAACGCAATATTTCCAGGCTCTCACTACCAGTCTAACTCTTAGTCGCCATCTTCGTTGAATATAGCTGCTAACATTGCAGCAACTAAGCGCAGCTCTTAGATGGATAAAGTGACTCTTAATATAACGACAACAAAACCTACGAAAAATCGATAAACGTTGCGGAGTTCTTAGCGGAGAAGACTGAAATCAGCTCCCATAATATGAAAGAGGTCCGATTGAGCTCAGAAGTTTGCGTTTTGGGTACACCTAAGAATAAATTAACAAGGAGAAGGGCATTTTTGAGAGCTCTAATCGCTTGAAAGATGTAAAAATATCAAAGAAGGGAGATTTTCTTTCACTTTTTGGAGGCCGATTCTACTTGGACTTTCTCGAGGCCTTCGATTTAGCCCCACATTACAAGCAAAGTTTGCTTTAGTTCGTCATTAGGCAAGAGACGGCCGCAGCAGCCACGTGGATAGCAGTGCATACTAGCATTTGGCAGCTTAAGGGCTCGAAACGAGGCTGTATCAACATCCAAAATTATGGAGAATGTCATACGGGTATATCCCCAGTTGGAAACCGTCCACTCTTAAGTATGGCATTTTCAGAGAACTCCTCCGTATCCGTGACCTTATCGCCCTTTGTCGTTAACACGCACAACCATTTGCACGTTCTATCCACAAATGAGAATGCTACACTTCAACTCAACGCAGCTCAGCAAAATCAGCGGAAATGCCAAATCAAGACATGTACAGTGCATGCGAAAAATCAACTGATAAGTATGCGAAAATCATGTCTTTTCGATCAGTTACGCATATATAAGTAAATAAAAAATAAAAATAAAAATATTTAGCTGTGGACACTAGTGGCCAGCCGTGTTGCAACAACAATCGCCACTAAATTGTGGCACATCAAATGAAATTATCAGCATTAACGCACTCGCGCTGCTCATATATCATTGCGCCGATATCGAACATTGATAATATTAAAAGCGAGCGATGCCACTAGCACACCATTGTATGTATGTAGCATATATATCGACTACTAGTGGCAACACCATAAGAAAAGCAAATAAAATTGATTTATAAGCGCGCAATACCACTGCGCCCAACGCAAGCTGGCGGCGCATACTTCCCAGGTACTTAGGCGCACATACACATTTTGATGGCTGGGCTGGTATGCGCTTGCGCTCAGGCTCACAAACGCACACCACTTGGTGAGTGCCTCGTACAAGTTACCTTCTTCTTCGGCTGGCCATTGTAAGCGTCTGTTAGCCGCCGTCTGCTATCTCCGCTACTCGCCAGCTAAAGTCTATGTTAAAGTTTTTGATAAATCGCTGCACTACTAAAATGCGATAAGCGTCTATTTACGTGGTGGCTACACATTTTGCTGGCAGCATAGTGGCCCAGTCGCAGCGCGGCGAACAGTTGCAACAATGCTTTGACGCGTACCCGCAGCAATCGGTGGCTAAATAACCTGCCCTAACGTATGTACCCAACCACCGGTGAACCGGCCGAGAGTATGCCGCCGCCACCAGTTCATTTATCCATCTCTCAACTCTTCAGTACTTCAGTTATCCATCCAACTATTGGCTTGCTTTTGTGTGCTTGTGTTTTGTGCCGCGAAGGGGGCGGACAGCCGCTGGTTAAAACAAACAACTTTTATGCGCGTTAAAAGGGTCCACCAAACTGGCCACAAGCAAGCATGCCACCAGCCGGTGCAGAAAGTCGCTGTTAAGTGCTTTCATTTTCCTATTTTTTTTTTTTTTTTTTTTGAGGGGGGATTACGTGTATCTCTAGTATGAGCTGCAGTAGTAGTAGTAGCTATTGCTGCTGTTGGAGTGGCGTGCGCGTTTGCCACAAAACGCAGTCTACGCTGAACGCTGATTGCGTACTGATAGCAGAGTTGCATATACTTAAACCTGTTGATGTTGCTGTTGCTGTTGTTGTTGGCGATAGGTGCTGGCAGGTTGCCTGTCTATGCTCCCTTGCGATTTGCCACTTGCTGAACACCATCGAACGCGCGCGCGTATATCTAGTAGTGGCCATGGCGACTGTATCTGCATGTCTATCTCAGATTTTTAGCTGGAACTACTTGGTGTTGAAATACCAGACGCGCTTTCCGACGCTTCGCTAGGCTAAAAGAGACAAAGTGCCTTTGTAGGCAAAACGAGTTGGTGAAATAGTAGAGCAACTTTTATCGCATCGGAAAGTGGCAGCCTGTTGATTTCAGTGGGTAGTGAGAAAAATCTGTGGGTCATTATTGAGAATAAAATATTTAATTTTTATATTTTTTAATTAATTTACTAATTTTTTATAAATTTTTTTAAAATTTTTTAATGTTTGTATTCTAGTGGGTGATCCATTTCGAGGTTTCCTACTATTTTAAAGAAAGAATAAAACACAGAAAATTCAAATTTAATGGGGAATCTTTATTACCATTCAAAAGAACCTTCTTTGGCATTTCTCTTTTTGAGATTATCACTTTCTCAGATGGTCCATTCGTTGAGTCCAATTTTCAATGACTCGTTCGAGCATTTCGACTGGTAACTGGCGAAGGCTCCAAAGGCCTGAATCGAAGCGGGATTGTCCGCATAGACTTTAGAATTTACATATCCCCACATCAAAAAGTCTAATGGTGTGATATCACACAATTTTGGTGACCAATCGACCAGCCCAAAACGTGGAATTATCTGCTCATCGAAGCGTTCTCTCAATGAGTCCATTGATTGATGCGATGTGTGTGAAGTAGCGCCGTATTGTTGAAACCAAATGTTGCGGAGATCACGAGCTTCAATTTCAGGTATCAAATAGTCGGTTATCATGGCGCGATATCGATCGCCATTGACGGTTGCGTTATCACCGGCATCATTTTTGAAGAAATATGGACTGGTGACTTCACCGGCCCACAAACCACACCAAACCATTGTTTTTTCTGGATGAAAGCAGCTCTTGAATCTCTTCAGGTTGCTCTTCGTTCCAAAAGCTGCAGTTTTCCTTGTTTACGTACCCATTGAGCCAGAAATGGGCCTCATCGCTGAACAAAATTTGACTCGAAAGCGTCGGAACTTCTTGGAACTTCTCAAGAGCCCTTAGATCGAAGAGCTGTCATCTGGAAAGGTCGAGCGACTTCAGTTCTTGCACACAAACTGTATTTTGTGCGCTTTCAATTTAAGAGCTCGACGTAAAATGCGCCAAGTCATTCCATACGTCCGTCCGAGTTGCTGCGGACGGCGCCGAATCGACTCTCAACGGTCTTCATGTATACTCTTAGCTAGAGCTGCTCTATTTTTATTTCACTGCGTACTGGACGTGGTCTATTCGGTCGAGTATTATCCAATAATGAATGCTGGGTCTCAAGATGGATGATGGTGTTGCGAATAGTACGCTCAGTAGGCCGATTATATTGACCATAAGTTGAGCGAGGCGCACGAAATACATTCTTTACAGAACGTGAATTTTCGTAATAAAGTTGAATGATTTGTAGCTGAACAAAAATGACATGACAGCTTGACACGACTCACTCGTGATCTGTCAAAAACAAGGTTATTTTTAATTTTTCACAGTGTACTTTCTTGCTCTTCACCCAACCGCATGTTCCTGCCACTTTCTGCAAGGTACGCTACCTGTTAGCACTGTGAGTATTCGTGTACTACAGTATCAGTATCGCCCCCTTCACCCCTAGCCATGCCAAAGTGCCAAACGTTTGCCGCCACTGCAAGGTGGCTTCCACCAACAAGTGTCTTATCTAGCGCCTCGGCCTTGTAATGTTGGCTATTTTGTGCAAATATTGCGTTAATTAAAATATTTTTTCCGTTGTGGCTCGTTGAACGTCGGTCAGCTCCCACCAACACTGCTGTGAGACAGACAGCCAATACTTAGCAACCCTTCGACATCGACTCAGTGCTGCGGCGCTGGCGTGTTAGCTACGATATATATCTGCACTTCTTCTTCTTCATCTTCTTATTCTTCTTCATTGCTACAATTAGGTCTAAAAGCAAGCAACAACAACAGCAATGTGTGTGTAATAACAACAAACACAAAAGCTAGCAACTGTGGGTAAATATAGCCCGCGGCGGCGTCTTACTAAACTCATAATGCCGCAAACGTTTGCTACTTGAAGGCCACAAGTGCAACACCGTTGTGTAGCTTCTGTTGTTGTTGTTGTGTTTGTTTTGTTGTTGCCGCCACCACCACCACTATTTTACACTTAATGTGGCATGTTGCAAGTGTGTTTTACACTTGCATGTCTTCATGAATATTGTTGTAGTTGCCACATGCATACATACATACGTTATGTACTTGCCACATACTCACTTTGGGCATTCAGTTGAGCCCAATTTTTGTTGTTCTACTTACTTACTCGCATGCTAAATTCATTAGGTCCAAGTACTTGGTGGCGGGGTTTGCGCATACCAACCACTGCTGATTAGATTAATGTTGCCATGCCGACAATTCGTTTTGCTTACATGCCTCCCCACGACTTAGGCGTTACTTGGGTGAGCGGCGTAGATAATAATCATTAAGATGCCACAAATTTTGTGTAAGTTGTTTGCGAAAACTCCTGGATTTGCGAATTCGCTTGTTTAGTAGATGGGTTGGGAGGCATTTTAGACACCTTGGGAATCACATTTTAAACACTTTGCAGCATTTTATGGTTCTAGTGCGGGAAGAGTTCAGATTATCAATTGAAGTATCCAAATCGCACTAGTTATTATATCATTTTGGGTAGAGGTGCCTCATCGGAATGCCCGCTCTATATTTGCGAAGGCCTCTTAGACCATTTTTCTTGATACAACAGTGACTTTTGTGCTTTTTTCGCTCTGACACTTGTTTGCACACAGTTTGAGCGCCCAGCTCGACATAGACAAATTTAAGTTTATGCCTTCTAAGGCACTACTCTGGTGAGGTTTAGTTTGAACCCTTAACTTACCACCTGTCGCTTCTCCCAATGAGAATTTTACCTTATGGATTAGCAGTAGGCAATGAGTAATAGAGCCTAGCGATCCTCAATGTCATCCACACCTCTGTGCTTCCATTATTTGTTCATGCGTCAAAGAGAATAAGGTTGAGCCGTGAAACTCACCTTGGGATTTTCTAGTTTCTGCTTTGCCTAGTGTTTTCTTTCTTATCCGAGGAAACTGTTTCTTCTTTGAATTTTTGTTGTTTTTCTAACGAATCGATGAACTTACAACTTTTTCTAAGTCGCTGATGGATTTTCATGTGAAGCTCTTAATTTCCTTTCAGAAAATACTCGCAGTGGTTTTGACATTTTCTGCTGCGGATCGACACCATTAGACAAATTTATTCAAAACTAATATCCTATAACTTTGGATGATGATCTGACCAGGGCGCTCGAGCCAGTAATCTTGCAAATGGTAGTCGTTGAGATTTTGTAGAACTCTTACACTCTACATAATTCAGCGAAAAATCCCGGCAACCGTCTAGGAAGCTTCAAGCTAAGCCACTTCTGCTGAAGTGTAAGCGATTTCCTCTTTGCTCCTTTTCTCTCCTATGTCTCCCCTGTGTTTGCTATATTAAAATAAATTGAATTCACAAACAGAAGCACCCACATTTAACTACCGTTACGTCAAGTTCATTTAAATGACGTATGGAAGAGAGCGTGGGAGATGCAGTGCCAGTGACCGATCGCGTTAGAGGGGGAACAACAAAGTGGGTCTCGCGCACATTTCACGCTGATATTTCCATTGACTTTGGTCAGTTTGGCTGTCACAGTTAGTTTGAGACAAACCTATACAACAACAACAACAATAACAACAACAACAACAACACCAAACGGTGAGTATTTATTGACTGTGTAGCATTATGGAAATTGGCAATTTGCGTGCAGCGGCTCATGAGTCGTTGCGCCCACGCGCAAAGAGAAAAGAAAAAAATTTCTTTCCACGCATTTGGCTGAATGTATGCACTTATGTTCTTAAGATTTTCGTGTTTGCATACCAACTTACAGCTTAATATTTCTCAAAATTATTTTTCATTTTCTGTTTTTTTGTCTCTTTCTCTGGCGTTTTTTTTTCGGTTTGCCTGTTAAGCGTAGGCGAAATCGTAAAGTTCCGATTTTTGTTTTCCTCAAAATTACTTGCTGCATGACCGTTTTACTGTTGTTGTTACTGGACAAGTTCTTTGGCTGTTGTTGTTGTTGTTGTTAACAGTAAGCCTAGTCTACTCCCACTGCTGTATAAAATTTATCTTCCGCTTCTAGGCGGTTTTTTCTACATAAATTCTTAAATACCAATTTTGTAGTGTATGTATGTATGTATATATGCACGTGTGTATGTATGTATTTATGACTTTTCCCTTTTAAGTTATTTGAGTAAAAGTTGTAAAAAAAAAGTTAACTTTTTTATGACAATGAAATTGTTCAACGCCTAATGACCACTTAACTATGATGCGGCTATGAGTGGTTACATAGGTGTGTATGCATGGACTTATGGTTATAAAGGGTGACCCAGGTAGAAGTACTTTTTCAATAGCCTTTTTTGACAGATCACGCACGAGTCGTGTCAAGTTGACATGTTATTTTTGTTTAGTATTGTTTGACATTTCATCATGGAAAGACTTACGCCTGAACAACGTCACAAATCATTCAACTTTATTACAAAAATCCACGTTCTGTAAAGAATATGTTTCGCGCGCTTCGCTCAACTTATGGTCAACATAATCGGCCTACTGAGCGTACTATTCACAACACCATCACCCAACTTGAGGCCCAGTATTCATTATTGGATAATATTCGACCGAATAGACCACGTCCATCATGCAGTGTAGAAAATATAGCGGCTGTAGCTGAGAGCGTGTACACGAAGACCGTGGAGAGTCGATTCGGCGCTGTTCGCAGCAACTCGGACTGACGGAACTCGGAACGACTTGGCGCATTTTACGTCGATATCTTTGAATTGAAAGCGTACAAAATACAGCTTGTGCAATAACTGAAGCCGCTCGACCTTCCCAAGCGACATCGCTTCGCTTTATTCGATCTTGAAAATTTCCAGGAAGATCCGACGTTTTCGTGCCAAATTTTGTTCAGCGATTCCTGGCTCAATGGGTATGTAAACAAGCAAAATTGCCGCATTTGGGTCGTTGAGCAACCTGAAGAGATTCAAGAGCTGCCATATAAACCAGATAATAAACGGCGGTTTGGTGTGGTTTGTGGGCCGGTGGAATCATCGGTCCATATTTTTTCAAAAATCGATGCCGGTAAGAACGTAACCGGCAGTCCTACTTCGATTCAGGCCTTGGAACATCACATAACGCGTGTCATTCGCCAGTTACCAGTCGAAATGCCCGTACGAGTCATAGAAAATTGGACTCAACGGATGGATCATCTAAGACGTAGCTGCGGCCAGCATTTAAAAGAGATTATCTTCAAAATATAAAAGCCAAAGAATGTTCTTTCGAATGATAGTAAACATTCCCAAATAAATATTAATTTTCTGTGTTTTTTTCTTTAAAAAAATTTGGCGCCTCGAAATACATCACCCGTTATATGTAGAAATATGAGGCATGTAAAGATATTAAAATATTGAATGAGGCTACTTTATTATTAGTATAACGGGTGTTTGAGTATTGGAGGTGAATGGAAAATGGTGTGGTGGGAGTTCCCAAAAGAAAATAGTCCTGCCGGATGGCCATAATGAAATTTAAAATTAAATTACTATCCATATTCCAAGCCTAAAAACTTGTCAATGCATCTTAACCATAAACTACCTCGTGCGCGCAGAGCATGCCACTTTTGGAGTGATTCTTAGGCAGCTGTGGAATTTAAGTTTGGAATCTGTTTAATTTCGACATCTTGAGACTTTCCCAACTAGGAAACGAACGTTCACATGTGTATATTTGTTTCATCCTGGCAGGCTACAGTGGGTTAGTGACTTTTCTTTTAAGACAAATTTCTATTCCTCCATTTTCTGCACGTCGAGGAGCCCTAACCTCTCAACCAAGAACTACGCAATTAGCCCTACTTGTTGGATAAATGCATTATATGGCATTAGATATCCATATAGAAGAAGAAGGAAATTTAAAATTTCTATCTTAAGTAATACCGAGAATTTTTTGCCATATTTTGGAGCTAAGGAGTCCCAAAAAATCTAGGAAAAAGCTAGCTAGAAGCAGTATTTAGAGAAGATCTTTTCAAATCTGCAAAACTGTGTTGAGAATTAAAGCAGAATGCTTTAGGAACATATTTTTCAAACAGTGGTTAGCCCTGGAAAATTGCCGAACTCACCCACTCATATACACAGCGAACTGCCTCTGCCAGATAGCTACCGCTGGGATCTCTCTTTCAAATACATTTCATTGAGTTACAAATAACATTGCTGCATTTCCATAACTTCGTCAGACAACCACGTGCTTGGAGAGATTCTGCGAGCTCTGCTGATAGAGTGTCGAAGAAAATCTTTTCATACTATTCTCTTGTTAAGATCATAGCTCCTTCTGTACTACTCTCATAACTGTGACTCAATTAATAACTATGTACTTAAGCAGCTTAAATCCATCTTCATCCTAGTAAGGTGCCCATATATCCCACATATGCCCTTCATATGCCACTAACCTTTTTGTCTTTGTTACGAACCCAATCTCGTTTCTACTTACTTCTATACCTTCACTGCGGGAACACCATAGATGATGAGCTCGCCTTAGAGTTAGTTTAATAACAAAATGGCCACGCAATAGTGTTTTTTTTTTTATACAAAATTTGATATATTTATACGGAAGTAAACTGAGGGAATGAGTGGACGTCGTAATCTGCAGTCTATAAATGAAAATCTTCCGCTTTAGAGTTCAGTTCATCAATCGAAGCAACGAAATGATAACAGCATTTATATGATTTTGGACAGAGGTTCTTCGGGATGTCAACTTTGTACTGGTCTGTAGGTCTTTTAGACCATTTTTGTTGATATGACTTCGACTCTGAACTCTTCCTTCCTTATGAAACTCGTTTATGCACGGTTGTGCCCAGGGCTCAACTGGACGTAGCTAAGTTTTAGGTTATGACTTTTAAAGCACTTCTATGTTGAAATTTAGTTCTTTAGTTTGTAAGTTCCTTACAAATCCAGAAATAAAGAATTGACCTTAAGGATTAGCATGGGCAATGAGTAATAGCGACAATCGAGCCTCAATGTCCTGCAACCACTGTAGTTTCAAGGGACCTCAGTCGAAAACGTAGCTGGAAAAGGTGAAGAATTGTAAAGCGAATACGAAAAAAGACTTCTAGACTCCATCTGCAAGGAGCTTTGGAGTACAGAATGTTCCAAAAAAAAACTTACTCAAACCAAAAACACACCCTGTTCTGCCCGTTAAGGTCGTTTTTTTTTTAATACCAAAAATACCACCAGAAGCACATAAACATATAATTATATATACAGGCGCTCCTTCCAATGGTCCAAACGACCTCCCACCGCAGAAAAAGCATTTAAATTTCCAAACAGGCATTTTACTATTAAAAATTTTCAAGTAGCTGCGGCCATTAAATACACACTTTCATAAAAATATGCTAAAAAATGTTTGCCAATAAAAAATTAATTTACTTTTTTTCAACGCATTTAAGAAAATTAATTTGCACGCGAGAGTGCACAGAGAGAGAGAAGGGAGGTGGGAGAGCGAAAAATATGATTCACCAAATTCTAGCTGTAATCTCAAAACTTCAATATAAGTATGTTTTTATGTTAAAAAAAATTGAAAAATAATTTTCCTCATTACATACATACATATGTATGTATATGTGTATTTCACTGCTCATCAAGCTCAAGCGGTAGCCGTCGAGGTCACGTGCCGCGATATATATTTTTAAGACGAAAATTCCTTAAAACCAAAGCGTTTATACGCCAAGTGGCATGCAACTGTGTGTGTGTGTGTGCAACAACAACAACAGCGCGCATGTGTTGTAATTTGTTGTGTTTTTCATTGGTACAACAGTTACGTGGGCGCAATTTGAAATGAAATCAAATTTTTGTTGTTTTTTTTTTCAAATTGTTTCCAATCAACCAAACTCGTTGTGACGACCGCTCGATTTACGATTTTATTGATTTTTTTTTTGTTGAGATCTTCAACTGTTGCACACATTAAACTGAATTCAAATTAAGTGCTCCACACTTTTGTGTTTTTTCTTTTTAATATTTTTTCCCCCAAATTTTTCAAATATTTATTCAATTTTGTACGGTATTGAAAATGCTGCAGGCAGCACCACAGTTCAGTGACTTCATTGACTTGTTGCTTTGCTGTCAGTCGTTTGACATTTGGAGAGAAAATAATTGACAGCTGAAAAAATCGTGCGCGCTCGCATTTTCGAGCTGCTCATCTTCATCCGTATACATCCATGCAAGCATGTGTATGCATGTGTATAGGTGTGCAGCACGTTTTCAATACAGTAGCTAAATAAGTGAGCTTTCAACTGTTCTCGCCGATCTGCTTTGGTAATTTGAAAAGGGTAGTTTGGAGCGGCAATTGACAGCTGCACGTAAAATTGCTGAAAGATGTTTGTGGTCATAAGTAACAAGCAACGTACGGCAACATACATTTACCCATATTTTATATGTGTGTGTGTGCGTAGCGCAATTGAAATGCTTACCACGGCATGGTGTTGCATAAACCTCAAACACGATTTGAAATGCCTGCGGTTGGCTTTTGCGGTAATAAATTACGTAATTACACATATAAAAAGCACACAATAGTCATGCAATAAGAAAAAAAGCTTTACCAAATTCACGAAAGCTTTGAAACAAACTGTAAAAGCTTCAATAAAGCTTTCATAGTGAAAGTTCAACCATTCATTTGGGCTTTTAGCATATTTATAATTGTGCTTAAAATGTTAGCAGCAGGCAAGCTTTCGAATATTTCATAGCTTTTTTTAAACTTTTAAGCTGCACTTCAGGTCTATTATATTAACGTCCTTAATTTCTGTAAAAAAAAACAAATTTTTCACATTTTTAGTACTTTTTCAATTAAATATGTTGACATTTTTAGTGTTCAGAGCTTTTTAACTGGAACGTGCTTTCATCAGTAGCTTAATTCTATGCTTTTTCGTTTAAGACAGCTTCTAATTCTTACATGAAAATGTTCGCTGTCAATAAGCTTTTATAAATGAGTAACTACTCAAAGCTTTTTCTAACAATTTTCGCTAAGATAAAAGCTTTCATCTTTAGCAAGATTGTGCTTTCATCAGACGCTTAATTGGAACTTCTTTTCTTAGACCCTTAAATAGTTTTAAGATCTCATGAGTTACGGTTTCGTGCTCCTAAGTGTCAGCTCTCACTCTCTCACGAAGTTTATATGAACGCCTAACAATTTACGCATTTTTTTCAAGAGAAGTTTTCTAAACTGTGCTCTCATATACAAAGAGGCATCTTTTTTCATCATTGGCTTACTTAATATATTTTTCTTGAATTATTAAATATGTAAGCTTTCTGAATAATAATGAACAGGTTAACCAGTTTTTGCTATATTTTTCGTAGATTCTGAGCTTTCACATTCATATTTTCTTCTTAGTAAACGGCGAAGCAATATTTTTACTAAATTTTTAAATGTGAGCCTTCACATAATATGGAGCTTTCATCATTTTCTAAAATCATATTTTCCAACAAAATCCTCTTAATAAACCATTTGAGCAGTTATTTTGAGGATTCAATGCCCGCTTGGAAATCATATAATATGCTATGTAGAAAGCTTTCACAAAATTCTATATAATAACACGCGTGTTTCTCAAACTTTTCGTTTTTACATTTAGATTGTAGTTTTGATACATATACATATATGTGAGTAGCATTTACAATAGTCTTTCAGATACATTTTTAATTTATGCGTGGAGCTTTCATACTAACTAAAGTCTCTATTGCTTATCAAGTTAAGGTATTTTTTTAATTGTAACATTTTTTTTACTTAAAATTTTTTTTTGAATATCCGCTGAAAGGTTCTCCGTCGATTCTAACTTCAAAGCAGAAACTGTTCGATAATTTCAGCTGCTAAAATAAGCTTTCATGCGAAATCATAGCTTTCATACTTGCAGCACTAATATGCTTACCGCATTTTTTATTTTTTATGGATTACCTATCAATTCTTGAGCATAAATTATAGTGAGCTTTTACATGAAATCGAGCTTTCATACTAAAAATAATGTACTTTTTGAAATACCGTTTTCTTACCACTTTCCTTGACTAAGTATCTCTTTTAGTAATACCCAGCACGTTTTAATACTGTATTAGCTGCTCTTTCAGCGACATGCATGTGAGCTTCCACTTTTAATTAACTTTCTATCAAGAAATTTTGCTATAAGCTGAGCTTTCATATTAAATTCAGTTTTTAGCACAAATTTTCATTTCACTACTCTGCTATAAATATTTTTGCGATGCAATTTTTATTTGTTCCACTAAGCTTTCACATGTAATCGAGCTTTCATCGCATACTTCTGACGCAGAAATTTATTTATTTTTTTAACTACATAATCTTTATTAGCAACAATCAAGTACGCCTGCTCCACAACAAATTGATCGATAATCCCAGAACAGAGTACGTACAAGCATACATACTTCTCATAATACCTAACTTAAGGGCAAGCAGCAAGAATCTGCTTTACTTAATTTAAATCTGCTATATCTGCTGCACCAAATTCGAATCGCCGCCGCTGGCTGCTGGTTAAAGCTGTGGCCAAATTATAGAGGGCATGTGCAGAACACAGGTGATGATGACAGCTACCGATATACGATGAACCGCAATAATTACAACAAACATACACATGCAATACATGACTACATAAACGGTATTATTTAGACATATGCAAGCGCAACAAAAACGAGCCAATTGGCTGGTGAAAAGCCCATAAGGCACTTGAGACCGGTTCACACTTAACACATTGCCGAAAATAAAATTGGCAATGATGAGGAGGCAAACTCTAGAGAGAAAGAAATGAGCAAAAAAGTACTTACACAAATTCCATAAATGCTGAAGAGAGAAAAAAATAAATAAAAAATGCGCTTGAAGGAAGCAAACGCGCGGCGGCGTACCGTTTGCGCTGTGCACTTGCGCACAGCATTGCGGCCAACAACGGTAAAGTAGCTTCTTGTTAAAGAGTATGCACTAAACGCCTAGCAGCTATGCGGTGCATGCGTGCAACAGCTGAAATGCCAGCAAACCACAGGAATAACAACAACAACAACGACAACAATAAAAACAATGATGATAAAGATAACAGTTCAAAAAGTTCGCATATGCGTAAGCGTTCATAATGAGCGGGGCTGGCTGGCCGGTCGTAGCGGGTCGTTTGGCAGTGCTGCTGCTGCTGCTGCTGCTGCGCAAGCGCCCGATACAATCGCTACTTCGATCGTTGCTTTATTGATGTATTCCGGCTATAAAATCATGCATCCCTACATACTCACACACATACATACTCGTATAGGCATGCAGTTAATAACAAAATCAGCATTAAGCACAAATATCTACTGCCCGCAACAGCAACAGCAATGGGGAAAAAACAACAACAACAACAACAACAGTAGGCGCAAATATCGTCTGAGATAATTATTGCGTATAGCGGTGTTAAGCAAGAACACTGCGATGCGGCGCTGGTGCGGTAAGGTTAAACTCCTTAAATGCTTGTTAACAAGTATGATATCTGTGCGATTTACATGTTGCCGCCGTTTAAGTGGCTGGCAGGCGTACATACATATGCACAGATATGAGTTTTTTTTTTATATGTGAACGCACAACGCAACGGCTCTTCGGAGTAGCACCTGACCCCCAGCGTGGCTTGTGTGTTGCCACCTTTAAATGCCGTTTGTTGGCTTGCCTGCTTGCCTTTCAGCTTTCTTCGTGGCATTTTTGGCGAGCGGTTGAATTACAGGTGGGATCGAGTTCAGAATAGCACAAAAGAAACGAAGTACTTTTTTTTAAGAAAATTCAAATTTGAAACTTTTAGCAGGGTTGCCACCTGTTTAATTATTTTAAATTATAATTGAAAATCGAGTGAAAATTTCTTTAAATGGGTTGCCAGAGATTCATAAAATTGAAATAATAAAAATTAAACAGGAAAAAATTTAAGCAAGAATAGCTTTAGCCATATATAATTAATTGTCATCCTTTCCGAGATTTTGTGATTTTAAATTGCGATAAAATTATTTTTGTAATTTGAAAAATATTTAGCATAGTTTTCCTACAAAAACCTTTTCAAAAAGCCGAACCTGTACGAAAATAAATTCAGCTTTTTACTAGATAATTTTTTTTCTGCCTTTAATCCTAGTTAAACTAGCAATTTAAAAGAGTTTTAATGATTTGTCGCTTTGTGGTAGATACTCTAAAAAAAATTGCTTTAGTCCCCTGTGAAAAGCGCTCTGAGGAAGAGTTTAAGTGCCTGGCTCCTGCGCTTTACGTAGAGCCCCTGGTGCTTGCTTTATGTGAAAGGTCTTTAATGTTCAATTGGAGATCTCTTCCAGTCTTTGAAACCTAATAATCCTTTGAACAGCGAAGCTTCTAGATTTATAAGAAGTGTTCTAGCAAACTCTGAACAAAGAACAAGGAAGGTATTCCAACGCGTTACTCATATCGGTCTCATTTGTGACATCAGTAGGTTGTGGACTGTAGTTAGACCTTAAACTGTATTGAGTTCCTACCTCTCATAGATAGAAAGTTCTACCAAAACCACTTTCAGTCAAAAAGATAAAATACTTTAAATTTTGTGTCATTATATTATTCCGTAGATATTTTTTTATATTATTTTTATTTATATTTATTTTTTTCTCGTCAGCTACTACCTTTATAAATTATGATTGTACTTGCATATGTTGTCTGCTCATTATCCATTTATTTTATTTACGCAAGCGTAAATGCGATGGACAACAGTGGCGCTAGCGATTTTAGCTGCATGATGGATGCTCTTATAATCAAAATTATGTGAAAATATGTAGTTGGAGGCAAAACATGAAAAGATTTATTGAAAAACAAGTTTCAAAAAACTATTAACGAACACGCTTAGTGATGAAGAAGCATTTTTTTTATTTAAGAAGTGCGTCTCTGCTAATTTTTAGCAATGCGCCTAAATGTAGGCCACGTTTTACTGGCATTATTTTGAAAGTGTCTTGTGTTTTCTAAGTGCTCCAAAAACTAAATAATTTTTTATTTGATTCCTTTTGTTGTTTTGATCTTCCGACAAGGTGGTAAGTTGTTTTAAATGGAACGATTTTCCGTCATTACTTGTCAATTTTGGTTTAGAATGACGGAAAATCGTTCAATTTTAAAACAACTTTTTATTTATTTGCAAAGCAATTTTGGAACCCCCCTTGTACTTTTCATCATTTCATATACGCCTCTTTCACCAAAAATTTCAATTCTCATATAAATCTTATGTTCTCGGTTTATCTACCTTTATCGCTTGTCAGCTGTTTTTTCTTTTGCCTTTGTTTTTTTTGGGAAATTTCTCATTTTGCCTACTTTCTGTTGGTCACTTTGTCGATTTAGCGATTAAAGTTCGCGCAAATTCAACGATTTACATATTCTTATATGAATATATGTGTTTTTTTCTACTTGTCCACCATCAGCCGATCGTTTGATCGTCTTAATGAAGGCGTAACTGTGGCCAACGATTTGGGTCAGCATTTTTTTTGTTGCAACATTTGGTGTGCAGAATATGCGACGAAATACCGACAGTACAATGAGCAACAACTCAAAAAAAAAAAAATAATAATAAAGAAGAAAAAGGCAACAACAAATACCGCACAACAACAACACGGGCTTAACAACCGACATAATTGTTGGAATTTAAATTTGTATGTTAACCGTTGCTTGTGCGCTTGTAAACGGCCAATATACTTAATGTTGATTATTTATGGTTGTGATATGTGGTTATATTTACACACACACACACACACACACACCCATACAATTTTGCATATAACCACATAAGTGATTTTGCATAATGCCCCAAAGTGGAAGCGATTGAATTCTCGAAGATGTAAATTTTTAATGTTTGCTTTTACCATAATTTTATTTTATTGCTCTTATAGACCTCTTATGGATATGGGTTGCATGCCTCGGTCGGTACATAAAGATTTTATATTTGAATTTATGCATGTTTTTGTTTGGGTAACAAAAGTGTCCTAAATCTATGAGTGCTTGTCATTACAAGTGTTTTTTTTTTTTTTTTTTTTTTTTTTTTTTTTTGGCAAAAGTAAGTATGGAGTGCAACTAGAAGTCATCACTTTGTGTTGTCATAAAATATTCTTAAATGCAAATAAATTATTTAAGTATCTACAATTTATTTTACAGATCTTCCATTACAGGCATGGATGCAATAATATCAATATGGTGCTGCCGAGGAGTTGAAGGGGAGGAAATAGGTAAAAAAAATTCAACAGTGGAATATTTGAAATAAAAGAGAGGTTGGAAAATAGAAGGTGGTGTCACTGGCTTGGCCTTTTTTAATTCTGTTGTGCTAGGGAATTGAAAGCGGAAGTATTTTAGCAAGCAGCAAACCTCAACAAGGTTACCCAGTACCTGTAGAAAGCTGAAAATTTAATAAGTTCCAGAATAAATGTAAGCTGGAACTCATTTATGCAAAAAAAGTTGTTAAGTTTGTAAAATTAAATATAATTCAGCAGTGGAATATAAATATATAACGATTTCGTAGTCAAAGCTTGGCTGGGGATGATGACAACAGTTCAACACATGGAAGTGAGTATAATTCTGAAGTGGAATATTGGAGAGAAAACAAGAGATTGATGACTAAGCCTGAGATTCATTACTTTTTCTCAGGCAATTTTCAACACCAGCATCTAAGAATCTAGAAAAGCTATGGAGCAACCAGAAAAATGTAACAGAACCAAATTCAAACCAACCGCAGTTAAGCTTGAAAGAAAAGAGTTATTCAGTAGTGAAATACTATAAGAGAAAAGATGTCTCGGAACGTCGTGGAACGAAAATTTCAGAATACGGAAGTACGGTACCGGTATGACGTTGATATGTAGCCATATAAAGTTATGTATGATAATGAAATGTAATTCAGAAGTGGAATATAAAATGAACTAAGCGGTTGATAATCGAAAATTGTCTCATTGGCTTGTTCAGAGCCAGCTGCGCTACTGAAAAATGAGGAAATCTTCAGCTGTCGAAAAAATAAAATCATATTTGGAGAATAGCTTTGTACTGTTAAAAGCTGTAGAAGGTAGAAAGTGATAAATTTAAGAAGACGCACAATCCATACATAACTGCATAAGTAAACATCTTCACCCGTGGAAGGAAAGAAAATCTACAAAAAAAAAAAAAAAAAAATCTCGGTAGTCTAATCACGGCTGTAGATCTTGTATAATAGCCACCTGTGGGCTCGTATTTTAGAAAAGACAACCATAAAACAACTGGAAAAAATATAATTCAGTAGTGGAATATTAAAAAATAATTTCTTTACTCAGCCTAAAACAAATTTCAACACGAGGATGCAAAGAGCTGTGGAAGTTGTCTAATAGGTAGAGTAGAATATCAAGACTAAAGTTGAAGACATGTATTACTTATGGAACCAGCGACACTTAAGCGTAAAAAAAAAGAAAAAATCAGCAGTGGAATACTAAAAAAAAAAAAAAAAAATTAGAAAGAGCCCGAGAGAGCGTTCAGAAGAGTTTATACTTTACAATTTTCTATTTCCTCGTTGTCGTAGAGTTACAACCACGGAGATAAAGTAATGACAAAGGAACTAGAACTGGGTGGAAATAGATCCTTCATTGGTTGAGCATGAGAATTTTGCAAAATTCGGCAGTGGAATATAAAAGGGAGTTCAAAAACTATACTTTTTGCTTTGCCTGGAGGAACATTTTATTCCGTTCCACAGAGGAACTGTTGTCAAAGCCAAGGAGCCTGCAGAGAAGCGCCACAACAGTGGTTTTCAACCGAGTTCCTAATTCAATTTGTGATATACACGCTGATCTTCTACCAAGAAATGGACAATTTTATGCCACAATCTAACAGTTGAGGGACTTTTATGAGTAGCTTTTTATGCTATGTCCTAAATATTCTCGAGGGGTTCAATATTTTTTGCGAGATAGTGAGCGCTTCAAGAAGAAACACTTTTGCTATAATATTGAGTAATTTTCCGTTAAGTTTTGGTAACCATGACCCGCCACATTGTAGCAGGCAGCGATATCCACTTAGCTCCAGTGGCCGACAGTAACGGAATACTGCTAGAAAGCAATATTTTATACAGAGCTTGGTGACTATTTATTTATTTTTCCTTTTTTTTTTTAATTTCTAGAAAGTCTGAAAAAAATTATGCCCCACCAGCTACCACATAAATTTACTCCACTTACAGCTTCATTGTGGCACAGCGGGAAAATCAGTTCAAGTGCTCATTTCCGTGAGAGGAAAAAGTATATAATGAAATAAATAAGAAAAGTTTGCGGTGAGGGAGTGTTTTTTCGCTTCAATAGAGAGAACTGTCAGAGCATTCTTAAAAAAAAAAAAAAAAAAAAAAAAACTATATAAAACCAACAATAACACATAACGCTACATTTAGCTATAACAAACCGACAATATGAAGTACAAATATGTACAACAACAAGAACAACAAATTAGCTTACATAATTTACAGCTTAAAAATAGCAAAAAATAATAAATAGAAAAATAAAAATAAAACAAAAAGACAGGCAAAACTAAAAAGTTGAAAAAAATTCGAAAAAACTCCATAACAAAAAAAAAAAACATGCAACAAATTATTCGCATAGAGATTTGTGTGCAAAAACCCAAATGTTTGCGGCCAGCAACAGTCAACATAACCTAGAATTTGCAACAATAAATTGTTTATCTGTGTGTGTGTGCTTAACGTTGCTGTGTGCTTGAACAATGAACTTATAAATTGACGCACCCCGAAAATCAACAACATAATTCGCGTCATTAAAACGCGTTGCAAAAACAATAGCAACAACAACAAATGCAGCCTTGTGCTTCGCAATAAAAACAACAATAGTGAAGCGGGAAAAAACTGCAGAAAAAAAGATCAGGAGAAAAAAGAAACTACGGAACCGGCTAGTTAACTTAGTTGTTGCAAGTGCAACGGGAGCGCCACACGGCGAGGCAACACTTTAGAACAACCGACGACACAGGCATGCAAAAATGACTTGAATGTAAAAGAGTCTGGCAGAAAAAAAAACCACATGGAGGAGCGGAGCGTTTGGCGATTGGACTCAAAGCAAAAAAAAAAAAAAAAAAAAAAAACCAGAGAGAGAAAAAAAAAATAAGTAAAAAGGCAAAAAAAATGGCAATGAAGCAAAAGAAATATGAAATTATGTTGCATGAGCGCTTGTAAATGCATGTTAGGTGCAACATGCAGCATAACGTATACGAGTGTGTGTGGCTTTGTGTTGGTAACGGCGGCCAAGGTTTGCTTTGCCACACACACACACACGCACTGACACAACGAGCCACATTTAGGCGTGCCACCTACGCACATGCAACATGTGCCATGACAATGAACGTCATTAATAAGCTTGCTGCAGCGTTATTGCGTTGCTGTTGTTGGTGTTTGCGTGTGTGTGTGTGTGGTTTGTAGGGCTATACAAATTATTATTTTTTATTTTTTTCACTTGCAACATGCCATTTTATTGTTGTTATTGCACGCTGTAATGTCTTGTCGTTTTTTGTTGTTGTTTTTATTTATTGCATTTTATTTTATTACTTTTCTACAGCCAACCGCTGGCAATATCAGCAACGCATTGCTACGTACGTACCAGCATAGTGTAGCGTTGTAGTGTTGCTCAGTGCGACACTCTAGTGTGGCATGTTGTGTGTGCTGGTGAAACATGAATATAGGGGCTTGGTTGCGCGGTGGTTCTGGTGTTATTGTCAACAACAGCCAAAGCGGCGGTGTTTTTTTTTTTTGAAGCTATTGTATGTGCAACATAATGTGGCATGCCATTTTTTGTATGTGGTTGTGTGAATATTTGTGGGATTTTTATTATGCACAGCATAGAAAATGCGGATTTGACCTTTTTGCCGTATTTTTTTTTTATATTAAATGAAAAATAACGGTATTGAGATGCAAAAACTTTACTTAAATGTCCCGTTTTAGTGAAGAAATTAGAAAACAAAGGAGTAAGAAATTAGAAAAAAGGTCTAAAAAAAAAAAAAAAAAAAATTATAGATAAAAAACAAAAAAACTCCACTGCATTATGTTGAAAAAATTCAACAAAAGTTCTGGAAAGTAATGATAAAAAATATTACTAAAAAATAGTTATAGAAAAACTATAGTTATAGTAAAACTATTGGAAAACAAGTCTAGAATTAGTAATAAAAACATTTTTGCACAAGTTTTATTAAAAAAAAATTTTTTTTGTTAAAATATGCAAAAATTTAAGAAAACAGAATTGAAAAAAATTATTTGCTTCAAAAAATTTATTCGAAAAATTAAAAAAATTTAAAAAAAATGAAACTAAAAAAATTTTTGAAAAGAAATTTTTGGTCCATCCGTAGAGTCCAATTTTCGATGACTCGTTCGAGCATTTCGACTGGTAACTGGTGAATGACACGTGTGATGTTTTGCACCAAGGCCTGAATCGAAGCGTTATTGCCTGCACAGACTTTAGACTTTACATATCCCCACAGGTCAAACGGTGTGATATCATACGATCTTGGTGACCAATCGACCGGCCGAAATTATCTGCTCACCGAAGTGTTCTCTCAATAAATCAATTGATTGATGCGATGTGTGCGAAGTGACGCCGTCTTGTTAAAACCAAATGTCGCGGAGATCACGAGCTTCAATTTCAGGCATCAAATAGTCGGTTATCATGGCGCGATAAAGGTCGCCATTGACGGCTATGTTCTCACCGGCATCATTTTTGAATTAATATGGACCCATGATTCCTTCGACCCACAAACCACACCAAACCGTTGTTTGTTTTTCTGGAAGAAATGACAGCTCTTGAATCTTTATCTCAAATGCGGCAATTTTGCTTATTTACATACCCATTGAGCCAGAAATGGGTCTCATCGCTGTACAAAATTTTGCTCGATAAGGTCGGATCTCCTTGGACTTTTTCAAGAGCTCATAGAGCGAAGCGATGTCGCTTGGGACGGTTCAGTTCTTGCACAAACTGTATTTTGTACGCTTTCAATATAAGATCTCGACGTAAGATGCGCCAAGTCGTTCCATATGTCAGTGCTAGTTGCTGCGAACGGCGCCGAATCGACTCTTCGTGTATACTCTCAGCGGTCTTCCTGTACACTCTCAGCTAAGGCCACCATATTTTCTTCACTGCGTGCGAGACGTGGTCTATTCGGTCGAATATTATCTAGTAATGAATGCTGGGTCTCAAGATGGGTGATGGTGTTGCGAATAGTATGCTCAGTAGGCTGATTATGTTGACCATAGGTCGTGCAAACCGCGCGAAATACATTCTTTACAGAACGTGAAGTTTCGTAATAAAGTTGAATAATTTGTAAACGTTGTTTAGGCGTCAGTCTTTCCATGATGAAATTCCAAACAATATTGAACAAAATTAATTTGACAGCTTGACACGACTCATGCGTTATCTGTCAAAAAAGGCTATTGTAAAAGGTATTTCTTCTTGGATTGCCCTTTATTATCATAAATAAAACTCTAAAAATTCTATTCCGCAAAAGTCAATGACATGGCAGCAACTTGCCACTGCAAGTCGTAAACTAATGCTAATTTTCGTATGGCAAATATTTGAGCTCCCCTCCACTCTCTCTCACACACCTACTCGCATCACTCATTCACTCAGGCACATTTGCTTAATTTTTCAATTGAAAATTTTATTACAGCCATCGCTGTCGCTTAATTACCACACGCAGCTTCGCACTGTCACTAACACACAACACGCCAGCAATGTTGTTGTTGTTTTTCTTCATGCCACTACATGCGAACCACAATAAAATCACACGCTCCTCTTTACAACAAACAAGACACATCGCGCGCAAAAGGGTGCATTTCATACCATTTTTGCATTCCATTGGCATGCAACCGACATGCCCCATCATATCATCTTGGATCGCACGTTGCAACTTGCCACATCACTAACAGCAGCAGCAGCAGCAATAGCAGCACCAGCCTATGCGTGCTGACACGCATCACAAAACTGGACAGCCGTTGTGGTGTGATTGAGTAGTCGGTCGGTCGGTCGATCGAGAGTCTATCTGTCTGTTCACCACTGTCAGCAGCGGTGTGCAACTGCAAAATGCGCCTAATGGCGTGCGCGCATGCGCAACGAACGCTCAGCGCTCAGCTCGCTGGTATGCCATTTGTCTGTCTCTAACTACTTCCCAATTTCCCCGCTACAAACATGCGCTCTGCCACAGCTCCTTACCCCATATCGCGGCGCCCTCTTGCCATTGTTCAGAGTGTGGCATGGTTTGTTGCAAAGTGCAAACGGCATCACTTACAGTCTACACCCCAACTACTTTTGTTAGTGTCTGCAGTACATGGATAGGCAAGCGTGTATTCCTCATACTCGATATCAATTTCGTGTTGTACATATCATAATTATCAGTGTACAAACGACCGGCAGCTGGTATAGTTATCGCTAATGCGATTAACATAATTATTCCCCTTTGCTTTTCTTCTCATTGTGAATGCGTAGGGCAGGGAAAACTCAGCGCAAGCCGAGTGTGCCCTTAGAACAATCATATCGAGAGGTTCTAAGAAGAGGCAACTTCAGTGCCGCACCTCTTTTTCCTTTCGCACTACCGCAATATATGAGCTGACATATTTCCGCTTACGTGGGAAGTATAGGAAAGCTTTACGCTGTAATTCTTGTGGGTAGCTCTAAACCTCTTATGGGATCTTGATCGTGAAACCTCTGACTAGCTAAAAGCAACCACTTGAAGTGAGCTGACTTGAGAGTGGGAGCTCCCTTGATTTGATCTTTCAAGCCCTAATTTGGAAACAGGAACAGGCAACAGGTGCAATGAATGTTCGGTCTAGAACAAAATCTGTACCTAAAGTCATTGGCGTAAGAACAATTTCCTTCCTCACGAATTAATAGTTAAAGATCCATCTTGAAGTTCTCGATGAAGCTCGGAATCTTGTGCGTAGTGCGTAGCTCATTCCCTTCACCAAATCGATTACTGGACCCTTGGTAAAGGGCTATGAGCTGCGTTTTGTAGAAGGCTAAGGTAATGCAGAGTTGAATGATGGTTCAATTGACCCGAAAAAAATTAAACATAACATTTTAGTGTAGTTCATCCAAAAATAAAATAAAAACACTTTCGGCTCTATAGGTAGTGTGCCAGCAACCGAGCAGTGAGTATTAGAAAAAATAAACAATCAATAGCAGGGCGGATGGTTTCAGTACACCTATTTGACTGGTGGATATCGGTACTTGCATTCACAGCATAGTAGCGATGGAAAAATGTGTTACGAGTTGTTAGCGGATCTGTTTCGTGCCGGTTGGTGGCTCCGAAGTCGTAGGGGCTGTGAATTTTTGCTGTAGTGTGGTTGAAGATGAGTTAGGCTATCACGTTGGAAGTGGATGTTTCGATTGCTACGGAAATCGATCAATATGGTGGTAACAGTTGAAATAAGTAAGACAGCGAAGACACGCACTCACTCCATTGGAGCACGCCCCCGAGAGACCTTCTTGACGTTCTCTAGAGCTGGGACTTTTTTAAGGCACACTATGGCGTACTTTTCACCAGGACTTACACCTAAATCCCTTTGAAGTCCAGCTCATACGACAACCGAAGCCAGCTGACCACTCAAAACGCCGTAGTTATGTAGAATGGATGCTTAGACAGTAAGCAGTGCACTGCGACTTCTACAACAAAATTTTCTTCAGCGGCGAGGCGCATTTCTCAATCGTCGGATGCGTATTTGAGGCTCCGAAAATACTCAAATAATTGAAGAGAGACCATTACACGCAAGAAAATTTACTGTCTGGTGTGCGCTTTGGTCTGGATGTGTGATTTGACCTTACTTCTCTGAAAACGATAAGGGCGGAGCTTTATGATCGTATGATAACCGATTTTTTTTTTTTTTTGGCTTGCAATTGAAGAACGCGTCTTGCACAGTATGTGGCTCCGACAAGACGGTGTCACATGCCACACAACATGAGAGAATAAGGTTTTATTGCGAGAGAAATTTAACGGACGCGTCATCTCTCGTTTTGGCGATGTCAATTGGCCACGGAGATTATGTGATTTGACGCCGTTGAATTTTTTTTGCGAGGCTACGTGAAAAACCGTGCTTTTGCGGATAAATCTTTAACTCTTGAGCACTTGAAAAGCAACATTCGTCAAGTTATGATTGAGATTCCGCCCTTAATGTGTCAAAAAGTGGTTGAAAATTATCTCAAACGTATCGAAAATTGGAAAAAATCATGGGTTGGTCATTTGAATGTTTGACGGAAATATAATGCCAAGCATGGTTCAAACTTTATAAATAAAAAAGAAATTTCATTAAAAAAAATATTTTAAATGCCTTTTATTTTCGTTTATTTTGGAAACCGAAAAATGGTAAAATAAAGAAGTAGAAAATAAATACACTACAAAAAAAAAAAAAAAAATAATAAAAAAAAAATCTGAAGAATAAAAATTGCTTTAATCTTGATTTAAAAATCCTTTCATTTGCATTTCGTCTTAAAAACTTGCATATTTTTCTCAAAATAATTTTCACTTTCCCACAACTTCAATAAAATATTTTACAATTAAATTCCAGTGAAGAATTTACGGGCATTTTTATCATATTTACTTTGCATATTCGACTTAAGACCTTTGAATGTATAGGTATATATGGCTAGTGAATATATATGTGCACATAACATATGTATGTAAGGGTATTCACCATCCATTTATATTTAAATACATATGTGCATATGCATGTGCGTACGCACTTATCGCTACCGATAATGTATTGTAATTGTTTTTTCTTGTGGTAATCAGAATATTTCATTCTTATCGCATGAAATGTAAGTTATGGTTTTGATAAATAAATGCGATGAATGAATGAAGGACAGGCATAAGATGAGAGAGATGAAAAGGGAGAGAGAAAGAAGAAAAAAATTATAATAAAACACATACATACATACGCATTTTTATGGGGTTGTATTATATGCATTAATTAATACGATTATATGTACATATATATATGTATATATATATATGCCAGTATCACTTAGTATACATTGAATGCATATAGCCGTGTAGCATGAATGATAAAATAAGAGTTGAATGCCGTCGCTCGCTCGCTCGCCTCCTCAGCCACTCGTTTGTTTGAGCTTGCAGGCAACTACACTCTACGAGTAGCTGATATTTATTTACATACATAAATATGTATATATTTACACTTTTGTATTTATAGAAATAAATTTCAATTTACAAATTTTTATGCGCTGAACGCAACCTACATGCACACGAGTATGCAGCAGTGGTCGGTCTCCTTCGGTTAACATAACCTTAAATTTTATAACCTTCACTTGCTTCTTCTTCTCAATTTGTATTTACTTTAATTTATTTTTTGATTTTTAATTAATTATTGTAGATTCATCAGCGTACCTGTTAACTTAACAAATTTCCAATTTTATCTACGTTGAAATTTGTTTTCTTCCCACAAACCCCCAAAAAAAAAGGTATTTGTTGTTTGTCTGCTTGTCTCTTCACGACAATTACGGTTGCGTTAAATGATTTTTCATGTCATTATTTAAATATTTTAGTTGCACCTCTTCGCTTCGTTTCATCGCCTTTCTTCTTGCTTACTTTCTCAATTATACACTCTACTTGCGGTTACCCGTAGCCCCTGCTCTTGCTTTCTTACTTTTTTTGTTGCTTTCCATTTAGTGGTCGATTTAATTAATTAAAAAAAAAAAAACTAATTGATATGCAATTAATTGATCGCTGTGGAGCTTTTGATAGCAGCGCCAGAGCAGGTGCATAATGCAAGCTCAGTGAAAGGGTAGAACAGAGACAAAAAAAAAAATTAAAAAAAATTAAATAAAACAAACTAATACGAAATAAATATATAAAAAAAAATTAAAAATAAAGTAAAAAAAAATAAAATAAAATAAAATAAAATCAAATCAAATAAAAAAAAATAAAATAAAAAATTAGATTAAAAAAAATGTACTAAAAAAATTAAATAAAAAATAAATGTAATAAAATAAAATAAAATAAAATAAAATTAAATTATATCAAACCAAATCAAATAAAATGAAAAAACAATAATATAATATAAAAAAATAAAAATTAAATTAAATAAAAAAAAAAACAAAATTAAAAAAAATGAAATAAAATAAAATCAAATAATTTCAAATCAAATAAAATAAAAAAAAATTAAAATAAAATAAAACAAATATAAAATAAAATTAAATAAAACAAAGTCAAACCAAATCAAATCAAATAAAATGAAAAAAAATAAAAATAAAATAAAATAAAATTAATCAAAATAAAATAAAATCAAATCAAATAAAATGAAATAAAACAAAATAAATTAAAATAAAATCAAATTAAAAAAAAAAAAAAAAAATAATATAAAATAAAATAAAATAATAATATTATTAAAATAAAATTAAATAAAATAAAAAAATAAAATAAAATAAAATCAAAAAAAATAAAAAAACATAAAATAAAATAAAATAAAAAATAAAAAAATAAAAAAAATAAATTTAAAAAAATTAAAAAATATTAAAAAAAAAAATTAAATTAAAAAAAAAAAAATAATATAAATTAAAAAGAAATTAATTGAAAAAATAATAAATAGAGGGTGGTTCGTGGTTCCCTACTTCTTTAATGAAAAAAACCCAGAAAATTCAAATTTAATGGGAACTGCTCATTATCACTCGAAAGAATATACTTTGGCATTTGTTTTTTTGCAGATTATCTCCTTCAAATATTGGCCGCGGCTACGTCTCAGATGGTCCATCCGTTCAGTCCAATTTTCGATGACTCGCTCGAGCATTTCCATTGGTAACTGGCGAATAACACGCGTGATGTTTTGCTCCAAGGCTTGAATCGGATCTTCTTAGAACTTTTCAAGAGGCCATAAAACAAAGCGATATCACTTGGGAAGGTCGACCGGCTTCAGTTCATGCACAAGCTGTATTTTGCACGCTTTCAATTTAAGATCTCAACATAAAATACGCCAAGACGTTTCATACGTCAGTCCGAGTAGCAGCGAACAGCACCGAATCGATTCTTCACGGTCTTCGTGTACACTCTCAGCCATGCCCGCTATATTTTCTTCACTGCGTACTGGACGTGGTCTATTCGGTCGAATATTATCCAATAATGAATGCTCGCTCTCAAGATGGGTGGTGGTGGTGGCTAATAGTACGCTCAGTAGGCCGATTATGTTGACCATAAGTTGAACGAATCGCGCGAAACACATTCTTTACAGAACGTGAATTTTCTTAATAAAGTTGAATGATTTGTAAAAGTTGTTCAGGCGTAAGTCTGATGTCATGATGAAATACCAAACAATACTGAACAAAAATTAAATGAGAGCTTGATACGTCTCACGCGTGATATGTCAAAGTATATATATACATATATTTGGCGCTTTGTAACCGCTGAAGCGATTTTCGGCCGAGCTCCTCCTTCAATTTGTGGTTTTGCGTCTTGATGTTTTTACCAACAAATGGAGGGACCTACAGTTTATTCTAAGCCGCCTCCGAACGGCTGATGGATTTTTATGAGAAGCTTGAATTTCATACCAGAAATACACTCGGATGGCTTGACATTCCCTGCCGAGGGGCGACCGCAGTTAGAAAAATTTATTTTCTATAATTTTGGATGTTACTCGAACCTTGGCTCGAACTGAGGCCTTCCGAATGTCAGTACGCAATGCTAACCACTCGGCTATCGCGGGCGCGATAAGGCTATTGAAAAAAGTGCCTCTACTTGGATCAGCCTTTATAAACAAAATGAATTGAAGGTAGGTATTGCTTTCTTCAATCAAAAACTAATGCCCAAATTTTGCTCCTAGAGGTTTATAAGTCGAAGCTAAGTCAGATGTTAATTTTTCGAATAGTATTTTTTTTAATTCCCCGGATAGGCGGCAAATGGCAACTAATATTAGTTCCTCTTACCCTTAAAAAGTAATTATTAATAGAGAAATATCAGTTAAAAATAAATGACGAATAAATCTTAGTCCTAAGTGCTAAACACCGTCATTTGGGAACCTTCCAACTGAAGCTCTTCGCACTTTTCAATTGTTTACTTTTTGCTTATTTACTTCAAATAGCACAGTACCAGCCCGCGAGTGGAGGTTTTAATTCGATTCTAAAAGACTTAATACAAGCCAGTCGCACTGTATAGAAAAAATCGCCGTCTCTCACTCAACATCCCAACAGCTCGAATAACGTCTTCTTTAAGGTTAGGTTCAGCTTCTTTGCACATCGTTATATCAGGTAATTACCTGACAGAACTGCTAGAGTATTAGAAATGCCCTCCTATATTCGAGATTAGACCTCTTACAACCACTTTCGGTCCCATCTTTTCGAAGTTAACCAAGTTTTGAGACAAACAGAGTCGTGTTGCCTGCTTAGTGAAGCATATCCATATATACTTCAAATAGCACAGTACCAGCCCGCGAGTGGAGGTTTTAAGGAACACACACCAAGATAGACACCACTCCCATGAAGGCCGGTCACTTGTTGCACCTTATAAATTCCTGAGAGCAAAAGAATGCTCATTGCCGCATAAATCACCAAACGGTTCTTCTTCTCTTCTTCTCTTCCTCTTTTTTAAACCAACAAATGAAGTTTAATTTAAGTACCGCTTAATAACACAAAACAACATACAAAGCTGTTGCAAACACACAAAAGATGCGCAATTTTTTATTATTGTTGTAATATAATATCATATTGCCGGTTATTGATGTATGCCGTTACGTCTTATGACCCGCATATAAAGCGATTTCTTTCGCTAAAAAAAATATGAAATTTTTTAAAGGGTAAATAATAAAAAAGAAAATAAAAACCAAAAACGCTTAAAAACATGAAAAACATAAAAGACATTGCTTGCAACACGCATGTAGCAATAACAATTTACTACACAGCAGCTTCATGCTGTAGAACTGCTTGCCGCCAGCATCATCAGCAGCAGCAGCAACAACAATCGCTGGCAACGATTTATTTAAAACGCCACAGAGCGACGACGGTTGGATATTTACATACATGCAACTACATGCGTTGTTGTTGTTGTTGTTGTTGTTGTTGTTTTGTGGTTGCTGATTTTTCCTTTGCTATTTATTGCGCTTATGAATATTTCTATGCGCTTTTTATGTGTTTTTTTTTTTGGAATTTTACATGTTGTCGATTTGCTTGCCGCATCGATTCCTTTCAACATTCAGCATTCGTTCGTTTGCCAACATTTATGTGATCATTTGTTAAATGTCAACACATTGAAATGAGCGCTGCTATTGTTGTTGTTATTACAATTGCTGCTGCTGCTGCTGCACCTCGTCGTCGTCATTGGCAATATGTTGCTGTCCGCATTATGGCATAATAGAGTATCTAAGCGGCTGTTGCACGTACTCCAGTGTGTGGTTGAGTGTGTTGCAAGCAGACATATGTTTGCCTTTGTTGTGTTGGCGGCAACATGCACCAGCAACATATGTACTCGTTCATATACACATAGAAAAAGAGTTTTCCTCCGCCGTCGAATTCTTTGCAGCTGCTTCAACTCAGCGCACTCCCTCAACCACCTTCAACTTCGCTGTCATTTCTTGCAATTTTCTCTCCTTTTTTCAGATTTTTTTTCACTTGTTACTCGTGTTGCTCACACATTGTCCATGGTCATGGTGAATTTATGCACAATTTTTCGCGCTTTCAAAAATATTTGCATCATTAATCGCATTCACATTTCACATTTCCAATTCATTGCCAGTTGTTTTGTCCGGTTGGTGATGGCGGTTGGGAATTTTTGGTGCGCCGAAGTTGTTTGAAGGTGGAAAATTCAAGCTGAATTCGTTACTGTCCATAAAAATGGTAAAATCAATGCTTTTCCTGTCAAAATACTCGAATCGAAACTTACTTTCCGGCGACCATACAATTTTTCGAAACTCCGCATCAGTTTTCGAATATCAAATTACTCAGAAGATAGAAAAGAAAGCAAGTAAAATTGGAAAAAGAATTAAGTTTTTGAGTCCAAGTAATCATCTTGAAATTATAATTTGATTAACTCAAAGTCAGTGATTATCCATCAATCATCATCAGAGAGTTTCTCTCGCAGAGAGCATCGCTGTAAGAAAGTAAGTTAGAAAACAGGCAAGAGACTCTCTTTATCGTAACACCTAATCGTCGTTTCGCGTACCAAATATGTATACATACATATTTCAGAACTCAAAGAGAAAAGAACAAGATGTACAATGTGAATCCGAGTAAAAGCTTTAACAAAATCGCTCCGATGGGAACCTTAAATTAATTTCGAAATCATTTATAAAACAGAATTGATAACTAGGCGGTGAGAGCAGCGTTCTTCATATTTTCTTCTGAATAACTGTAGACCCGAACGGTTATTCGGGAGCGCGATGAAAAGTGTGGGAGGTTCTGCTGGTCTAGGGCTGGCTTTGTAAAACTTTCTACGCTCTCACTCCTCTTTTGGAGGTCATTAGGTTTCTAAGCGTATCATTAATGAACTCAAAATACATGGCAAGCTCTGCTTAGGTGTACCATCGGAGTTAAATTGATATGTATTGATTCAGAAACTTTGTGTTTGGTGGTGAAGACCTCGATTCAATTAAGTCAAGGCTGACCCATTATGATTTTACTATCTTAAACTTACCCATATTGCTACTTCTCCATCTACTTAGGTGTCCTAGTGTCTTCTAACATAATGTTTATCTTAGCATGAGCCACTCTCCATAAGTCACCTAGAAATTCGATTCTAAGAGACTTAATACAAGCCAGTCGCACTGTAGAGAAAAAATCGCCGTCTCTCACTCAACATCCCAACAGCTCGAATAACGTCTTCTTTAAGGTTAGGTTCAGCTTCTTTGCACATCGTTATATTAGGTAATTATCTGACAGAACTGCTAGAGTCTTAGAAATGCCCTCCTATCTTCGAGATTAGACCTCTTACAACCACTTTCGCTCCCATCTTTGTGAAGTTAACCAAGTTTTGAGAGAAACAGAGTTGTGTTGCCTTCTTAGTGAAGCATATGCATATATGAATACCTTTGATAGTAAAGAAATCAGCTAATCGACCTGCTCCGATCACAATTCAGCCAAGTTTGCCTTGACTGGGTTCTGGGTAAGTTATGTTTCTATCTTCATGCATTTTGTCTGTAAATTAATACCTTAAGTCGCTGTATGCATGTGGTTAGAAGCATATCATTGCGTTTTTTATCCATAAGAAACTCTTTGGAAGTAACTTGCCTAACAAGTTCTTCTCTAACCAGCAACCCATGTGAGAGATAGACTGTTCAGTTCAACCAGCTGCATGAAAAATGCGCAACATTCAATACACTGCATCACGAATGATAAAACCAGCAAATGCCAGCCTTGAAATTCAACTCAGAAGCACTCTTGCCATGATTGGATTGAGTAGGCAATTGAAAAGTAAACTTCTCTCTCGACGAGTCAAAACCAAACTCTACAAGTCGCTCATCATTCCCGTCCTAACATATGGTGCAGAAGCCTGGACGATGTTGACATCCGATGAGTCGGCATTAGGTGTATTCGAGAGAAAAGTTTTATGAAAGATTTATGGTATTTTGCTCACTGGAAACGACGAATACCGTCGGCGGTGGAGCGATGAATGCGTACGGATGGATGTACGGGTTATACGACGGCATTGACATAGTTCGGAGAATATTACCAACGACGAGATGGCTACGCTGGCTAGGTCATATCGTTCGAATGGATGAAAGCGCTGCAGCTTTAAAAGTATTTGATGGAGTAACCGCTGGTGGAAGCAGAGGAAGAGGAAGACCTCCACTCCATTGAAAGGATCAGGTGGAGAGTGATCTGGTTTCACTTGATATTTAAAGCTGGAGCCAAACAGCGAAGTGAAGGAACGATTATTATGCTATTGTTAATGTGGTTATAATCACGTAAGCGTTGCCTACGCCAAAGAAGAAGAAGAAGATCACGAATGAGAGTTCTATAGACGGATCTTGTGAGATAATACCACCACTTCCTTTTCCCTCAAACTTTTAGCAGCCTTTGCGGACTTTGATACTACCAATAGGATGTCACCAATTAAGTTTTTGAAGTTTTTGACTAATAGTAACTGGGTTTCTCAGCGGAAGGGTGCAAATTTCGAGGATTTTTGAGCATCTTAGAAGTTTTCGGTATAGAAGTAAATCGAATAAGTCTCTATAAAGACACATAGTTCAAAATAATTTCCTTTTTTTTTTAGGGATAGACTACTTCCGTGTCTTTGTTTAGACCGCGAAGTTTTCCTGTTGCCGTGTTTGCATTGAAAAAAAGACTTCTTATTTATAGACCGTTTTTTACCTCAAAATGGTTGCCTCTGAAGAACCTCTCTGGAAACCAATTGCTTGCGATTTCAATCGAGAAATGGAACAACAACCACTCAAAATCTTAAAAAACTGCATAAAAACACACACATATTTCTGACGACGAATATGTCGGTATGTCTGTTCTCACAGTTGTCTCATTTTTCGGTTGGTTTTTGTTGTTGTCTGCCCATAAAATGGCTTTGCTATTGTTTTTAGGCATTTTATTGCTAACAATTTCGTTTACTTTACTCAAATCGAACTTCTTGCTCTCTATACTCATACTCATACTCATACTCATACTCATACTCATACGTCTGCAAACATCATCAGCCGGAGGATATAATGTTTTGGACTCGGTACACTCGTACCTTCTGCTGTTTGTTGCCGTTATTACTCTTGTTGTTATTTGTGTTGTACAACCATCAGTTATTGCTTTCGATTTTCGCTGTTCTCATTTGTGTGGCAGTGATAAAAAAGTTGTAACTCCAGCTTACCAACTTCGGATTCCACTTACGGCCAGTCCAGTTAGTGGCAGGCATAGTAAAAGCACTAAAATCGTTAAAAATAAGAAAAAAAAAAACAAAGGCTGCAATACAAAGAATGAGAGAGACGCAGAGAGCGAGAGGGCAGCAAACGAAAAGGGAGTATATACATAGCGATAGAGGCAGTAAGACGTAGAACTAAGTTATAAAAGGAAACGAAAAATGTTGTGTACAAAGAAACGAACGAAATTGAGCAGCAGCGGAGTTGTGCTGGCCAGCCGATATTGAAGTGCAAATTTACAACAAAAAATACCAAAACACATTACAACAAGCAATAAGTAAGAGGTTTAAGTAATGGATTTTCTGCTCTATATGTAACATAGAGGGTGATCCAAGTAGAGGTACTTTTTTCAATAGCTTTTTTTTGACATATCACGCGTGAGTCGCGTCAAGCTGTCACGCTATTTTTGTACAGTATTGTTTGGCACACGAAGACGTTGAGAGTCGATTCGGTGCCATTCGCAGCAACTCGGACTGACGTATGGAACGACTTGCGCACTTCACGTCGATATCTTAAACTGAAAGCGCACATCCAGAAAAAACAACGGTTTGGTGTGGTTTGTGGGCCGGTGGAATCAACGAATATCATGGGATATCACACCGGTAGACAATTTCATGTAAAGTCTAAAGTCTATGCGGACAACCCCGCTTCCATTCAGGCCATGGAGCAAAACATAACCCGTGTCATTCACCAGTTAACAGTCGAAGTGCTCGAATGAGTTCTCGAAAATTAGACTCAACGGATGGGACAGCTGAGACATAGCCGTAGATAACATTTCAAAGAGGTAATCTTCAAGAAATAAATGCCAAAGAATGTTCTTTCGAATGTTAATAAACATTTCCCATTAAATTTGAATCTTCTGTATTTTTTTATTTAAAAAAATAAGGAACCTCGAAATGGGTTACCTGTTATATGTATCAAAAACTATAATGTGAAGTAAGACAAAAATATAACAGGTAAATCGCTCGCTTACCGCCGCCAAACAACTGCGCGCTGAATGGAGTTTTAGAAAAAAAGTGCAAAATCTTTCAAAAAATCCAAAAAGCGTCGGTTGAAAACGAAACGAATAACATAAAATCAATGAAAGTGCCAACGGAATTATGGTGAGGCATAAATATAAGAAACTCGGGGGAAAAAACCTCAACATTATAGAAGTAAAGTTTAAAATTGAGAAGAAGCTTATTTACGATTTCCATGAAAATGTCGCTTTAAGTAGAAAAAAAACTTAAAAACTTAATAGACGAAAAAAATTCCAACGGAAAGCATGGCAAGCGCCTTCTTCGTGTGCCAACTCGAGTACAATGAGATCAAGTCGGGAACACCTTGTGTAACGAGACTGAGCGTAAAGAGGAATCTATGCATAGCATCGGGTCCTCACTTCTTGTAAAGCCGAAGTGAAGAGAGAAACATTTTTCTTTAAGAAGAAACTACCACTTACAAAGACCCTTCCGCGAGTTATGACTTCCAGAAGTTCCCCTTTTTTGAGGCCTGCCCATCATAAGCAACTAAAATCCAATAGTTCCCTCGAGAGTCAGTTTTTTTTTACAGAAACGAGCCGTATTTTATGGAGCCAAGTACTGTCACTCACCCCAAAACCAGTTTGGTGAATATTGGAAACTGAGTTTTAGAAGTATTTGCATATATTTCTTCAAAGCGATCTCTCAAGATCAACATGATTATTAGAAGATGAAACATTTAGTGAGAACTTTATGAATTTTTCAAGACTTTTCGGACCAATTTGTCAGTTAAGCAAAGAATTGTCGTTTTATTAGGTAATTACCTCACAGAACTGTTATAATCATAGAAATACCCTTGCACTTTCGAGAATTTACCTTACACGACCGAGTGGTGGTGTTGATTCTTTATTGAAGACTATCCCTATATGTATTACTTTGGTATTAGAGTAATCAGCCATTCGACCTGCTCCGATTCCAATCCGGCCAAGTTTGCCTCGTTTTGGTTTTAGGAAAATTTTGTTCCTATCTACATGCGTTCTGTCTGTAATGCATATCAAGTTCGTTCAGCGAGAGATTTATGAATTTTTTAAGGATTTTTGGTGTTATCTTCTTAGATAAGAAAATAATTTTGAGAGATTTTGACTCTATCCAACGCAGTTTGACTCCACTCTACACTAAAAACTCAAAGGTATAGATAGTAAAGAGATCTCTTCAAACTTAAAGGTTAGAAGAACGATCATTGGTGGTGGAGAACAGATGATATGTACATAATCTCAATTTTCGATGTGGCATCTCTTTTTTTTTTTTTTTTTTTTTGTTACATCTTTCTCTCCGAGTTTTATGACAAAATTGTTTGGAAACCATTTCGTGGGCAGTTTTTACGGTCGAGTTGCATTTAATTTGTCGCTCGGGGTTTTGGATATTTAAAGCAAGAGGGGGTAAAGCATGTTGATTCTAGGGAAATGGCGCTAGCGCTTGCTCTAGCTCTAGATACACGGTTAGAAATGCTTTCTTAAAGTTTTGAACCTTCTATCTTTCAAATTTGATTAGGTGTTCTCAACGAATTTTTTAACACAGGACATACTTTTTGTGGAGAATCATTCAAAGTTTGGTGTTCCAAGTCGAATTTCTAAGTGAGCTGAACAACAAAAAGAACAAGAACAACACTGAAAAAATTTATAAAAAAAAATTTTTACGTTCTAGTTTGTAACTGCGTCAATGGTTGTTATGGGGCAGGATGATTTTATATGTATGATCCCCATAGGGCTAATGATCTGTTATTGAGGCTTGTAGTCTACTCGTATATACACTTTTGCGAGATCTATTCAGTAGATTTTCATTTGTTCTGAATTATTTTGTCAAATTACAAGTGGATCTCTTTAGTTTCGCTTTAGATTCGTCAAGAGATATACCCGACTTGAACAACTCACTTACAACTCTGACTCGTCATTCGCCATACTTAAATGAAATTAACTGCTCAAATATATACAGGTGTGCTTGAGCAGCTATACAGAGGGAGTTCTAATGTACCAGAGTACTTGTACCTCGATAAATATATGTACAAGATACAAACGCCCCGAAATTTAGCGCTGCTTAGGGAGAGAGCTTGCAAAATCTTAAAAAGATCTGTTGAAAATAAGATGTTCAATGGCTTTGAGTTATCATCGGATCCGATATTGTGATATTTTTTCCAGAAACCGTAGAGCATTTCGCCATTTTGAATGTGTATAGACTCGAGCCAACTCCGAGTAATAGCTCTTAATGCCTCGCTCATATTACGCTGAAGTTTCGAATTGCTTAATCAGATCAGAAATAAACGGTTATAGCCAGAGCTGTTTATGAATCAGCTCCATGATATTAGGATATTTCAGTGAGATTTTTACATTTTTTTAAATTAAAATTTCTTAGAATCCTGTGACCATTGCCATTAGGAGAGTATTCATAATGAGGTGCCTTTTGAGGAAAGTGCGTTGAAGATGGAAAATGTGCTGGTGGGATCCAGTCGGAGCTTTATTATAGTGAAGAGTACAACGATTTTAATATAGATTTTTGGGTTATTCGCTGTAGTAATGGTATAAGTTTACAATGACAAAATTAAAGTTGCCACCTTTTTGAAAAAAGGAATACAAAAATTGTATTCAATTAATTTTTAACTAATTTCTATTTTATGTTTAAAAAAAAATGAAGAGTTTGGAGAAAGGTAGCAGGCAAAAATATTTTTAGAGTTGCCACCTTTTTTTTTATTAATATTTTATTTTCAAATTAAGTGATAAATTTAATGATATTTTATGACAAATATTTTAATCAAATTCAAGTGATTTAAAGGGAACTGAAGATAATTTTGAGTAAAGGTTGCCATCTGTTTAAATTTTTCAATTCCCATGATTTTTCAAATTTTTTTTTGGAATTTTGCCTCACCCAATATACCCTGTGCGTCGTTTAATCAGACTTTTTTTAATTTCCTACTTTTATTATTTACGGCACAGCGTTTTTCAAGCGTGGTATGCAATAGTCACTCTATATATATATATATATATATATGTAGTTATGTATGTACCTACATGGCTGTTGTTATTTTTGTAACACTTCCAAGTTATTTCTGTTATTGTGGAACAAAATTATTTGCGCTTTTCCTTTACACCCGACCAACGCAAGATCAACACACAACTCATATGTATGCCTGGGGCATAATTTTATTTTATTTACAATAAAAACAACAACCACACACACACACGAACGAAGAGTGGCATTTAGCGAGAGCAGCGGCAGCATCAGCGCACCGAAAATTGCAGTCAGCAAATAATAACAAGGACAACAAGCAACAATAATAATAATGACAACACAGGCTGCAGAGCAAGAGCAAAAACAAAAAGCAAAAAATGTTGATATAGAAGAAGAAGAAGGAGAAGAAGGTGAAGCAGAAGAAGCAGAAGAAAAAAAATAAAATTATGCCGACGCGGCAGCAATTTACCCCAATGCCTGCGCAACACTTACCGCACAACCAACGCTCCGGATCATTAGCCTCGCCAACATTCTTCATTTTCCGCCATATATATGTGTAGGTACACATGTGTTTACGCTTGCCATGCAACACAAGGCATGCGCACACGCGCAACACCAAATGTACGCGTACAACAACCGGCTGTTAGTCGCTGCCTCGCACACCGTGCACCGCCTTTCTACGTCCTTTCCGGCCACTTTGAGGTACTTCAGGAACTTGGCCACGGCTGAATACAACGCGGATGCGGCTGATGCGCTGCTGCTTTTAATGGATCTTCAGCACTTTGAGTGATTTATTTCACACGTTGATGAAATGGACAGCAATGGGCTGCATTTTGACGTTTATTGCAGCGCAACTTGATGGGCCAGACCGGCTGGTTGGCACTGCACTGCTGACTGCCTGACTGGTCGACTTACTGTCTGACCCGCGCTCTAAGTAGCCATCAATTTGCAGCAGCACCTTTTGTGCGGAGAGTGCTCATCACTTGGCAGTGTCGTTGGTTGGTCGCCGCTGTTCGGCTGTTCGGCTGTTGGCTGATCGTGTTCAGTTTGTTGCATGCGCAATTGCGCCGGTGGCGCGTAGGCAATGCGCGTAGTATTTTTAGAGCTTAAACGCGCATTCACTTTCTTGTTATACATTTTTTTTTTGTATTATTTTTATTATATTTTTTCTGTTTATTGTTTCTTCCCTTCAAGTGCGGCTGCGCATGCGCGCCAGTGCCATCAACGCCACATAGCGTGGCACTCTTGAAGCGCAGCTATTTTTGCAATTGGTAGCTTTGAGCTGTGCGCAGACATAATAATAAGTACAACAAAAAAAAAATGAAGAAAAGAAATATTCCGTCTCGCACACCGCACCAGCGATGTTACGTCCATCTCAGCGCGTTGAGGTAATGTTATAATGAGGTGGCGGCGGCGTCTGTAAGTAACGCGTGCAATAGCCACTGTTTAGCCATAATAACGTTAAAATACAACACACCATTGTTGTTGTTGTTGTTGCTCACTTTGCCACGTCCCATTTGCTCATCGCGTCTTTAGTGCAAACTGTAGGCAACGACGCGCCGTTCCTCATTTGGTGCACTCGGTCTGTCAGTGCAGATTTTTGTAATTTTGCATTAAACTCTTTCTCGCTTCGCTGGACTCAGTCTTGAGGTTTTTCAATCACCTTTTCCGCTGTCAATTTTTTACATATCTACTTGTGGTTCCATTTTAATTTTACACTTTTAGAGTGTTTAGTACAAAAAAAAAAATCGCCTTCGGTTATTGAAGTGGTCTTTTGGATGGTTTCATATTAAGTAGAGGGATAAGGTAAATGAGAGGGAAAGGAAAAGGCTGAGGTTCAACTTCCTGTCACTAAAATAGCGGCACTTTCAACTACAACGAAGCATTTATGGTGAGGATCTTTCGAGAGCCCTCATTTTATGGAACTATCAGTTCCCTTCGACGGTAAGATGATTTGTTGAGGAAGATTTTGATTAAGCCATAATGTTAGAGCTAAAAACTAAAACTTCGCTGCTCAAAAGAAATGCTCTAACTCACTGTCTGCTAAGCCCTGAAGTTGTGGAAGGTTTGACGTTTGAGCCGTCTAACGCCAAACACCCATATATACATTTCTCTAACACCCGTTTACCTTTCAGTTCGTGCCGACTGTTATAAGAGATATCTCAGGCATGGATATCGCGTTAATCTCTCTTTCGCTTACAGTGGCTGATTATGACCTAAGCTATAGTAACCCAATTTAGCAGTGTTCCAAAATTTTTAGTTTTTTTTTTAAGGTTATGTCGCATTGAAAAATGCTTTTATGCCGTTCCGAGTACAAATTACTCTTTTTTGGAGTAAAACCAAAGCCTTTATGCTGTTCTTTCGGCACTGAAAACATCGAAATTGTAGAGAACGATCTCCGCCAGTAGCAGCTAAGATTTCTCTAAAAATGGTGGTGGTAATTGTGCTCCCGCTGTTGTTTGAAGCTGCTATGAAAGATTTCCACCAGCTAGAAGTGTGTGTTTTGTGTTACCTCCAAGGTTTCGATGCGTAAACCAGGCATTATTGTTTGATGACTGAGACTTATCTGTAAACAAGATAGACTCTAAAGTCTCTGTGCAAATATATGCAGCCTTTTAAATTGTAAGCGATTTTCCACTTCCGTAGCTTCTACCTAAGATAATTATTTTCACGTCGATATACTGGCTCATTACCACAATAGAAGTGTCTTTATTCATACTATACCACTTTTAAGAGAGGGTAGTTCTCATGGTCCTCATATAATCCGAGGTGTTCACTGGAAACCAATCAAACCCCTCGTACAACCATTATTCATTCTCGAGTCATGCTTGAAACTTACTTCGGCTAGGCTAATTAACTGATTAGTTGGTACAAAAATCTTCGAAAATTCACGTTCAGTAAAGAATGTGTTTCGCGCGCTTCGCTCAACTTATGATCAACCTAATCGGTCTACTGAGCGTACTATTCGCAACACCATCACCCATCTTGAGACCCAGCTTTCTTAAATTGAAAGCGTACAAAAAACAGATTCTGCAAGAACTGAAGCTGCTCTATGGCCTCTTGAAAAGTTCCAAGAAGATCAGACGTTTTCGAGCAAAATTTTGTTTCAGCGATTGGTCTCATCTGGCTCAATGGGTATGTAAAAAAGCAAAATTTGCCGCATGTAGGACGAAGAGCAACCTGATGAGATTAAAGAGCTGATATTTCATCCAGGGAAAACAACGACGTAGTGTGGTTTGTGAGCCAGTGGAATCATCGGTCCAAATTTCTTCAAAAAAGATGCCGATGATAACGTAACCGTGAATGGCGACGTTATCGCTTCATGATAACCGACTCTTTGATGTCTGAAATTGAAGCTCGTGATCTCCGGGGCATTTGGTTTCAACAAGACACTTCCCAAGACACTTCCGACACATCGCATCAATCGATGGATATATGATCAGAGAACACTTGGGTTAGCAGATAATTTCACGTTTTCGGCCGGCCGATTGGCCACCAAAATCGTATGATATGACACCCTTAGACTTCTTCCTGTGGGGATATTGTCTATGCGGACAATTCCGCTTCGGTTCAGGCCTTGGAGCACCATATCACGCGTATCATTCGCCAGTTACCAGTCGAAATGCTCGAACGAGTCATTGAAAGTTGGACTCAATGGGTGGACCATATGAGACGTAGCCGCGGCCAACATTTGAAAGAGATCAACTTCAAAAAAGAAACGCCAAAGAATCTACTTTCGAATGATAAAAAATATTCCCCATAAATTTTGAATTTTCTGTGCTTTTTTTCTTTAAAAAAGTAGGGAACCACGAAATAGATCACTCTTTACTTCCGGAATGATTACATACTGTTTATTGATCTCAAATGAGATACAAAAAAAGGCAGAAAACAGTTTTCATAAAATAATTCCTTTGAAAGAAAACAAATACTTGAGAACAATTTGAAACTTGTTTATTTGAGTACCAAGCCTTTAATTAAAGAAATTCCAAGCAAAAAGACGTAAAAGAAGAAGAAAATATTCAAAAAAAAAAAAAATCAAAATCAAAGCAAATTAAAATCAGAAACAATTCCATTTTCCAAATGTACATACATACACAGCTGCATATGTTATATATGTATGTATGTGTGTGCCTAATGGAATTCAAGTGAATTAATTTGTTTTTATATCATAAAAGATTTCAATTTGTTAATGTATACATATCTACTATTATACATACATACGTGTTTCAAAGTATTGGCAATAGACCAATTTCCCGTACGGAGCGTCGGCGATGGCTCGCATGAGGCAGATGACGTTGCACGAACGACCTATGGCACGAGTAAATGCTTTGCGGTAAACCAGATCAAAGCGAAAGACCAATGGCAAAATTCGCTCAAAGAACAAACCAAAATAGCAACAGAAATAACAAAAGCAACAACAACAATAACACTAACAACGGCAGTGAATGTAGAACAAAAAAAAGCCACTTGTGGCAGATAAACCAAAAATCTGGCAAAAGTTTATACAAAATTTTCTTGAAACAAAAACAAAGAACTCAAAAAACTCGAAAAAACTATAAAAAAGAAACAGAAACAAATAGCAAACTCTAGATAAATTTAATGGAAGAAAATACAGAAAACTTGAAGAAATCATAAAGCAGATTATAAGAAAACTTATGTAAGTAAATAAATGTGTATGTATGTATGTATTGGTATTTGTATGGAAGAGTGCTTTCGAAAGTAAAGTGAGTAGTAAATTGAAGCGCCGTCAGCTGGTTGCTGCTGAGTTAAGCGCGCAGAGCCAATAGTGGCATGCTGGGTTGGCGGACGGGGACAGACTTTTGAAAGTAGTGCCACATATAGATGGGTGATACATTTCGAAGTTTCATACTTCAAGAAAAAAAAACACAGAAAATTCAAATTTAATATGGAATGTTTATTATCATTCGAAAGAACATTCTTTAGCATTTATTTTTTGAAGATCAACTCTTTCAAATGTTAGCCGCGGCTACGGCTTAGATGGTCCATCCGTTGAGTCCAACTTTCGATGACTCCTTCTAGCATTTCGACTGATAACTGGCGAATGGCACGCGTGATGTTTTGCTCCGAGGCGTGAATCGAAGCGGAATTGTCCGCATAGACCTTAGGCTTTACATATCTCCACAGGAAAAAGTCTAATCGTGTGATATCACACGATCTTGTTGGCCGATCGACCGGACCAAAACGTGAAATTATCTGCTCACCGAAGTGTTCTCTCAATAAATCCATTGATTGAAGCGATGTGTGACGAGAAGTTGCGCCGTCTTGTTGAAACCAAATGTCGCGGAGAGCACGAGCTTCAAATTCATGCATCAAATAGTCGGTTATTATGGCACGATAACCAAACCGTTGTTTTTTTCTGGATGAAATGACAGCTCTTGAATCTCTTCAGGTTACTCATCGTTCCAAATCCAGCAATTTTGCTTGTTTGCATACCTATTGAGCCAGAAATAGGCCTCATCGCTGAACAAAATTGTGTTTGAAAACGTGGGATCTTCTCGGAACTTTTTAAGAGCTCATAGAGCGCAGCGGTATCGTTTGAGATGGCCGAGCGGCTTCAGTTCTCGGTAAAACTGTATGTTGTACGCTTTCAGTTTAAAATCTCGAAGTAATGTGCGCCAAGTCGTTCCATACGTCAGTCCGAGTTGCTGCAAACGGCGCCGAATCGACTCTCCACGATCTTCGTGTACACTCTCAGTTACAGCCACTATATTTTCTTCACTGCGGGCTGGACGTGGCCTATTCGGTCGAATATTATCCAGTACTGAATGCTGAGTCTCAAGATGGGTGATGATGGTTGCGAATAGTACGCTCAGTAAGCCGATTAGGTTGATCATAAGTTGAGCGAAGCGCGCGAAACACATTCTTTACAGACCGTGAATTTTCGTAATAAATTTGAATGATTTGTAAACGTAGTTCAGACGTAAGTCTCTCCATCATGAAATGCCAAAAAATGCTGAACAAAAATCACATGACAGCTTGACACGACTCACGCGCGATCTGTCAAAAAAAGGCTACAGAAAAACGTACCTCTACTTGGATCACCCTTTATATGTAGTTATTTTTGTTATTTCAATTTTAAATAAACTTTTCAAAGGAATACAGCAACAGTAGCAACAGATAAAGTCTTTACTCTCAAGCAAGCTATTTATTGCCGATTTATTTTTCTACTGCTACTGGCAGCAGCAGCAGCGCGCAAAATTCAAATTTCAAGTGGCCATGTGTGGCATGTTGCTGGCTGCTACTTAATTTGGTTATTTTTTAATTTAGATTTTTTAATTTTAAATTTTTATTATTTTTTTCATTTTTTTTTTAATTTTTTTTTTTTACTTCTGTTGCCTGTCGTCATTGCTGCTGCAAACCATTCACATTCCACATAAATAATTTGCAGATGTTTTCCAGCATCGCGCGTTCGTTCATGCTCATTGCTCTTTATCTGCTTATTTATTTTGTCTGCATTTTAATGCTTTTGATTGTTCTTATTGCGCATTATTTGCTACTTGAACTGTTGCTGCCGCTCTGTCAGCGCACTCTTGAACTCACTCTCACTCTCACTCTGTGCTTTCGCTTTTCGCTGCTGCGCTGTAGCTGCTGCTGCTGCTGTTGCTGTTGTTGTTACTGTTGCTGCTGATGATGATTTATATATTTATGCATTTTGTGACAATTAAGATTTATGTTGATTGCTTTAATTTGTCGCGAGATTTTCATGTGCGTTGCTTCTTAAAGCTTTAAGCAGTTGTATGTGTGTGTGCGTGTGTGTATGTGTGTGTGTATGTATTGGTATTGTTTTATACTCCACTTGATCGCTCATTCATTTGTTTGTTTGCTGACCCCAAATTCCAGCGGGTGTTATTCCCATTAAATTTGCAAATGTTTTATGTCTCCATAAGTACTCGTCTGGACTGCTTGTCTGCTCGTCAGCTGGTGCCTATGGACTTCTGGCTGTTAAAATTATGTTGTGGTGATTAAAAATGTTCTTTATATGCCAAAAGCTTGGACTGATCTTAAGAATTTTAAACCATATAAAAATAATAAAATAAATTTGCCTTTCCACTTTCGGCAGCACCATTAGCAATACATACTCTAAGATCAAGCAAGCTAAACTCTAAAATTATCTCTAAGCTTTTTTCTCACATTACAACAACTCACAGATAAGCAAAGAGAAGCTAGCAAATCAAAACAAGCAGACACCTACTGGATAAAACTTCATTGGTATGTCTTTTGGTAGAAGTAATGGACTAAAGAAGACATTGAGGTAGCACCACAGTGAAAATTTTGACCAGGATGGACCCCCGCCAATTCTATTAAGTAGTCTCCACCACTGCGAAATAGGTCCTCATAACCGAAATATTTGCGATAAGAATGTCGGTAAAACCAGCGAAGATCTATGTAACGACCATCCAGACCTTACTTGCATTCAACTCCAAATCTACAGCGCTATGTAAGAAGACATTCAAAGTACTTGTGAGGTGAATAAAGCTCGCAATTATTGCTTATGTGTTCTGTTTAGTCAGAGAGCGAATTTCAGAGCAGCTCTTGACTAACGACTTACCAATCCCTCTCAGGGTAATGAAACATGCACAAGCAATGCTCTTCTTGTATTGTCAATTTCTCAAAGTTATGCAGTAGAGAGAGAGACTTTTGTAGCATGCAGCGTATGTGGTCTATACATTTACACGTTATTATCAATCTGAGTCTAACCGAGTAGACGAACTGTACAACCTAAACCATTTAACCTTAAGCATATCTCTCGTATGAGCTGATTCATCATATAGATATCATGACGGGGATTTTTATTATCGAAACTTTTGCAACATTCTAATATTTTGGCCAGGGGACATTACCTAATGTCGCCAAAGTGCGTAAGCTATACAAAAGAGAATACAATTTCTAGTTGGTACTGAATTCAGAGGATACACGATATAGTCTGAGCTCTTTGTTAGCTTTACGAATGTATCCCACGACAAGAAGAGAGAATGTGTAAGTTTTTCGATAAAGTGATTGATTCCAGCAGATATCATCTTCAACTGTACGCATAAGAAGAGGAAGGCATTCGAAAATTATTTTAATGAAAACTTCTTTGCCTGAATAACGTTAGCGGCAGCTGAAGTCGAATATGTAGCAGAGAATGTTTCAAGCTACGAAAATGGCGATTCAAACGTAGCCATGTTTCGTGCCATATATCAGATGAGTATATGTTGCGCATAATCAAGGTTCAAGCTTTCTTCATGAAAAGTATTATTTGAAATGCACTTTATTTACGTTTATTTTGGAATCCGCAAAATGGATAGCCCTGTATTATTGTGGTCCCAACTTCGCAAGGCCTGTAGAGGGCTAAAATGTTCTAGTAAATTGCTCTTCCGAAAATTTTAATAGGAAAGCAAAGACAAAGACAAAGCTTTCAAATGAAAAACGTTTAAGCACCTAGAAGGTGAAACAAAAATTTACCAAAAAAAAAATATACAAAATTTTATGTTCATTGACTAAGGTTTTTTGAAGAAAAAAATGGAAATTTAGAAATTTTTAATTTAACTTGCGAAACTGAATTAGATCAAATTTATTTTAAGTTTGATTTTTTATTTCTAATTATTTTCTTGTGAATTTTAAAAATTACCCAGCCGAAAATTGCTCGCTACCGAACTATCATTTATTTTGCAATACACATAGAAGTGGGTGTAATTTAATTTGGGGTAACACAACCCCGAATATAATTTGCAATGAAAAATCGATTAGCAGCTACTGGCACACTTTTGATGCAAGAAAAATAAAAAAAAAATTAAATTAAACAAATAAAAAGCCATGAAAATAAGGCAGCCGCAAGTTGTCTACAAAACACAAATAATATATTTGTTTGAGATTTCTGGAGGGCGTGCCACCGAAGGCTAACAAGGCATGTATAAAAAGTCGCTAATCTTAGACGCAAAAAAGAGAAAAAAATATTTTAAACAACTCAAGAACACTTTGATATAAAAAATATACAAATAAGAAAAAATTAAAAAAAAAAAAATATTAACTACCGATTCCCGTACAGCCACAACATGCCGACAATTGCTGGCAGCTGACAACAGTCGACGAAAGCTAGTTTTTGCATATAATTTTGTGCTTGGAAAATATGACGGAAATATATATATGTATTTTTCATGCATATTCATGCACAATATCAATTGTTCTCAAGTAAATCTAATTCTTTTTTATATATTTTTTTATTTTTTTTAATTTATTTTTTATCCAACATTTTCATGTGCCCCTACCGAGCGATAACTGTCAGCCTTAAATTAAGTGGTCAAAATGCAGCAAACATTGGTGTCTTGAGTGAGCTATTTTCCAATGAGTTAGCGGGCGGCTTTGAAATTGCGCAAAATAAAATATTTTTTCTATGAAAAAATTAAAAAAAAAAGCAGAAAAAAGGCAACTAGAACAACGAAAAGTGCAACGTGCAGCGCAATGAGTGCTTTGAGTGAAGGCTTCGACTGATACCACAAACAACAACAAGCATAGCACCAGCTACAAAGTCAAGCTGACGAAAGCTTGCTGGAATACTCAACTCCACTAATGGTTAGAATGGCTGAATTATTTTGTTATTTCAAGAATGAGTGCAAAGTGCGCCTGCGCGCCGCCACCACCAGCACTACCAGCACAGCACGTCCGCCACTGAACTATTTTCGTTGGGTGCAAAATCGCAATAACGAGTGTAGCAGGTGTGCACGAGAAATGGACGCACAGTTATAGCGTTCTTCTGGTTCAGTTGAGCGGTCAGTTAGACAGAGACAAGGCGCGGTAAGGCGCGGTAAGGCAAGGCAGACAGTTAGCAACTCGACTGGCGCTGGCTAGTCACTTGGACAGATTTGACATGGTTTGCACTTGATTGGCGGTTATTTCGCTTATTGAGCAGCTTGTTAAATTGTTGCTGATGTTTTTTTTTTTCTAAAAAAAAAAAGATTTTTATAAATTTTTCAGAATTTTTTTTCGTCGTTTATTTTTTTGTAGTTTTCATATGCATGTTCATGGAAATTGAAAGAGGCATATTTACATACATACATTTTTGCATCGATATAATTCACCCCAGATGTTGGTAAGGAAAGCTAAATTCGTTTCACACCGCAAAATTCGCTATATATTTACGCTCGCTGATGTATGACTGAAGTAGAGCCTCGATATATACATATGTAGGTAGAAGACACCAAGTCTAGAACTAAAATAAACCTCAATAGATGTCGCTACTAGACAACAGTGCTTAAAATAAACTTTCAAGAACTGGAATATCTCGGAGAAGTGCCAGAGCTGCTGCATCTAAACCATATAAAAAGCACGGAGTTCATGATATACTTAGAGCGGATCAGCTGAACAGCTGATCAGCTGTGTAACATTTTCTCTCTCTCTTTCTCTCTCTCTCCCTTTCTCTCTCTCTCTCTCTCTCTCTTTTTCTTCTTCTGATACTTCTACACATAGGCAAAGTAAGCATCGAATCAACAATAGAGCTTCAGTCGCTCCTTGGAGCTATCAAATGAAGCCAGGCTTCTCTGCGCTTGATCCTTTCAATGGGTAGCGTGTCTCTTTTGTTAATGCATATAAAGCTTTCGAAGCTTTAAAAGTGGAAATTTGAATTTTTTAAATTTGTCCCGAAACTTTTCTCAGAAAACTCCGAATGCCACGTTCATACAGCAGGACTGAAAAAATAAGCCTCATGAGGAAGTAGAACTAACGGAGCGGGTTTTAAGTCCAATGTTATTAAAGAAAAATGAAATCATGTGCTGAAATGAAGACAAGATGAGAAAGTCAAAGTTCCAAAAACAATTATTTTGGTTCCAACAGCTCACGACTTCTGATCTTAGCCCAATTATCATTTGTGTAGTAAAAAAATATACGCTTTAAAGCTTAAGGTTGGGACCCACCATATAAAATATTTTCTCCAATGAAAATATGAACCAAAGAGCCTCGGAAGAGAGACCTCACTTTTGATAGCATGACGCAATAGGAAATGAGAAGTTTAGAGATCATTTAACAGGCTATCTTTTGCTCGAAAATCGAATCGAAAAAACATACGGCAGAAATATTCCACAAAATGAGTTTTGGTGAACATTGAGGGAGTGACAGTCCTTGGCTGGATAAGAATTTAGGTCGTTTCGGTAGAAAGATTAGACAGTTGCGGTAACTATTATATTTTAATCGCCTCTTTCAGCAAGCATGTCTTACCGTGAGTAAATTCTTTAAGCCCTAACCCGCAGGGGGAGTAAGTATTATTTTCAATGACTATTACACGCGCTGTGGAGGCAAATCACAGCCTGAAATGCCTATTGAAGGGCTTGATATGTAGTGGAGCACAACAGCGACATCTTTTCTACTCAATGAAGCTTGTTGTTGATATATTTTGTTCTCAGAGAGAAGTGTGTGTCACAAAAGTAAAAATCCCGCCACTCTAATGAACGCGCCATTCTGCCAGCCTTTTGAGATTTGCTCCCCCCCCACTGTTTTCTGTGCTTCTATATTTTACTTATGGCCAGCTGCACTATGATTACTTTATATGAGTTTTCGATTTACTTTGCTTTGGCTGTTATTTATTTGTATTTTGTTTTTTCCTTGTTTCTTCAACATGTGTTCCTTCTCCTTTTTTTTTTTTTTTGCACAAAAGATTTTTTTTCGCGACTCCAAAGAACTTTTATTTTTAAACTTGTTGTGCGGAAGTGCTGGCCATTTGGCCATTTTAGTGCACATTCTCCAATTTGGCGTTCCCAGAAGTGATAGAAAAAAGGCAAAGTAAAGCAAAGCAAAGAAAAGCAAAGCAAAGAAAAAATTAAATTTAAATGAATTCTGCTTGGAATTCCTACAAACGAGACAACAACGAGGTCAGTCAGCAACAAGACAAGGCGATACCGCAAGTGATTGAGTTGTAAGAAGAAATATGTTTGAAAACGCGCGCGAAAGAAAACTCAATTGAATATGTGTGGATGTATGTTTGCTGGACTTGGTGATTATATAGTAAAACAATGATGTTATTTAGGTATTTTTAAATAATTTTTAAATACACTGTGTGTGTGAGTGTGTGGGTCTGATTAAACTCTTTTTTTGCTTGAACTCATAGCATAAATAGAAAGCGTTGCTGAATCGTTGCTGAAAAGTGATTTCGAAAATTGTAGTATAAGTAAGTGTAGCTTGCTCTAGTTACAAATAACGTTATAATTATGTATGTATGTATATATGTACGGCGTGTTGCATGCCCACAACAAAGGTGCTCGAATACGCTTTACAAAGTTTGGCTGTAGGCGCCGCAGCTTACCACATATTGCCTTAATAAATATACATATTTATGCATATACATACATACTGGCAGTGTATACCTGTGCACACCAAATATGCAATTAACTTGCAAGTTATATTGATTTACTGTTGATTTGACCAACTAACTCGCTTACCAACGCCACTTGCGGCTATTTGCTACAGGCATAAATGCATAAGCACACATGATACTCGTACAAAGTTATTTGAAATTGTAAGCGCAAAGCGCTTGTCAATTTCGGTTTGCCAAATTAAGTCATATATATTTTTAGGGAATTTAAGTGGCGTTCCATATTCATATGAAATCATTTCGAATTATTTATTCTATTAAAGCGCTGTGAAGGCGCAGAAATACCCATTTTTTCTAAGATTTTTCCTTGTATGTGTGTTTGCCTCATGTTGACATGCTCAGTGATTTTGCCTCAACTGTCAAAGTTTGTAATTTTTGACAATAAATGTTTGATTTAGCCAAAAAAAATTTCGAAAGGCGTGGGCCTCTTACATATATTTATTTAAATACAATCGATTATGACGTTTTGTTGTTAGTTTTATTGCTGAAAATGTAGGAATATTTTTGTATTAAGTAATAAAAATTTGTTATTGAAGTGGAATTTAGAAAGTATATTTTTTACATGAAAATCAACTAAAAAAAACTCAACTGATTGAGGCTTACGAAAGTACAAATTAATACATATACGAGGTGTGTTCTAAGGAAAAGGAGAATTTAGAATTTTTTTTTGAAAAATACATATTTATTCATCAATATCTATTTTGTCCCCTCGGATACACTTGTGCCAATGCACTTTCCAATCCTCGAAGTACTTCTGATATCCGCTTTTCGATATGGCCATCAGATCTTTCTTCGATTCTCTCTTGATCTCATAAATTGTGGCAAAACGCTTTCCCTTCATTAGTTTTTTAGTTTGGGTAGAGGAAAAGTCGCAGGGAGCCAAATCTGGTGAATACGGTGGTTGAAGCATGATTACTGTTTGGTTTTTGGCCAAAGAAATCACCAAAAACATTGATGTGTGAGCTGGTGCATTATCCTGATTGCAGGTTTTCCACAATTCCGATCGTTTGAGCCATATAGCTGCACGCAAACGTTGCCTAACTTCCTTGTAGTATTCCTTATTAAGTGTATGGCCTTTTGGCAAGAACTCATGATGCACCACACCATTGTAATCAAAGAAAACAGTGAGCAAAACCTTCACCTTTTACTTTGAACACACCTCGTATGTGGATAACGTAAATATTTATTGAAATTTTTTTGTTTAAATAAATTTGTGTTTCTATTTGTATTCTTTTAAGAGCAAATTAGAGTTCAGTGAACCCGCTTCCATTCTCACTAAAGCAACGCTACCTTCAAGTCTTACGAAAACCCTTGAAACTTTCCTCAAAACTTCTACCGTTGGTACTGTGTGGTAAACAATGGCATTATACAACTCAATCCTGTAGAAACTACAATTCAACTTGCTGTTTTGACCATATACAAGTTTTTTCAACAAAAATTCTGGAAAATAACAAACTTGATAGCAGAATGGTCTGTGGAGTTCATTTAGTTTCACTCGAAATTGATATGAGCAAGAAACTATAGCCGCTTTCAAGTAGTGCTAACCTCAATAATAGAAGTCGCATCGTAGCTACTCAGTGTTGCTGCAGTTTTAACTCAACCTTTCGCAAACTATTACGACAACCAAGCTGTTATTAAGTTTCTTCCAAGCAATAACGCTACCTCAAAGGTGGAAATACGATGCAGTGAAATTTTAAACAAACTCTCGAGAATATGCCAAACGCTCGTGGTAATAGAGAGATATTCCAGGTAACTGTGAGCCCGCTGAACTGCCTAGAAGAGGAACAGTTCTAACGGTCCCAACCCCTACACTTTCCGGACCCGACGTCTTTCCTCGACAAAATACCTGCTAAGATTGGCCTTCATCAGTGGGAATAACAACAAATGGCGTGATGAAACCACATGTGATCTAACCAGACAGATCTTACCATTGATCGATCCATCCATCTAAGCCGTCAGCCTCAAAGCCAGTGTTATAACCGGACACTTACGGATGGGAAATCACGTCAGAACTTAGCTATACATATTTTCCGATTCTCGGTTTTTGGTATGGAACTTTTAGCATTATGTTTTCAGTGTCTTGTTTTTAGTATTCGATTTCCGATATTTTGCTTTCACGGGCCTGTTTTCGATAAAAGATGCCCGATATTTTGTCAGTTTCCAGCAACTTGCTTGTGGTATTCAGTTTCGATTATTTTGCTTATAATTACAGTTTTTACTATTCGATTTTCAGTATTTTGTCTGCGGTGCTTCGGTTTATGGCATTTAGTTTCCCGAAATTTGTTTTTCCTACCCTGCATTACGTACTAGTTCCTTGTTTCCCATTTTCGGTATAGTTTTCTGATTTTGGCGTTTGATTTTCAGTTTTTTCTTTATTGTTTTTAGTATCAAGTACCCGCTTTACTGTATTCCGCTATTTTAATTTTTCGGTATCCTTTCGCAGGTACATAGTTTCTGTTATGCTCTTTATATTTCTTTATTCTGGATTCCACTGCCAATACTCTGTTTCCGGTAATTGGATTTTTATTTTCAATTTATCGTTTCATCTTTTCGATTTCTGATCGATTTTTGATCTAATACTCGGCTTGTGGCATTCCGCTTTCAGTAATCACTTTAAGGAATCCTGTCTCTGTAATCTCTTCTATGGATCCTGTTAAATTTTGTTAATACGGTGTTCGATTTTCGCTTGATATCATCGGGAATTATTTTCAATATTCTATTTTCGAGTTTTCCAGCAATCTCTTGTCGTCAGTTGCTCTCTGAATGCTGAATGCTATTTTAAATTTTTGTTTTAGGTATTCGGTTAATAGTATGCTGTTTTCAGTATTTTTCACCTTATTTGTGAAACCCAGAATTTCCCGAAAATATTTTTGGTCTAAAAATTTACCGCATTTTTATTTTTATTTCCTAGGATATGTGTCTGTTATTCGGCTTCCTAAACGAGGCGTCGCCTTCGCCATGCCCACTTGGGGATAAACGATTTTGAACTCCGTTTAAAAAAAATTAAATTTCGAATATAATTCTCTACTATTTCAATATTTTTTTTTGTGTCACAGCGTTGCCATGTCAAATTGTACATCATAAAAACCCAAATTTTTGACGCTACAAATTTATGCAGGTAAAGTTATACCAGAATTAATTTGGAACAAATTATCATGCTCAATGCGGTCAAAATACTAAAAAAAAAACGAAAATGAGTAAACTAAATTTTTTTTAACTTTTTATTTATTTATTTTTTCCCAACTTAATGTCTATACAACAACTGGCTCTAGACAAATTTTCGACAAGCTCTGGCATTAAACCTAGAATTTTGTCATAAAAAAGTCATGCACAAGCTCATTACAACAATGCTACAGCAAGCAAGAAGACAGTGCTGCCAGCTGCAGTTGTTCTTGAAAGCTAGAAATTTACGCGAGCGCCGCATCTTCAAGCGAAACAACCAACAACAAGAACCAAGAAAAAAAAAAAAAAAAAAAAAAAAAATTCTCCAAAAACTAAACAAGACTTCAAATGGACAGAGCAAAAAAAAAAAAAAAGAAAAAAAGTCGAATGTAAAAAATAGGAAAATCGTAACTATGTAGTATGCATGGATTGTATGTGTGTGTGTGTGTGTGTTTGCCGCGGCAAATACAGTATTTATGGGCCTTTAAAATGGGTTAAATGAAGTGGGTAAGCAAATTGCAATTTATTGCGCTCGTTAAGCAAACACAAATGGCCCAAAAGCAACACAGGTGAGCAAGATGACAATTAAATACATACTTATATCCATGTATATATGTATGTATGTGTGTGTAAGTACTTAAGCAGGTACAAAACAATACTTTATTGGTGTATGCGAGGCAAAAAAAAAGAGAAAAAACTAGCAAAAACTAGCAAAAACTAGCAAATGAATAGCAAAAAACATGCAAAAAATCAGCAAATAAATAGTAAATTTATAACTAACTAAATTTTATATATGTCTGTAAGTGCCAAACTCAAAATCGCAGCGATGGCAATGTTTTTCACACTAACTACTACAACATATATACTCACTATGTTTAAGTGGCTATGTATGTAAGTACTTATTTTGCTTTTATTAATAGTTTTTTTCAAATTTATTTTATTATTTTCCGCTTTTGCGCGAAGTTCACTGCTCAATTCGGTTTGCCTTTTCACGTGCAACAAGCAAGCAAAAGTTTAGCAGTGAAAAAAAAAGCAAACGAAGAAAAAATCTAGTTTGTTGGTCTCATACTTTCGCAACTGACTGTGTTGGCATTTTGTTGTTGTTGTTGTTTTCTTTACGCCGTCACCGAAACCAGTAATTAAAATGGCAAAAACTTTTACTTGGTTGGCTCTCACTCACTAAACGCGCTGCTGAGGTATCTAATTTCTATGCGGTCAAGTGCTTGTGAAATCACAGCAGCTGCTATGAAACAGCAACAACAAAAAGCAACAAAAACAGCAGCAAAAGTAACAATTTATCGACATTAAAGATACTGGAAAAATATTTGGTTAGTTGTTAAGTATCAACGGAGCAATACAAAAATTTAACCACTTTTTTCAGCTGCTGAGTGGAGGAAAAAAAAAAAAATAACAAAAAATAAAATAAAATAAAAATAAAAATAAAATAAAAATTAAATAGTACAAGAAACTATATTTAAATGTTAAAATTACTAGTTGCAGTTAAATAGAAAAATTATGCGAAATCTTTCACAGAAAATAAAGCTTAAAGCTCGTACATATCATGCGCAACAAATTATATACATGTAAAGCAAGAAGCGCTCTGTTTCCATGTGAGAACTGCGCTCAATACTCCTCATGAATGAACTGAAACTCAGCCAACAAAATATAAAATTTCTGAATTTATTATTAGCTTATTTCAGCTTGAAAAAGTTCTTAAATTGCACCAAATTAGTACAATATGTTTGACACACGGAAAACGAGACTTGATAACAGTAGCGTATACCATTGTTTGATAAATTTAACTTCTATCAGACAGGAATGCTGTCAAAATTTCAGTCCATTTAGCTAAGCAACAGTCAGGTGTGACAGTTTGCCAAACAAGATTGGTGGAAGAATAAGCTTTGAATGAGAAGCGAATCTTAAATATTTTTTTTTAACATGAAATTTTTTTGCTTAGCAGTCAATTTACTGAGAAAAGAGTATACCAGTGTATAAAAATGGCTTAAGTGCTTCTAGAACTCGGCAGAAAATTGTGGATCTTGAGAAATTTAGATTATTTACAGCCTTTCATATGCAAAGATTTTCGTCTAAAAATGGTTAAAATGTGGTAGAAGTTCTCTACAGTAGCCCCGTACAAATATTATATAATTTTTTGCGCATTTGAAAGCTTGCTTCGTAGCAAGAACAAAGCACATTATATGAAATTTTTCAATTTTGAAAAAAAAAAACTTTTTTTTTTGTAAAAGTATTGTTTTCCGTGGGACACTTCTTGTGATGCAATTTAGTATTCATGCGCGATATACGGATGATAGTAGTGAGGTTAATTTAGTTTTTTTTTAATTTTTAATTTTGTTTATTATTTTTTTTTTTATTAAAATTGGTCAATATTGAATAAGTAATGGAAGCTTTGGAAAGCTTTCATAGGTAGACTAAAGCTCCCGGCGTCTAGACTAAAGCTTCCAGTGCCTGTTAAGTTTTTTTTCCTACAAAATCTCCTTCCTATAATCCTTAAACCTAGTTTGCTTGTTGTATGCTGTCCCCAGGCTTCTACTATTGCTATAGGCACAGCCGTTCACCACCTCTGTAGTAAAAAATTGTAAGAAAAATTCGCTGTTTTTTTTTTCAAATCAGGACTTTAATGTCTTGCATATGCGTAATTCGACTTTGCTGAATTTTTTAGTTAAAATGCGTATCTTGCGTTAAAAATACTTAAAAATTTTCAGAAAAATGACGTGTGAACTTCTGTGAGTTCCACTCACGAAACAATTGAGCGCTTGGAGCTCGGAATAGCCGAATTCTTAGAGGCTGTCGTAGTTATACATGTTCGAATCTCGTCGTATAAATTTTTTTACTGTGAAATATAAATTCCCCAAAAATAAGTGAACTAGTATTTAACTAGTTTAAAGCTGATGCATAATTGAACAATCGATATTTCATAAGACATCGATGAGATAAAAGTACCTGCAGCTGATGACAGATGAACTGAAACTAGTTAATATGAAAAAGTATATTTTCCCACAGCGACCCCACCTCGAACGTTTGTGGCTGTAGTGGCATTACATGCCACCTGCTAAGCATAACCTATTGCTTTAGAGCTAAAACGAAAAAACATTATTTGGCAAAGTGAAAGTGAAAATATTTCACTTAACCCTGCGGCGATGGTTTAAAATCTTAATTTTAGCTTAGCTTAGCTTCAAATTTGATTTTCTTTTCATCCATTTTGTTGCTGCTAAGTGTTAGTTAGCGCGGCACTATCTTCTTTTCTCACTCATTAGCTCATAGTTAGTTCCACTAACAAAAAAAAACAAAAAAATTAAAGCAGAAGTGAAGTAAAATAGATAATTGAAGAGCGTGCTTCAAATACATATATACATCTATATACTATACATACAAACATGTATATCACGTTGCAAGCAATCTTTCTTTCTCCACCTTTCTACCACTGCCAATGTATTCCCGCCAAACGCTCATTCACTGCATTTTCACTCTCTCTCTCTCTCTTCTCCCAGCATTTATTTAATTTAACTCCTACTTAATTTATCCTTTATTTCACTCTCCTTTTGCTAAATAAAAACTTCACAGTGTCAAATTGAGTCATTTCACTTCACACCACCACAATAGTAGCGCCAAACCCACGTGTGGGGAGTTACGAAAAATGTGCATTGGCAAAGCTTAAAGCGAAATTTAATTTTAATTAAGTCCCAAAGACATTTTGTGGTGGCGAAATTGGCGGTGGTGTAGGGTTTTTTCGCTCACTTCTCTTTTTTTCCTACATATTTTAGTAGTATTTTCATATTCAATTTGTTGACGTCGCATTAGCAGGTCAAAATGCAGCAGTAGCAGTAAAAGCTTTTTGCCAAGTGAAAGCTTATGCTTCATTTCAATTTCTTTTGCAGTTATCTTTCAAAAGACATTTATCAGATATTGAAAATATATTGATATATTTAGTCACTCTGATTTACTCTGATTTACATATGTGCAATAAAATATGTGTGAAAGCTCCATTTGTTTAAATTAATTACCTTTTAAATATACGAGCCATCTGTAATTGAATTGGAAGTTAGCAAAGTTGTTCTTAGCTACATTTATTTCACTCTCACTTATGTAGTTTATGCAATAGTACAATAATTGCTGGGCTTTTGCGTTTAATAAAAGCTACTTAAGTGTGCTTGATAATTAAGCTTGATAATTAAGCTTCCTAAAAGGTGCTCAAATAATTTAAAAAAAGTATGTTTTCTTAATTTGAAGTCGTTTTTTTACATATAAGGCAAATGCTGAACTTCAGTGAAAGCTTCTTTGTTGAATGAAAGCTTATAAAAAACATTGCAAAATTTTTTGCATTGTCACTTACTCATTAAATTACCTTCATATCTTGAAAAAATTCTAATAATGCTAGAATTGCTCATAAGTGTAAGCTTATGTAAAAGCTTCTAACATAATTTGGAAGAATTAAAGCAAAATACTATTTTTAAATGAAAGCTCGAAAAAGAAATCAAATGATAAGTAAAATACAAATTATTTATCAAAATCTGATTTGTAGTGTAAGCTTTTCCTTTAAATGAAAGCTTGGACCCTACATGAAAAATTACTTAAACAAAATCTTGATCACCCATAAATATGAAGTAAATTGTGAAAGCTTAGCGAAAACTTATTTAAAAGTAAGCCTTCACAAAAGTTTTTGCGAAAGCTTCTTTTTCGCAGCACATTTAGCTTAGGTTTGCGCTATATAACAAAACCTAAGTCACTCTGTGTTTTAGTAAGATTAAGTGTGCCTTGTTGAAAGCTCATGCAGGAAGCTTTCCGTATAATAACTACTGTATTCAAAGAAATTGTTATGCATTAATTTGATTCAAATTTAATAAAACCTTCTGAACTCCTTTTAAAAGCTTTCGCAAATAGAAGCTCATTGGTTTGAAAAAGTTTTTAAAACTTTTTGTTTGTTCGGTTAATACCGAAACATTTTCGAATATAATCGTAAATTAAATTTCCATTTTTTTTTAGCGACGCCTAACTAATCGCTTCACAAGTTATGCAATCTGCTAATCGCCCAAATATTTAAAATTCAAAGTGTTAAGGTCACATTATGCCTATCGCTGTTGCCAATCAAATCTACTAAATAAGCCCTTCTCTACCTCTCCAACCAGTTTATCATAGTTGGTTTTTGTGCGAAATCGCAATGGGAACGCATAACTCATCGATTTATCTGGCAGTTGAGATCAGTAAAAAGCGACGCGCGCGATTTTACAGATATTTTTTGTTCTGATTTTTATTTTTTTATTTTTTTATTTTATTTTTCTTTACTTTTTATTATTTTTATTTTTTATTTTATTTATTCCTTATTCTTTTCTTCATAATTTTTGCTTTGGTTTTGCTATTTTGCATTTTTAACGCTTTTATTTTCTTGAGACAGCGGTCTCTTGTCAATTTTATGCGCGATTTTCTCACACACAAAAATGGCATTTGAAAATAATAAATTCGAAAAAAAATATATTTGCATAAATATTACGCGTCTACAAATCGTTCGTTTGGCACTTTGGTAGTTCAGTTGGTATCAACAAAAGATTTGTTTTCAAAATTTATTGTATTTTAAAGAAATTTAAATATTTTTTGTGCGTTGTTTTGTGTGGTTTTCTCTAATTTCTGTGCTCATCCAGGCAAAGCTGTCTCATCTTCCATACAGCTCCTTTACATGTATATACGCTACCTTCATCTCCTACCGCTTTCGCATTGATCAATATTCGATTTTATTATTAACAAATTGTCAACAAGCATTTAAGCTTGTATAATAGTTTTATAATAATTTGCTCATAAATATTTTTGCGCTTTGAGAAAATGAAAGCAAAAAAGTAGTCGTAACTCCAATTCAAAGATTTTTATTTAAATTTTCGTGATAACCACTCAAGCGATTTGTATTTCTAACTCGCCTTTAATCGTTTGCCCATTTTTGTAAATAATATTATTTCTTATTGAATAATTTATTTCATTGCTGCTGTCAATAAATTGTTATAATTCTCAATCGCTCCATATATACTTATATATCCATTTATGCTTGTACCTCTGTCCATTAGGTATCGCCAATTTGTATTTTGCCAAGCATTAAAGCACTAAATCGATTTATGATATTTGTTTCTGTTTGAGAAAAAATAGTTTTTGTAGCAATAAAAACAACAAAAAAGCTGACTAGTTTTGTCGTTTTACGCTCTAAATTATATTTTTATTTTTTGCTGCTGGATTTTGTAGCACGTTTTACTGTCGTTTGTTATAATTCTTTGTTTCTTTAGTTGTGTTTTCCATTTTTCTAATTCAGTATTTTGTTAGAGTAACACATACATGAGCTATATGTCATACAATAATTGTTCGTTCAATGCTGCAGATAATATTAAATATTCTTGTGATTATTATCGACATTTTGTCAACGCAATTAATCGATATTTTTTATAAATTTAATATTTTTTTCATGGAAATGAACGAAAAACTAACCACCGAAGACAGGCACAGCATGAGAATGAAAGCTCATTTCTGTACCGAAAGCATACATGAAGGTATGAAAAGCATTATAAAAGCACTAAAGCTTCTTAAAAGCTTTTAATCAAAACAAATTTTTTTCAAAAAATCGTTTTTGTATTATTTTTTAAGAAATTTACTGAATATTAATTTATCGTATTTGCTTAATATCATGAAAGATTTAAAAAAGCATGAAAAACTTTACGAAAGCTTCTAGTTACAATCTTTTTCGAATTGATCTAGTGTGGTTGGATGAAAACAGCTTTTTTCTCAAAATTTTTTTTGTTGTATAATTTTTGATTTTAATTTAATAGTCATTAAGTTATCGCATTTGTTGAATATCATGAAAGATTTATGAAAGCTTAAAAAATGTATGACAGCTTTTAGCTATAAACTTTTCCGAATAATTGATCTAGAATGACTTGATTAAAACGTCTTCAAATATTCAAATATAGCAACTTTTATTTTTATTCCTTAAAGAATCTTACAGCTTTTAACCTAGAGCACTTCATCCTCAACTTCCTAAACTTAATGTAAACCTTTCTCTCAGATAAAAGCTCTGTCCATATGATTCATCGAAATAGTCAAAGTCACATCCTAATCCACTAAAATCTTCAATTTTTCGCCGAGCTGAAATCTCTGCTGACTGGAAAAACCTTATATTATTATTAGACTTTTTAATTTCAATCCTTGTGCTCGCCTCCCATTAAGGGGTTTAGTAACTTCGATATTTGGACGCACAGTCCAGTTAGGCTTTAATAAGGAGCCCTACTGGTGACAAATTAGTACTGGTGACAAATTAGTGTGTCGATTAAGCTCTCAGAAGAGTGAAAAACACGAGAAAATAGATTTTAATGAAGAAGTGTTACTGAGAAGAAGGATTGCTGAATCGACCAAGTGAAACTGTTAAGCGCTTCAAAGGACGGCAACACATTAGTGGACAACTGAATTCGACTAAAAAAGCAACCATTTATTCGGAGAGTCAAACAGTTTTGCACGTTCAGTCGTATCCATAGAAAAATTTTGCAATCGGAAGATAGCCGATAAAACTGGCAGTGCATTCTTGAGAAACACTTTGGAACAAACGAAATCCAATACTTTGGAGCTCCCGCACCTAACCTCGAAAGAAGTGAGCATCTACAGTTGGAAAGCTAACATAAAAAGTCACACACTTGGAACGTACAAGTCGTATAGCAGGTAGATTCTCAACAAACAGGTGAGGTAACACTTTGGCATCACGAGATAGCTACGTATACGTACTCTCTCTGCTGGAAAGAAGAGATCAGGCATTTAGAGGCGGCGACGAGAAATTACTCCCCTTTGGGGAAGATCGTGGTAAGCTACTTCTATCTAGAATATGCCGTACGATAACGGACAGTGTCACCGATCAAAAACGAAACGACGTCCAGCGAGCTAAACCCCAATGAAAACCTGGAGTTCAATGTATACTTCATGTCCTGGCATACTTCCGACGTAGTGTGTACCAATGTTACTTGAATTTTTACCAAGCAGAAGAGAATGGATATGCATATGTTGAAGAAAATAAGAAATTTAATCAAATCAAGCGATCTATTGGGATATGCAACGGAGCAGAATGAGTCTACTTAATAGTTTAAGCGCAGCTGTCGGTCTTCAATCTCCTATGTATATCACCGAACCAGCTAACTCTATCTAACTGTTAGTTGGTCGTTCAGCTTCCTTGCAGGCCCGACAAGAACAGAGCTTACGAGAGAATATATTATTGCTGCATCTGTGAGCTTAAAAGGCCTAAGGAACATAGTTTCATAGAGGGTACCATGAGGTTTGAAAACATTTAAGCCTTAAACTAACTTCATGGAATGAAGATTCTGAATTGTAGACTAATAAAGGAAGCAAGGCAAGGAATAGAAGATTTGAGAGAGGAGAATTTAGTGAGAGTAGCGGAACCACTGTGACCAAATGCGATTAGAGAGTTGAGTGTTTACAAGATTTTCGAAAAACCGAGTACTCAATAAAATCCGGACTTCTTATAGGAAAATGCGTCTCCACATTTCCCATTTCATATTCACTGAGTGCTCCATTATATTTTTATATGATTTACATACATACATACCTGGAGACAATCATAAATTAGTTGAGTCACTTTAATGCCATGAACACTTAAAAATGATCTAGATGCAGCACATCAAAAATGGCAAGACACATAGTGCATGAAAGCATTACAACAACAACAACAACAACAACAACAACAACAACAACAACAACAACAACAACAACAACAACAACAACAACAACAACAACAACAACAACAACAACAACAAAATACACAACAACAAAATACACAACAACAAAATACATAACAACAACAAAAACAAAAACAACAACAGCAACAAAAACAAAAAACAACAACAACAACAACAACAACAACAACAACAACAACAATAAAAACAGAAACAACAACAATATAAACAACCGATAAGTAAATTTAAATTTCCATGAAACAGTCATCATAAGACGATCGTAGGTTTTTAATAAAAATTTATAACAACCGCTGATCATGGCAATTAGTGTGAATTTGATTTTATTGCACAAACAAAGAGACAAACAGACAAACAAACAAACAAACAAACAAGTAAATGGCAATCCACAAATGACAATAAAATCAGCAATAACACAGGCAATAATAATAATAACAACAATAAAGCGAAGGCATGATGTGGTGGCGGGCAATTTATGTAAAGCAGCAAAAACGAAAACAAACACACAAACATGTCGAATAGTGCAATAAATTTTTTTTTTTTAATTTAAAAAAATATTTAAAAAATATACTCGTTGAAGGAGAGGAAGGCAGCTGCATGGGCCAACTATATACATATGTGTTTGTGCGTGCGCGTGAGTGAGCAGCGGATGAAACTGCCAGTAATGCACTTTGCCACACTTAACTAAAGACAGCAAGAAATTACAGAATTTTTTTTTGTAATATAGAACCTTACCACCGAATCATATGCAAAGTGCTAAACGCGTAGCAGCAGCAGCAGTAGCAACAGCCTGAGCGGTGCCCGATCAGCTAAAATGGGCAATGATTAAATAATATATTTGTTTATATGTGTGTATTTGTAATGAAAAGAAACACCAAACAACAATAGCTAAAGTGCGAGCCAATAAAGGCAGTAATAAGCAATAACAACAACAACAACAGACCAATACACAATACATCGCTTTAAGGTTGGTTCTTAATGACCAGCACGGCAGCTGCTCTGCCGTAAATTAAGAAATATTGCTTTTGCATGCAAATTTTTGAATATTTCCGATACACAATAAATTACTTAAAGTATAAATGAAACTAAAATCAAAGCAAAAAAAAAAAAAAAAAAAAATAAAAAAAAGACACAGAAAGGGCAAGAAAAAGCGATAGCAAGCAACAGAAGAGTTCCATAATGTTGGACAAATTCAAAGTTATATGTAAATATGTATTGTATTTGTGCATGCCTTGTAGGAAAATTTGTGGAAATTTTCTTTTGAGGTTGAGCTCAGAGCTGACAGAGCAATTTATACGCCATAATCAAAGTTCGAAGAATTTTCATTAACCACCCTATAGGAATAAGAAAGAAAAGAAGGATTTTCATGATATCAACATTCTAAAATAGAAAATGCAGAAGAGGACAAAGAGTTTTTTTAAATAAATTTTGATATTATTATCCAAGCAGTTGATTGGCCAAAAATTGTAATACACTTGTGCCAACGCTTTTTCCAATCCTGGAAGCAGTTCTAAAATGTGCTTTTCGGTATCGCTCTCACTACGACTCTGACTTGATCTCATCAATTGCGGCAAAACGCTTTCCTTTCATGGGTTTCTTTAGGTTTGGGTATAGAAAGAAGTCGCAGTGAGCCAAATCTGGTGAACACGGTGGTTGAGGCATGATTGTGGTTTTGTATTTGGCAAAAAAAAAAAAAAAAAAAAGATCACGAATAAGCATTGATGTGTGAGCTGGTGCATTGTCGTGTTGCAGAATCCACGATTTGTTTTTACACAATTTTGATCGTTTGAGCCGTATTGCTGCACTCAAGCGTTGCTTAACTTCCTTGTAGTATTGCTTATTAACTCTACGATCTTTTGGCAGGAACTCAGTATGCACCATGCCATTGTAATCAAAGAAAACAGTGAGCAAAACCTTCATCTTTTACTTTGAACATACATACCTCGCAACTCTTTAGATTACAGAATAAATTTAGTACAAAAAACTTCAATTCGCTCTTAAATATTCAAACTGAGGCTGTTGTTGCCATCTTTCTACCGCCAAAATTAGCTGTTCGCAATTTTTTTTTAATTTTTTATTAAAATATTTTTTTTTTTTTTGAGTAACAAAACCGTTTTATATATAACGATTTTTACAGTAACCTTAACTAGTATCAATCCAGAGCAATCTTAACATTTACATCACTCGAACACGACACAGAGTGGTCGATTTCCTAGAGGGCATTTCAATACTTATCTTCATATAGTACATACGCACAATCAAAAAGTACTGGTATGTGTGCTCTTGCCCGAAACGAAACGAATAGTAGAAAGGCGTTAAGCAAAAATTGGCTTTGTGGGAAAGAATTTTTGACTAATTTGGATTAATTTTTATTATATATACATACACTTATTGATACATATCTCCATATATACATGGGTTATAAGCTTTAATACTATTATTTGACCGAAATTTGAACATAATTTGTACTTTAGAGACTTTTACTTTATTAAATTTGAACACTTTTATGCTCAAGTAGGCAAAGAGTAATGAAAATTTACTAAAATTGTATTTATAGCTGAGACTAATTTCATAAAGAAGGCAGAAAAAGAGTAGTGAATTGGTTTTTGTTGAGCTGAGACTTTCAGAAATATCAGCTGCCAAGCAAGAGCTTAGCTTTCTAAACGCAATTTTGTGATAAGTCATGTAGAGATATTGTAGTTGTGCATTCTAAAGGAAGCTTCGACTAAAAGCTACTGAAAAACGCTTATACACAAGTATATAGTCAGAGATCATAAAACATCTCTACATTGGAAAGGAAGGTGCTGCTCAGTGGACTGTCTAAATGAGATGTGTGGCAAATAATTTCACATATTGATGAAAGCTTTTACGTAAAGCTCCTCTAGAAGCATTTGATGGAGTTAGAAAAGTGCGATAACTATCACGTAATATATTTTAAGGGGTGGTTTCGCCGTTAAAATAACGTTAGCTTTACTGAGTACTAAGTGGTAGCTCAATATCTTCTTGCATAGCCAAGCAGCTTTAGCGAATTTCAGAGAAAATTTTTTACTACAAAAACTGATCACTGAGTCTGTTCTCGCTCCTTGCAGCAATAAACTGCCCCTCAACTTAAACATAATTTCAATGCCAGAAATGCACCATCACTTCCGTCGCTTTAACGGCGATCAAGCATTTGTCAATAGATCTCGTTTGAGCAACTTTTTGATTGGGAGACCTTAGACTTAATCTACTGCCTGCAAGTACTTTCACGTACATCCGCCCCGTAGTAAAGTACAGAAGAACAGCAGGATTGAGGGATGCAATTTCAGGATTAAAGCGCCTAGAAACGCTGAGTGGTTTGACTGCTTATGTAGGCTCAACTCCTACCGTGCAAGGGTCTGAATGATAAACTGCTGAAATTTAAGTACATTTTTTTTATAGATTTCCCTGTGTTTATGATAGGCGGATTGGCACATTTGTTGACACACCGAATACCTCAATCCAATCAAATCTAACCTGTAAATAATTCAGCTTTCTTTCGAAGAAAACTAAGATGAGATGAGATGAGATCTGGGGCTCTTTGCTCTTGGAATATTTAATACAATAGCATAGCGATAGCCGCTGTAATCAAGCGCATGTCACTATGAGGATGGATTCAACATGGATTCGAATTACAGCCAAAATTATGGAAAAAAATATGCGTTTAAGATCGTACCTCGGTAGCAAGTGTGAACCACTAAATATGTATTTTTCACGTGAAACAAAAAAGCTCCTCATAAAGCTCCATCAGAGCATCGAAGGCGGCTTGACATTAAACAGTATATCCTTCCACTTGTAGTGAAAACATCAAGACACACACCACAAATAGGAGGAGGAGCTTCGCTGAAAATGCCTATTTTTGTTGCGAGATCTTTTAAATGTATATAAACCTGTGAACCCGGAGGGTGTACATTAAAAGATTGCAAAGAAAAATATAATCTACTTTCAAAAAATGACGAAGAGCCAATATCCAATAAGTTCGGCAATGATTTTGGGTTCCATTTAGATAAAGTCATAAAAATAATTATTTTATCATCTACTTTGTAAATCAGTTAAAATATTGACGGCGCTCGAAAAAAGTGTATAAAATTAATTTAATTCGCAAAATTTATGCGCAAAATTTGCATTTTCTCCAAATAGCTAGCCGACACCAAGCGAAACAAACCGGACAGCGCATAGATCAATAAACAATTCGTTAATATGTTGTTAAGCATGTTGCTAAACATATTAAAATGACAGTTTTAATGTACGCCCAAGCAAAGCGAGCAAAAAAACGACGCCGAACTTCGTTAACACTGCAGCGAAGTGATGACTCAAGCAATCGTTTGACATAAATTATACTTTGGAGCCCAGAAGTAGTGCCCAAACTAGTTTTTTATTATTTTCAAAAGACATTTTACAGCAGCGGAATCTATTTTAGGAACCAATTTATATTACTTAATGGATACATAAATATAAAAGACTGAAGCCATGTTTGAAGAGTTGACTCCCTTGTGCTTTGTAGAGTATATAGTCTACATTTTAAGCCGCTAGGTGCCGCTTCAATCGAGTTACTCGAAATATCTTCATTTCTGTGCTGATTTCCATTAAACTGGTAATGCAGATGTAACCTCCAAGGTCTCTCGCCACAAGCCAAGCCCCTAGGTGGCGCCACAGTCAAAATATTAAGACAACAGCTCTATTTGTGGCATAATACAAGAAATTCCATATTCCTATTCGAAGAAATTTCACTAACAAACTAATATGCGTTGAAAAATCCATTTGGCATAATTGCAAATACCACCAAACCAACCTTAAAAGTGAAAAGCAGCAGCTGCAAATGGCAGTGCGAAATATTTAGTCTGATTAGCGATAGATTGAAAGCAATCATCGACACAGAAATATGCAATATTGACGCATGGCGGCACGCCCAGTACTCGTAGAAAATATTCCGTGCGCATGCGCACTGCTACAATTTCGCCAAACCGGCAGTCATCAACCGCCAACCAGTTTAATATCGCGACAAACAAGCAGTCGTTGCTGCTACTTATCTCTCGCTGCGATGGCGTTTGCCATCAGGTGGCTGGTGTCTGCGCTTGTTTGTGCGCGCATTATTTCCCACTGCCAGTGCCACAGCGTGCTGGACTGGTGTGCAGGATGTAATGCCTTCAATTCGACATTGATGGCTCGTCGCTGAGATCTTGTCTGTACGGCGTGGCTGACGTTGATGTGGTTGTTGATGACGATGATGATGATGGCTGTGATGGTTGTGATGGTTGTGATGGTTGTGATGGCGCTGGCCACCTTGTTCAATGACCACTGAACACCGCCTAAAAGCCCATAAGCGTGTGCGCTAAAGTAGTTTCTTCCCCTCGCCCTCAACCCCGCTCACCACTTACCACTCACCACTTCGGCTGCTGGTGGTAACTAGCGCACAGCTAATGTAGAAATAAATGCTTGCTGCGCCTAAGTGGATTGTAAAATTATCATTTTTACTGCTTAAACTGTTGCTGTTTTGCTCTTGTTGTTGCCGTTATTGTGGCGTTCGCGGCGCACAGCGGTTTGTGCAGTTTAGAGCACCGTAATGCGCATAAAGTTTATCAGTTCAGTGCTGGGGATTTTGCGCGATATTTTATTCAATTCGTACGTACAAAACGGGTGAACCATTTGGAAGTTCCCTACTTTTTAAAGAAAAAAAAACGGAAAATTCAAATTTAATGAAGAATGTTTATTATCATTCGAAAGTAGATTCTTTGGCATTTTTTTTGAAGTTGATCTTTTTCAAATGTTGGCCGCGGCTACGTCTCCCAGATGGTTCATCCGTTGAGTCCAATTTTCGATAACTCGTTCGAGCATTTCGACTGGTAACTGGCAAATGACACGCGTGATATTTTGCTCCAAGGTCTCAATTGAAGCGGGTTTGCCCGCATAAACTTCCAAAGTTTGTCCCTACAGGAAATTGTCTAACAGTATGGTATCACACGATCTTGGTGGCCAATAGACCGTCTCAAAGCGTGAAACTATCTGCTCATAGAGTGTCCTCTCAATAAATCCATTGCTTGATCACGAGTTTCAATTTCAGGCATCAAATAGTCGGTCGCCATGGACGGTTACGTTCTCACCGGCATCATTTTTGAAGAAGTATGGACCGATGATTCCACCGCCCACAAACCACACTAAGCCGTAGTTTTTTCTGGATGAAATGGCCGCTTTTGAATCTTTTCAGGTTGCTCTTCGTCACAAATTCGGCAATTTTGCTTGTTTACCCATTGAGCCAGAAGCGGGCCTCATCGCTGAACAAAATTTGACTCGAAAATATAGGATTTTCTTAAAACTTTTCAAGAGCTCATAGAACAAAGCGATGTCGATTGGGAAGGTCGCGCGGCTTTCGTTCTTGAACAAGCTGTACAAAAGTACGCTTTCAATTTAAAATCTCGACGTAATGCGCCAGTCGTTCCATACGTCAGTCCGAGTTGTGCGAACGGCGCCGAATCAACTCTCCACGGTCTTCGGTATAGCGGCTCAGCTACGGCCGCTATATTCTTTTCACTGCGTGCTGAACGTGGTCTATTCGGTCGATTATTATGCAATAATGAATGCTGGGTCTCAAGATGGGTGATGATGTTGCGAATAGTATGCTCAGTAGGCCGATTATGTTGACCATAAGATGAGCGCAGTGCGCGAAACGTATTCTTTACGGAACGTGAATTTTCGTAATAAAGTTGAATGAGATTTGTAAACTTTGTTCAGGCGTAAGGCTTTTCATGATGAAATGCCAAAAAATACTGAACAAAAATAAGATGACAGCTTGACACGACTCATGCGTGATCTGTCAAAAAAGTACCTCTACTTGGATAACCCTTTACAATATTTTATATATTTTTTATATATTTTTTTCTTTTTTTATATTTTTTTGGCATTTAATAACTTTTTTATATATTTTTAAATTTTATTTAATTTTTTTTAAATATTTTTTCTTTGCTTTTTCTACCGCCAACATCTCTTATATGTCTTGACATATTTTTTATGCATGTTTTTCTTAATTTTATTTACATTAAATTTTCTCATCCTGCCGGCATGCCTTTGGTCACACATTTTTTTATTATGATTGCATTACAACGCATTTATTGGTGAATTTAAGTATTTGTTAAGTGTTTTGAAATTAGTTGTTATTCGCAATATTTCCCTCACATACACATTCATAATGGTCCATATAATTTCCATTAAGCTCATCCTCACTCACTCTCTCTATCTCTCTCTAATGTTCACCATGCCGCTCACCATTAATGTTAATGGATGTGTATTTTGCGTGTAATCAGTTATTTCTGCATTATAATTACCATTGCATTTATTTATATCTGCAATAAATTATTGCTTCATGCATTTATCTATATAATTAACACACGTTACATACCTTAATGTACGTATAAGTGAGGTTATTGTAGATATAAATTCAGTCTAGTGGCAGTCCATTAGAATTTGCTGTTAATACGAGTACTTAGGTGACCATACAAGCTAAGATTAATGAATTTAACGGAATTTATTTTTTAGCTAAATTTATTTAATATTTTTATTATAAAATTATCTTATAAAGGCATATTTACCTATACATAAAAATATTACCGAAAATTTTGCTGGCTCTAAATAACCTTTGTGGAAAATAAAATACAAGGTGGATCCAGATATTCACAAACAGAGTCTAGGACCTCAAACGATGCGATCTATATATCCTTAACTGATACTGAAGCCATTTATAATTTGTGTGTCATGCTTCTTGACGAATTTAGGGAGTTAAGGACTCATTCCAGTGCGTTCTCGACGTGAGATAATACAGGATTATCCATCTCGCGTGTTCCAAAAGTAATAAAATGCATTAAAAAAATTTTTCTTAATGAAATCCCTCCAAAAAGTTTGAACCCTGGCATTATCTCTGAAACACTGCATCATTAAAATATCCGTTCCGTGAATTTTTGCAAACTTCCATCCCTTTGAAGTAATTTTCAACCACTTTTTGGCACAATACGGGCAGCAGCTCAGCCATAAATTGACGTATGCTGGTTTTCAAGTGCTCAAGGGTTAAAGGTTTATTCGCATAAACACGATATTTCTCTTAGAGACCCACAAAAGAAAGTCTAGCGGTATCAAATTGCAGGCCGGGAAATTTCTCTCGCAATAAATCCATATTCGCTAGGGTTGTGTGGCATGTGGCACCATCTTGTTGGAACCACGCGTGTTTCAAGTCGTTTTCTTCAATTGTGGGTCAAAAAAAGTCGGTTATCATAAGACCACAACGCTCCGAATTGACAGTGAGAGTCTCGCCGTTATCGTTTTCAAAGAAGTAAGATCCAATAACATATCCAGGCCAAAAAGCACACCAGACATTAAGTTTTCTTGCGCGTAAAAGTCTCTCTTCAAATAGTTGAGGATTCTCGGTAGCCAAAATACGACATTTTTGTTTATTTAGGTATCCATCGTCGTTGAAGAAAATTTTGTTGGAGAAAGTACGGTCCACTGCTTGTTGTTCAAGCACCCAATCGACGTAACTACTGCATTGTGAATGGTCAGCTGGCATGAGTGGTGATGTGAGCTCGACCTTCGATGGATGTAGGTGTAATTTCAAGTGTCATGATGTGCCGTAGGAAAGTTCCAGCTCTTGAGAACGTCGAGGAATAGACACATTCGGGTCTTCGGCTACACTTTCACTTACAGCAGCGGTATTTGAGTTGGAATGAGCAAAATGATGATGCTTTTGCCTTCCAATATATGTAACGAAAGTTTCGATGTCGAAAAGCTGCTTTCACCCCAGATAGCCGGCATCTTTTATACTTGACTTTTACATCTGCTCTCTGAGTGCGCTCATCACGGCATTTAAAACTCTCGATATACATACCGCCGCTACAGAGGTCATGGGTAATGTCGAAGAAACTTTGGTACGATAAGAAATGTCGAGATACTGCGGAGAAAGCACAGACAGCCTCGAAACGCAGTTCTCAACGTATTGACCTCTAACCTGCGTTGGTTCAAGCTTAAAGTTCATGATGAGCGAGCCAAGCAGCTTTATTGCTCCTCGCTGGTTCGAAAAGCTTTGCTGCTACCTGAGAAAGATGGAGTTTGGCTTGGAACTCGCAGAAGATAAATAAGCATTCTGGTGACGGAAAGACTAAAGAAGTTTTTGCGGATTTTATGGTGATGAGCTCTTGGATATTACCTCGTATAACAAGATCTGCAAGAATATGCTATTTCATTGTAAAAAAAGACTCGAAGTTTCCAAAATCCGAAAAAGCTGTCTACTTTAAGACAAGGCCCCTGCATAAAAAAATACTTCAGGTTTGTCTTACTCGTCCTCTACGTTACTCATTGTCCCGTGCAACTGCGCAACTATGGAAACGAACAGCATCTGCCTGCCCACAGCGCTCAACTGCGCGCACACCTCGTTAGCGCACATCGATCAAAGTCCACAGAGATCACTTGTCTTCACAAAAACAATCAAATTTCAAATAATAAAACAGTCAAAATTCCAGGCCACTTAAGCGAACGCTAATCATACTCGTATACACATATGACGCCCAATAAGCTCGTTACGACCTGCCACAAATATGACTAACCTGTAGAACATACGAATATGAAATGGCGAAAAAAAGATTTGATTATTCGCCAATTTCGTGCAATAAAAGATTTTATAAGCAAGCAATTTGAAGGCTTTATAATGGCAGTATTATTGCTGGCCAAGATTTTTGATTGGAACGAATGTTGCATGCAGTGCTCTCGATGCACCATTCTATTCTTACTTCTTTGCGTCATTGGCAATGCACACGCTGTGGCAAGCGACTTCAATTAAATTCAAATCGTTCATTTTATATGATATGACAGCGCATAAACTGCATTAAATCACTTTGGTTGTGGCAATTGCCAAGTACTTTGTCTCACCAACTGACAGCATACATACTCAAATAGGCAAAAATAATAAATAAAAAACAACAACAGCAAAAGCAAAAGAGGTGGACAAGTAGACGCTGCAGCAAGCCAAGTTGCAGTTGAAGTCGAAGTGAAGGCGAAAATGGCTTAGAAGCGAGCGTATTTACCACCAATAAGGAACAGGTAAATTTCAAATGGCGAAAAAATAGAGCAAAAAGCGCATGCAATTAGGTGATGAGGAAGGAAATGCAAGTCGCGTTGCACTAAGCAACCAACGCAAAAACTGAAGAGGTGCATATGTAGTATATGTGTATGTGAAATTGTGGAAAAAGGTAGAAAAAAGTAGACAAAAAGTAGAAAAAAGTAGAAAAAAGTCGACAAAAAGTAGCAAAAAAGTTCAAAAAGTAAAAAGAAAAACAAAAAAGTAAGCAAAAAAAGTCGAAAAAGTCAATGGCAAAGCAGCCGCTGTAAAAAGTTAATGGAAGCAAATGCATCAAAATGGTTAATTGGATCTGGTATAGAAGATGACGGACACTTTGAGTGTTTGTGGCAGCAGTGGTAACTAAATCAAACGTGCAACATATGCAGCGCGCAAGTAATTTGCGGCAAACAATCACACAAACACACGCGCACACACACACACATAGAATGTGCACGTGGTGTGCATGCTAGTATAAGGTGCATGCAACACTTGCCACATCACACATGGCAACATTACACATTCTGGTCTGCCGCTCATAGCAAGCAGTTGGCAAGTGGGTTTGTGGTATTTTTTTTAAATTTTTTTTTGTCCACAGCATGTATATGTGTCTGTACGTCAGTGATACGACACGCATTAGCGCGAATTGAGCGGTAACAAAAACAACAAACATACACAAAAATAAAAATATTCTTAGGTTTCCCGAGCTTGGATCGCGCGCTTTTTGTGGCATTTGCGCTTTAATCGAATATTAAGGGAAGTTTGTTAGCGAGTGCACCGTGCTATGTGCTGCAGCGCTGTTGTGGGGTGTGGCAAGTCATGGTCGAGATGATGTATCTGTTTTCGCTACTCATTGCTAGTTAATATACATATGAAAATATGTAGCCATAAAAGTGTATGTATGTATGTACGTAAGTCTCCCCGTGTTTGTGCCGTGTGTAGACACTTAAGTGCTGCCACATATAAACCACATTTAACAGCATTAAATAGAACTTGAATCAGTGCAACATGCAACCGACGCATGCAATGCTGTCCAAGTGGTTGGTGGATGAGAGAATTTTAAAGCACAATGAATTAGCCGAAGAATTAAATGTTACTTTTGGGAAGTGCGACTATGCTTCTTCTTCTTCTTCTTCTTTATGAAGGCACAGAAGGAAGCAGGATGATCTTTAAGGTAAGAAGAATGACAATGATTCCTTTCTCAGAATGCCTTTTGTGCAGAAAGAAATGGGCTACGCTGAAAGTCTTTTCGAGCTCGCGCTATGTTGCCGAACTAGTACTCTCTTTTCTTCGCAAATACCCTGAAAACGTCGCTTAGAACTGATAGTGGAAAATAAATTGCAGAAGATATTGAAATTAATATTTTCTTTCTTCTAGTGACGCCTTCGCCACCATAAGCATACCAATGATCACTTACCTACTTTACAGATGGATCGAAGCTTGATGAAAAGGTCAGCGTGGGCGTTTTTACCCTAGAAGTAAGCTCCTCAGCTTGGGAGCTCAGGGCTTTAAGAGCACTCGCAGTATTTTTCGGGCGGATGCTGCTATCAAAAAAGCTGTGGCCACAATAATTCGGCTTGACTATAAGAATTCCATGTAGCAATTAAAAAGGAACCTGAACAGCAAGTTTTCGTGCTAACAGGCTCTAAACGTCATTCACCGAGAGACCGTCAACGGCTTCTTGAACTCTTTTACTGTGAATGTAGTTTTCGGAATCCAAGCACCACCTATAGCAGACCAAAGGCTGGAGTCTCGAGATACCCGAGTAATACTGTTGCAATTATTCAAACATGACGCTGACATACCCCACTTATTCAATAAGTCCTCGCGCGACACTAACCACCTCTTTGTATACCCTAAAACAGACTCATCTAACGCCCCTCTTCTTCTGGTCCGAACCTGTCGAAACAGCTGCGAAACACCAAATTTCCTGGATCTAGATCGCTTACACTAGTCTTAATCTGACCTTAGGCGAGGTTCAGCTAACCATTAAAATAATAACAACATACTACTTCCGATGGTGATTTCTATGAGATAGACCAAAATTTGCCTATCTATCAGATGGCCAATCGGTTAAGACGACGATTCAGACATGGTCAGTTCCAAATTTTTTAAAGAATACTTCTTTATAACCGCTGAGGCCAATTTGCCCAGCTAATTTGTGTTGTTTGTCTTTATGTTTATCCAACAAATGGAGGCATAGCGAGTTTCTGCTTAGCACATCCGAACGGCTGAGAAACTTTTTTATTTCACGTCAGAAATACACTCGTAGGGACAGGAATTTGGATGTTAGTTTCGCTATGATTCGAGCGATGACTTGTGTCACAGTAGCACTCACTGCTAACCACTCGGTTAATGTGGCTGCCACTTCCCATCAGCGTCGATTTGTCTCAGATTGAAATTCATATGGCAATTGCTGGGAACTGCAATGCTGAGAAACGCTTCGTCAAAGCCGAACGAAAGGCAAATTAGTGCTTGTCAATATGCGGTCTTCTCTTGAAGCAATGCGTCTTGAACTAACTGAGGGAGCGCTAGGTCACTACTTTCACACGGGCGATCCAAGGGATAAGGTGTGCCTGCAAAATTAGAAAAGCTTCACTCCTTCCTAAGATCCAAGCTGAAATTGGTGATTCTGACCAGGTAGCTTGCGATGAGCTCTCGACAGTTCTCGTTCTAGTAGTTGTCTGGAAGAAGAAGAGATGGAATAATTTAGCAAAATCACAGTCTTATTGACCGTTTACCAATTCGCAAGAGTTAAAAGATCTTGAATTTAGGCGCATCTCGGGTTTTGTGACGTCCACTAATCGATGCTTGAAATTAGGAGTGGTCTATTCGTTCAAGACAACGGACAGGTCTATCATATACAAATGGTTTCCCGCTAGACTCGGGTCTTTATACCGAAACGAACAGGGTTTGTATACGGCCAAGGTCTGTCTCCCTCGCGATATTCATCGAAAACCCATTTGAGAAATATTTTTTTGCGGCTATAACAACAACAACAACAACAACAACAACAACAACAACAACAACAACAACAACATGTGAGTATGTTAATCAGCGAATTCTACCTAACCTAACCTAACCTACTTTGCAGAAAGTTTGAAAATTTATAGAGAAATTTTTTTTCTAAGAAACTAAGTGTTTCCTACTATAAAACGATTTTGAGTAGTGATTCAAAGATGCAAATATTTTGCTTATTACTCTGCAGTCTCATCACGTACGGCACTCATAAAGGCATTGTAAAAAAAAGAGCAAGAAATTAGCGATAAAAAATCCTGTGACTCAGTCAATTGTGTTTGCCAAATGCTTTTATTTCGATTTCTTATTTGCTTTGTTCTCAGTTTTATTTTTGTAATTACTTTATTTTTGAATTCCTAAAGAAATCACTCACTCATTCGACTTCACGAAATGACAAAATTATTCGCCGAAAATTCAAAAGTGAACTCAATGAATTGTGTTCCCAGCGAAACGCATGTGATGTGTGTGTGCATACGAGTATATGCGGCAATTTAATGACTAGTCATATGAGTAGTTGGCAGAAAAACCACAATAATTGTAACGGACGACGCTGGCGAAGTGGCTTTTGGCAGATTTACAAAACGTACTTTGAATGAATTTTAAGTGGCAAAAAATTGGTTTGAAATGACTATTGAGTTGACAGCGCAATCGCGTTTGTTCACTTATGATTGATATCTATTGTGATTTATTGTTGTTGTTTTTTTTTTGCTTTTTTTGAATTTTACTTTGTTTTTAGGGTATTTTTCTGAAACGTGCCCATTAAGCGTGTCTGTACTACACAGAATTGAACGGTGAGCTCAAGAAACTTTTGTCAAAAATATTTTTATTTGGAATAAAATTCGACCAACTGTTCATGCTTTACAAAATCTCCCCGTAAAAGGCAGGGAAGTGATGAAAATTGAGAAGAAATCGCCTAAAACCCTCAAATAAACCTGTTTAAAAAGGATTAAAAATTTTTGGGAAAAAATTTGCAATTAATTTAATTTTTAGAAGATTTTTCCCCCCTTCCTTTTAATAATGCCTAGAAATTGTATGACGCTAGGTCCCAGACTTTTTTGAACGGAGTGTGCTCCTTCGGTAAGGGTTGAGTATAAAATTTTGAATATTCATTGCTTTCGCTGATGGATTCGTTGAATTATTTTTTTTTTTTTTAATAATTTTTCGAATGACTACGTTTCCAATCGGGATTCGGCTCGCTTCAACCATCCATTTAAACTTCATTAGATTGTTCTGGTAAATTTCTGATCTCACGCCCATACACGACAAATAAAACCTGCAAGAGAAATGAAAAAACGATTATTCCAAAGGACAAAGCCAGCTTATGTCGAACTTGACAATCTAATTAGGTTTTCAAATTTGAAACTATGTTAATATCTGGAAATTCTCCACAACGTATTATACTTGAGTGAACTGTATTTTCGGAAACACGCACTGGAACATCTAATACCGTTAGATCTTAAGGCAGAAACATTGAAACTGTGAGACTATTCGATGCAAAAGTCCTTTCTCTAAATAGTATGTGCTACAAAGGGGTGATCAGTGATAATTTTTATGCAAAAAGAAAATAATTTCAATATTCAAATATAATCGCGGATCACTTAACGTTTTAAGAACCAATGATAGTAATAATATATGCAGGCGTGATTCAATTTTATACTGTTGAGTCAAAACTATATATGAGGGTCTGTAAAAGAGTCTACACAAAGCAGATCAGTATAAACGAGTCCCTTTGCCAACGGGATTACTGTAGGGGAGGAGCTGATGGTTATAAATGTGCTTACCAATTCTCTAAAATTAGGGGAACTTATAATGGTGGCACTAAAGCTCTCGAAACTGAAATACTCACATAAAAACTATAAATAATTGTCGCAGCTCACTTACTGAGATTGTTAAACAGTGCTCTTTGAATCTAGGAAGAGCGTGAGAACACAGTAATATGCTGAGTAATGAGAAAATACCGCTACCATAGCTTTTTCTTCAGCATGAAAGAGTTTGTGTACGCCACTCTCCACCTGCAAGCTGCCTGATTGCCATTACAAGATGGAAGAGTCTCAAATATTGCAGTGTGAGCAGGATAATGTGACGGAAATGAGAGAAAATAATATCAAAAGATTTTCTTACGCTACAATTATGACTCTTCCAACAAGACATCTCTTCGAGTGGGTGAACATGCAGAGAAACTGCGTGCAACATTAAAAGGCTTCTTAAGGATTTGTAAAGATAGATATAGAAAGAACCTCAAACCCTAAATAACTTCCATTGCAAACACCTATCACTTCGAAGTAGTATGTTCGTGGAGTCTTTTCTGTTAATATTGTAAAAATAATCTCCAAATTAATTTTTTTGTTGAAATTTTCCGCTACTACTAGTCCTTGTTCAGATAAAAACTCCGAATTGCTCCGGTATAAAGACTGGACTGTCGCGTGAGCTATAGAAATTTAAACGCATTTTATGATAGATCTGCCTTACCTCACCTACATTTTGGAAACCTTAACGCACAAGGGAAAGTAGAGTAAAGTTCCTGGGAGAGGCTACTTGGAGAGGAGAAAAGAGATGTTAATTTCTTAAATTTAGCAAGTCAAAACCTGGGGTTTTCTAGCAGGAGAGAGGATCTAGAGTGCAATGGTATCAAAGGGATACCTCCATCTGGTGACCTAAGGGTAACCGGAAGCCGTGAGGTTACTTGACTATCGAGTCTTTATTAGTATTTTGGGAGCTACTGTAGCAAAGCGTGTTATCATGTGGAGGGTCAGTGGTTTGAATCAAGGCAAAATCAATGTGCAAATTATAGAAAAAAATTTCTTCTAATTGCTTTCGCTCTTCAGCAGATAAAACCAATCCCTGCGTGTGTATTTCGGGCATGAATTACAAAAGTGTCTCATAGAATCCATCAGTCGTGCTGGTGACTTGGAAAAAAAATCCCTCCAATTACAGAATAAACTGTAGACTCCTCTCAAAATGCAGGCATCACAAGACGCTTAAGCTGTTATAAGACACCAATTATAGATGTACTTCGTAAGGGTTATTTAATTATTGAACTGCTCTGAGGAGCAATATCTTCACTAATCTGTATAGGCCTTAGGTTAAGCACAGATCATAGAACAATTATAGCAGATTTCTTGTTAGGTGAGAGCAAGCTATCTCATGGAGCACAGTATGGTGGAGTTTCCAATGCGGCGAGAAAAGCTTATTGTTCCTCACAATAGTCGATTTATGAGCCGCCAAGAGATCGATAAGTGTTTTTGCTTCTTTCAGAAGATCTCACAGGTGATTTTTGTAAAAGGGATTTAAATTCAGAAATTTTGATTTTATATAAAATTCTTGGGTATGAAGTAAGCCAAACCAGTTCGGCGCTTCATTATTTTAAACTTAACTGAAAAAATATAATTTTCATTGTAATTTTTTCTAATTTATTTTATGCTTTTTTTTTGTTACCATATTCTTTTGTGCCATATTTCTCATTGGCTTTTTGCATTTACGGAAATGAATGTGTAACTTGATTTACAGCAAACGATATCAAGGCCAAACGCCACGAAAAAAAATAAAACAATTGACCAAGGGGTCTTGTAAAATAGCATATAAACACACTCACCTAATTATAGACACATACAAATGTATATAGACAAACATATACACATATGTACGTACGTATATATATGTCGAAGACAAGCCCTCGTCGATAAGTCCAAGCGAACATATCAATAACCACTTAAGCGTGGCAGCTCGGCTTTGGCATTAATGCTTTTGTTGATGGCCAAAATGCGCTGTGTGTGTGTGCGTGTGAATGGCCTGTTGTTGTTGTTGTTGTTGTTCATGCTGTTGTTCATGCTGTTGTTACAGCTGTCAATAATGGCCAGCAACGCCTTAAAATCAAAGCCAGTTAAAGGCATACCTGGCAACATACATACATACATACATACGGGAGTTGAAATGAGTGCTTGAGCGCTTGAAATGTGCGCTGCTTTACAATTCCGCCACAACAATAGTAAGAACAACAACAACAACACCAGCAACAATGGTAATAGCAAATCTTACTACAATTTGAATGGCATAAATATGTATGCATGTGTGTAAGCGCGGCGCAAGCGCAAAAGTGTTTATGGCGCTTATGGCTCGAAAGTCTCGAAATGAATGTGGCTAAGAAGGGAAGGAAAAAATGGAAAAAAGCAAAAAAAAATACGCATAGAAATACTCGTAATAAAGTTATAAGCAAAGCGGCGAGCCAGTAAAATAGCTCAACACACCAAAGCCAAAGAATTTTTCTGGTCAAACACTCGTGTGCCAATTCCGCTTCAACTGGCCAGCGGCCAACAACGCAAACGCAGCTCAGAACAAAGAGCAGCGCAGGCTGGATGAATAGAAAAAAAAATATCAGAAAAAAATTAATAAAAAATTTGAATAAAAAAAAAATTCGAATAAAAAGAAATTTTTAAAATTATAAATTAAAAAAAATATTGAAAAAATACAAAAAATTCTAGTTGTAAAAATTAAACAAGAAAAAATTATAATAATAAAAAGAAAAATTGGCAAAAAATAATGAAATGGAGCAATAAAAAATATATAAATTTTTTTTCCATTTACAATATGGGTTTGGTTCACAATCGCCTGCCGCCAGCCATAAACGCCGGGTGCTGGCTGACCGCCACAAGCTGTAAACAGCTGTGCGGCCGCCGCCGTCTGCTCGCTATTCGCTCGCTGTCTTCATAGCCGAGTTTAGCAATCGGCCGCGCGCACTGAGACCATACTCGTTACATACTTAAAGTTTGAATTTTACAGCTCACAGGCGCTGACTGCCGCCGTGACTGCTGCTGCTCTAAGCTGTCCGGCGTGCTTTTGTGCTATTTTTAAGCCTTGCGTTTCTATGCCTCAACTCTACTGCAGGCTGCTTGTTTGCCTACCTTTGTTGTATGTGTTGTTGTTGTTGGTTGTTTTTATTGTATGCTCTCGGCCAACATGGCGCTGCTGCTGTTAGTCAAACCAACTTATGATTGAGTTCTAATGAGTTTGTGAAATGTATCAAGGAGAACCAGTTGTGGCGGAATTGTGGCAGCAGGCGGGCGTACAACAGAAATGATATGACAGTGGGACGATGAAGGTATACTTACTATTTTAAGAAGGCACTCTTGAGTCTGCCGGTGGTTCCCTTTGCTTACTGTAAGTACTAGCAGACGTTGAGGATCCAGCGTCTTTTTTTTTTAAGGAGGAGAATGCCTGTTCGAGTTAGTCACACCAAAATTGCCAGCTTTCGTCCCCGAACTCGTGGAATTTTTCCTTACAGCTGATTTTTACATGGCGGATTCCAATACCAGCAGAGAGCTTCTCTCTGCACCAGTAGGTTCAATTTAAGAACACACTTATATAGCGAAACGCTTTCTTCAAGACCAACACCTCTGATGAGTGGTCGCTGCAAGAAGACTTCAGCGTATACTCATACGGAATATGTCATAGTGGCTACGCATAAGCTCCCCCACTTTTAGCCGTGAACCCAGACTCCACTCGGCTTAGGTAGGCATCTAGCACATTTTCCGAGTGTGCGAGAATGAAAAAGTGGAAGTTGAGTATGTTCTGTAAGATATCCGGCTGAAAAAAAACCGCTTCAACAGCAAAAAAGACATACACTTCGCTGGAAAGAGCAGGTGGGTTCAACTTGAGCCTCAAAAATAATGTAAGTGGTGTCTTTTATTAGTGCGCGCCGTCTGGAATTTATCCATCCGATATTTATGAGGCTTCGTTATTTTAAGAAAGCGAGTCTAATTCAAGTTTTTAATGTGTCGTATAATGTCGTTTTACCTAGTAGATAAAAATGTTCCCCCCTAAAGAGTTAATGGCCTAACTAGGTAGATCCCAGCGTAGAAGATATATCGCTTCATCAGTCAGGGCTTGATTGAGGAACCTGTAGCAGAACTTTCGGAGACAACCCAGCTTACTTGGTCATCACATAAAAGCTGAAAAGCCTTGCCGTATTTCCATCTCTGTTTCTTCCCATTTCTATCCTTATTAGTCTATTTCGAGGTAAACTTTTTACGATCTATACTACCTTAATAAACCACTATGTAAGATATATACTCAAAAATAGAAAGTTCCTCAGGGTACAACGCTGGAAAAAAAAAGAGCACAGAAAGTTGATTTGGTGAGAGGGATAGTCGGGTGGGTCCTTGAAGATAGTAAGTACGGCGATAGAGAGGAATTGTGCTCTAATAAATCTCAGTCAAATATTTATTCAGTTCTTTTTTTTTATTTTTGAAATTTTTTTTCTTTCAAATTTGAGCTTCCGCTCCCACTGTTGCCTCAACTTTCCTACACACTGTATGTATTATTGAAGGAGTTCCTACCCCAGGAGGGGACCCCATATAAGAACGCGGCCAATTAGATAAGTGGACTGCAATAAAATGAAAAAAAAAATTCTTCTAATATTACAACAAAGCAAGAAAACAGAAAATAGTAGCAGCAACAACAGCAGTAGACCAGCCTAACTATCGAATGCAGAGAGAAAGAGAGAGAGAGGGAGCAATGTGTGAGTAACCACAAAATAGCCAACAGCAAACAATTGCTTAAGTGTAATATGCACAAATGCAGGAAATGGAAATTGAATACCAAAACCGACGACGATAACAACAACAACAACAACTAAACAACAACTAAACAACAACACAACAACAACAATGATGAAAGCTTTGAATAATAACCAAGCGCAAGTCAACTGACCAAACACAGCCAACAAAACGTGCAACAACAACAACATGAAAGCCAACAAACCAGTAAGTGCAAAGCTTGAATTAATCACTCTGTCATATGAGTGAATGTGTGTGTGTGTGTGTTTGTTTTGTGCATGTATTTATTTGCATTACAGTAGGCACAAATAAATCTCTGGCCATAATATCCGCTGTTGTCGCTTTACTTTGGCATTAACATACCGAGTGCATATCTAATTGTAATTGTTATTGTTATTGTTATTGTATTTGTAATTGAGTATGAATACATGTGTGAGTGCATGAGTTGCTGAATTTCGTTTGGTTGACCATTGTATGCTTTGAAATTCATACTCATTTGACAATTGACGTATATTCATGTTCATGCTCAACAAGCGTTAAATTATATATATAAAATTAAGTAAATATACATATTTATATGTGTGTATGTATGTAGAGAATTTAATTTAGACAATCGACATGACACTCGTGTGCATTTTGTTACCAAATATACATACAAATGTACGAGTATGTTACACATGCATCATGCTTTAGTGCCAATATGTGTTGCAAGTATCTCCAACTCAACACCACTGGCGCTGTAAGCAATACACTCAGCACTGGGATTTCGGTCAAGCCGTTGGCCAACTCGCAACCAATAATCTACACATACATTTAATTACATATATAACTGCGCTCATAGAAACATACCTACAGTGCAACGTACGGTGTTGAGAGTAGAGTTAAGAATATCCAAAAAATAATTTTTTTGAAAAATATATATAAAAACTAATAAAAACAAAGATATTTTTAAAAATATTTGGAATTTACGTCTGTAGAATACCAAATTTTACGCTCCTAAATGATTTTTTGGAGTTTTTTTTGACTCAAAAACCTCATATCTGAAAAAATCGGTTGTATGGCTGCTATACATTATAGTAGTCAGATTTCGATCATTTTCAGAACCAATTTCGAATCCATTATTTAAATTTCATATTTGAAAAATAGGTCGTTTATATGCCACATTTGTCCAGTCTGGCTCCGAAAAATGATCGTTTAAACGCATAGGTGCATCTGCCTACCAAGTTTGGTTGAAATATCTCAAAAATTGAGCGACTAGTTTGCGTTCAAACAGGCAGGCAGACAGACACACAATCAACTAGAGAGAGAGAGAGACACACAGGCAGACAGACATACAGACATACAGACGGACAGGCAGACGGACATGGCTAAATCAGCTCAGCTCATCATTCTGAAATGATCGGTATAAATTTTGGTGGGTCTATTTCTTCTCCTTCTGGTACTTACTTACTTCAGATCAAAGTTAATACACAATTTCGTGTTAGAAATACTCTCAAAGCGGTTGATATTCCCTGTCTATGGGTAAGCGAAATTATAAATGGACTGTTGTACTCGCTGCACTCCTTCACTAGCGCTTACCGCTACCAATCACTGTTGCACGGGACAATTTTTTCGTCATAAAACTTCTTCTTCTTTGGCGTAGGCACCGCTTACGCGATTATAGCCGCATCAACAATAGCGCGCCACTCGTTTCTTCACTTTAATGTTTGGCCAGTTGGAAATACCAAGTGTTCCACGTCGCTCTTTACCAACCAGCTGTCTCTTTATTCGTTGAACTATGTCAATGCCGTCGAATAGCTCTTACAGTTCATCGTTCCATCGTCTGCGTCGTTGCTAACGCGCAAAGGACCATTAGTCGTCCGCAAAACTCTTCTCTCGAAAACTCCTACAGCCGACTCATCGGATGTAGACATCGTCCAAGCTTCTGCACTATATGTCAGAGCGGGAATGACTTGTAGAGTTTGGTTTTGGTTCGTCGAGAGAGGACTGCACTTTTCAATTACCTACTCAGTCCGAAGTAGCACCTGTTGGCAAAAGTGATTCTGTGTTGGATTTCACGGTTGACATTGTTGGTGTTGTTAATGCTGTTTCCTAGATAGACGAAATTATCTACGACTTCGAAGTTATGACCGTCAACAGTGACGTGGGAGCCAAGTCGCGAGTGCGCAGCTTGTTTAAATCACAACACTGTGGAAACGCCCGCTGGCTGCCGCACCTGCTTAATTTCGAATAAAATTGCCAAACACCAACAACACCACCACTGCCAACACCACAGCTTAGTTGGAGAAGAGAAAGGCGCTCAGGAAGTTGAAGTTTTATTGGTGTTGTTGTTGTTGTGATTGTTGTGATTGTTGGTGTGGCGTTGCTGTTTCTTCACCGCATTGTTAGTTTGGTATTTGGGTCGGAAGATGTGATTATAATTTAGCAAATATCTCATTTTGCCTGAGCTTAAATGCAACACACAGCAACTACTCATTTTAGCTTGAGCATTGAGCATTTATTTGCATATTTACACACACACACAGACACAAATGCACACACATACACACCACATATGCAGCAGCAGCATCATTTATATTCATTTTGTACAAAATCCAACAGCTGCAGTTGTGCTGCCATAAGTTCCTGCGGCTCATGACAGGAAAGCTGAGCAACCTACATTCAATACAGTCAGACAAATACTCAAACACATGCACATAAATATATATATATATATAGAAGCAGCCATAAATGTCTAATTAATTTATTCATTAGTATATATGTCAGTATGTATATTTTCGTAAAGTGCATTTGATGTGTGTGGCAGAGGTGCTGACTTGAAAATTAAGCGCTTACAGTACATTATTAATTAACAATAATGAGGCGCAACAACAACAACAACAACAAATACAAATATGTAAAATACGACATTAATATACTTTATGTAAATACATAATGAGAATACTCAAAGTTGATGCACATAAATTGGCTTTGTAAAGGAAAGCGAAGTGATGAGTTGAATTTTGTAAAGAAAGGAAGTTCTTCGCTCCGCACTAAGTGGAGCAGACACAAGCGGTAGAAGGGTGAGCTAATGCGCGACTAATTATTCTGATGCATTCATAAGTCAATGTAAATAACGGTAATGGATCTTTGTGATACGGAGAAGAAAATAGTCCATGTGTGCTAACGAAGACAGCTCAGTGGCAGCAAATTTGCATCATTAAGGTAATCCCCACCTACAGATATTGAACACAATTGGCAAGCAATACTGCATAGTCGGAAATTTCAACTTCAGTGACGAAACATACTCGAAAGTATGGAGTCTGAACGACTTCGGAGGGTCCGAAGTGCATATCTAGTACTAGAGCACTGCAAATTCATCTTGCAACTAAATGAACCAAATCGATCGTGCTGAGATAGACAGACAAATTGTGACTACATATTTGCGTCCTCCCAGAACAGAGGATCGATTCAGATCACTATTTTATCCCTCCAAAGAGGATCATCTCCGCTGTGCAGAAAAGAGCGCACAACAACAAACCCAAAGGGAGTTCGACATCGAAAAGCTGCTTTCCCAACAGTTAGTCCCTTCGGTTTCTACTCGATTTGCACTCCTACGATCTGAGAGCACTGGCCAATAACCTGGGAGCTGGGAGGTGTGAGACGCAAATTCAAGTTTCCAACGTACGATGGCAATTGTCGTGCTGCAATGAAAATAATGAAAAAAGACCGCCTACCGCGGAATATTCGTGCGTTCTGCGTCAACTTACAGAAAGTTTCAAAACCAGAGCAACTAGAGCTAAACTAGGACAGAAGGAGGTAATCTGGTGACCAGTAAACGGAGCATACTGAGTTAATTAGAAGCAACACTTCTCCAGCCTGCTGATTAGCAGTGCTAGTGCAACACCCGGAGATATGAGCCTGAATCCCTGATCGACGGTGATAGACTAAGCGTTTAGGGGAAGATCAAGTGGCGATTGCTTAGATAAAAAGAAAACGTAGGAAGACGGCGAAGAACTGGCATGTAGCATGCAGCAGCTTCTTTACACAACTTAACTGGTTCCCTACTTAAAAAAAAAAAACACAGAAAATTCAAATTTAATGGGAATGTTTATTATCATTCGAAAGAACATCCTTTGGCATTTATGTTTTGAAGATTGTCTCTTTCAAATGTTGTCCGCGGCTACGTCGCAGATGGTTCATCCGTTGAGTCCAATTTTCTATGACTCGTTCCAGCATTTCGACTGTTAACTGACGAATGACACGCGTGATGTTTTGCTCCAAGACCTGAATCGAAGCGGGATTGTCCGCATAGACTTTAGACTCTACATATCCCCACAGGAAGAAGTCTTACGGTGTGATATCACACGATCTTGGTGGCCAATCGACCGGCCTAAAACATGAAATTATCTGCTCACCGAAGTGTTTTCTCAATAAATCCATTGATTGATGCCATGTATGGAAGTAGCGTCGTCTTGTCGTCAATTTCAGGCATAAAATAGTCGGTTGTCATGGCACTTTAATGGTCGTCATGATGGTTACATTCGCACTGGTATTAATTTTGAAGGAATAAGGACCGATGATTCCACCGTTCCACAAACTATGCCAAACCGTTGTTGTTTCTGGATGAAATGGCAGCTCTTGAATATCTTAGGGTTGCTCTTCGTCTCAAATGCAGCAATTTTGCTTGTTTACATACCCATTGAGCCAGAAATGTGCCTCATCGCTGAACAAAATTTGGCTTGAAAACGTCGGATGCTCTTGGAACTTTTCAAGAGCAGGTCCCGTAGAGCGAAGCGATGTCGCTTGGGAAGGTTGAGCGGCTTCAGTTCTTGCACCAGCTGTATTTTGTACGCTTTCAATTTAAGATCTCAACGTCAAATGCGCTAAGCCGTTCCATACGTCAGTCCGAGTTGCTACGAACGGCGCCGAATGGACTCCCCACATCCTTCGTGTACACTCTCAGCTACGGCCGCTATATTTTCTTCACCACCTACTGAACGTGGTCTATTCTGTCGAATATTATCCAATAATGAGTGCTGGATCTCAAGATGGGTGATGGTGTTGCGAATACTACGCTCAGTAGGCCGATTATGTTGACCATAAGTTGAGCGAAGTGCGCGAAACGCATTCTTTGCAGAACGTGAATTTTCGTAATAAAATTGAATGATTTGTAAATGTTGTTTAGGCGTTAGGCTTTCCGTGATGAATTGCCAAACAATACTGAACAAAAATAACAAGACAGCTTCACGCGACTCAGGCGTGAACTGCCACAAAAAGGCTATTGAAAAAATTACTTCTACTTGGATCACCCTTTATTTGCAGAAGATTTGAGGTTATTTGCGTATGGGTGACGTCGAATCCACAGACGATGAACAATGAGCAGCAGTTGCATTGCTCTGTCTTTCAAAGGGAAAAATAATAAAAATATTTCATTTACCATTTCGAAAATCATTTCAACATCTATGGCAGAACCAAGTAAGTATTTTTTCTCTTCTTGAAAGCAAAAATTATTTTTGGAAAATCTTTGAGAATGCCCAATAAGCCAAATGGCACATAACCTTTTCCAATTTTCAACACCTTACATTAAAATATTTCCCAAAGCTTTAACTAGGCAAGGTCGATTACGAAAATAATATAATTTAATAAATAAAAAAAATTTTGTTCTATCATTTTATGTTATTTTCATCAAAGTGACTAGTATTTTTTATGCTTGAACTAAGCCAAAAGTCATAAATTTATTCGCACCATAAACTAAAGAACAACAGAAGGTCGCAAATACACTTCACACATGCAGAATTCTTCGGTAGACTATAAAAACAAAATAAAAATTGACTTTTGTGAATGCTTTAGATACAGAAAAAATTAAAAATAACTACACCTATACATATGTACATACATACATATTTACATTTAAAACAATTTTTTATTCAATTTTACATTTTTTTTGTACTTTAAACTTAAAGCCCCCTTAATTTGTATCTAATTATTTCCTGAACCACCAAAAATTGAAGTTCGCACAGGTGCCTCTCCCGCCTAAGAATACAAAAACAAAAGCTAACAATGATTACCGATAATTATATTCGCCTAAAAATGCGTAAAAGCGCCAATCAAATTATTGACACGATCAGTAGAATAATCACAACACCAACAACCACACCAACACAACTAAAGATCATTAAATATAAATAATATAACCAATTGACCGACTAACAACCGACAGCCAGTCCGACAGACCAGCAGACCGAGCAGACCGAGCAGACAAGACAAGTCAAGTTGCTCGCACAGCTGGTCATTTGATGGATTGATGTGATGCGGCATAAACTGATTCACTACAGATTGGCGACGCGATCAATGTTACGGTTAACAACGCACCAAGACGCATGACCGCCACAACAGACGACGTCCATGGGTAGCTGTGTTTGCCGGCCATGCGAACTGGTTTCAAGTGAACAGCTCGGCGGCTTTGGTCTAATGCCCCCGTAATATGTGTGTGAGTACTACTAGTCTGTTAGACTGCTATTGCTGCATAGTGGCTTGATCAGCTGCTTCTTGAACAGTTCAGTTCAACAGGTCGCGATCGACAATCATTTGCCAAATGACTGGCGCACGCTTGACGTAGTAGTCGGTGGAGTCTTAAAATCAGCCAGTCGAGACAAGTAATCCATCAGCTGAGCAGCACGACATGACTTAGATGGGTACAAGTAGGTTGGGTGCTTTTAAGTGGGACAGGCACAGTGCTTTTAAGTTGCCCTGTAGGAATAGATCACAGCGAGATCAGTTAACGAAAAAAAAATCTTCGTTTTTTGAATTCCTCAGAAAACTTTCGTATAATCAACTGATGAAGCGAGACACATATAGAAGAGAATCTAAAAATAGTTAACAATCGCTGCTTTTTCCTACAAAGCTACCGCGAGCGTACACGCATTGTGCTCACACTGAAATTACTTTGATCATCATGAATTTGCCAACTCTTTGACGTTCAGATGTTCGAGTTCAAAGCAAAATTTTTTGAAAGTATTAAAGGTATTTGTAGCACAGAAGCAAATTTTTTTTGGTAGTTTTTGCTATTGTTCTGCCAAATTGATTGTAATTAAAAGTGTATAGAAGCAAATAAAAGTGTGGTATACGGTAACCAATAAAGTAACAGCTTTGAAGGGAAAAAAATTAAAACAAAAAATAAATAAGAAGCAGCAAAGTAAAAAGCGTAAATTTGTTACTTAGTGTGCTTATGTAAAGGATGCTCCAAGTAGAGGTACTTTCTTCAATCGCCTTTTTTTGACAGATCACGTGCGAGTCGTGTCAAGTTTTCGTGCTATTTTTGTTCAGTATTGTTTGGCATTTCATCATGGAAAGACTGGACGCCTGAACAAAGTTTACAAATCACTCAATTTTATTATGAAAATTCACGTTCTGTGAAGAATGTGTTTCGCGCGCTTCGCTCAACTTATGGTCAACATAATCGGCCTACCGAGCGCACTATTCGCAACACCACCACACATATTGAGACCCAGCATTCAATATTGGATCATATTCGATCGAATAGATCACGTCCAGCACGCAGTGAAGAAAGTATACATAGTGGCCGTAGCTGAGAGTGTACACGAAGACCGTGGAGAGTCGATTCGGTGCCGCTCGCAGTAACTCGGACTAACCTGTGGAACGACTTGACGCCTTTTATGTCGAGATCGTACATTGAAAGCATACACAATGCAGCTTGTGCAAGAACTGAAGCCGCTTGACCTTCCCAAGCGACATTGCTTCGGTCTCTATAGGCTCGAATAACATCCGGCGCTCGAACCATCGATGTTCAGCGATGAGGCCCATTTCTGGCTCAATAGGTATTTAAACAAGCAAAATTGACGCATTTGGGTCGAAGAGCAACCTTAACATTTCATCCAGAAAATACAACTGTTCGGTGTGGTTTGTGGGCCGGTTGAATCATCGATCCATATTTCTTCGAAAATGAAGCCGGTGAGAACGTAACCATCGAGTCATAATAACCAACAATTTGATCCTTGAAATTGAAGCTCGTTATCTCCGCGACATTTGGTTTCAACAAAACGGCGCCGCTTCCCACACATCTCATCAATCAATGGATTTATTTAGAGAATGCTTCGGTGAGCATAGAATTTCACGCTTTAGGCCGCACGTTTTGTCACCAGGTGTGATATCACACCGTTAGACTTTTTCCTGTGGGGATATGTAAACTATAAAGTCTATGCTGACGACCCCGCTTCGATTCAGGCCTTCGAGGAAAATATCACGCGTGTCATTGCGAGATACCAGTCGAAATGCTCCAACGAGTCATCGAAAATTGGACTCAATGGATGGACCATCTGCGACGCAGCTCGGGCCAACATTTGATAGAGATAATCTTAAAAAAAGAAATGCCAAAGAATGTTGCTTCGATTGATAATGAGCATTTTCCGTTAAATTTGAATTTTCAGTGTTTTTTCTTTAAAAAAAAGTAGGGAGCCTCGAAATGAATGGCATTTTTGCCATTGCAGTGTAGTATAAAGGAAGTGTGTGCTGAGTGGGTGATCTTGGCAAGAAATTAAAGCGAAGGTAGCAACGATAAGAATGATCTCATGAGATTTTATTTCATTTCATTCCATTTCAATTCATTTCATTATATTTAATTTTATTTTATTCTATTTAATTTGTTGTTGTTGTATTTTGATTCAATTTATTTAGTTTTTTATTTTATTTTATTTTATAGAACCAAACGATTTATGAGCCAGTAGCAGAGTCAGTGAAAATTATCGAATTTTCTAATAAATATTATGAAAAAATCTGCTTTTACCAAACAAGAACTTTATCGTTCCCTACCCATTTTGTTGAACGCACTTTTCAATTTCCAAATCACCGAAAGGCGTCTACGAAGACCCACCCAAATAAATACTTCGAGCCTCTCACATACGGTAGCCAGCAACCTTTCATGTACACTCCTCAATTAGCCAGGTTAGAGCTAGAGCAATAATGACAACACAACAACAGCAACAACAACAACAACCGCATATAAATAAAAACAACAACAACAACAACAACAACAAAGGAATGCCAGAAACCATAACTAAAAAGGCCATAAATGACCACGAAAGAATGCATTAAAAAAACACAAGGAATAGGCAGCAACTCAAAGTGTTTGAAAAAACATTTTAAAACAACAACAATACAATAGAAGGGCGTAAAAGCAAACAAACAGCAGCGTAACGAAATTTGTTAGATATAAAAATGAGCGTAATAAAAATCAAGAAAAAAAAGTTTGATAGAAAAAAAAAACAATATTTTGTAGTAGACAGATTGAGGCGTTGATAAGCTGCGCTTAATTAGATCGATCGTGTGCGCAAGCGCGTAGTAATAATAAACAACAACAGCAACAACAAGAACAACAACAACAGTTGCCCAGAGGCTATTAGCAAAGGCGGAGGTAGCATGAAATGTACTTTAACGCCTAAGACAAACACAACAAATAGACGACGGCCGAAGCGGAGAGTGGTAGCAATGCAGATGGCGCGCTAAAACAGGGCGCGTCTTTAAAGCGCAGGCAAAGAGCAAGAGAGAGAGATAGAGAGAGAGAGAGGGAGGGGAGTTGTGCGGTGGTGGCGATGGTAGAAAGATTTAAAAGATACCCATAAAATGTAGTCAAAGTCGTAAACGCAAAACAAAACCGATGCGCCACCTATAAAATAGCCAAAGAAATTGTCGTTCGAACCGTCGAGCAGCGCAGAAGGGAAAGGGAATGCCGCCGGTCACTGGCCACCACAGATAGCCAGTCAGCCGACGAGGCTGCTCGATTATAAAATGCTGCAGATTAAAAGCACTCAAGCTTAAATTGGAATCACGATCTTATTATTTATCTTAAATATTATATCTAAGTGATGCTGCTGTGAGCGAGCAGAGCAGCAGAGAGGCACAGTGAATGCTTGACAGCGGCGCGCGCGACAACCAACGCAGCTGAGCGCCGAAACACAATGTGGCACAGTTCACATGATGACCGTCTTTATGCGCCAAATGACCAATGAAATGTCCAAAGAACACAAGAAATCTTTGTGAAGAAGCGCGACGTGGCGGCAGCTAAGGTTCATGTTCATGCGGCTATGGAATGCGTGCGCGCGTTTGCTGATGCGCTTGCATTCGGTTACATGAGCATAAGTGCAGATGCAGATACAGATTCTCGGCGTATCGGTTATAAACGCATGCGCGCTTCGCATGCCGCGCGCTGATATGTTGATAGCCGCAGCAGCGTAAAACAAGATAAAGTGTAATACAGAAAACCAGAGTATAAAAATTTCATTTAAGTGATAGTCAAGTATATTTGTGTAATTTTGTTGCTAATGTGCTGCGCCGCTTTAAATGTTGCCTCACGTGAGGAGGCACCTTAAGCCCAGATATCCTTTCACACAAGCACCTACTAACCTCACTTGCCTGCCTGTCTACGCTCTTTTATTCTTACCTTCTTTCTTTCTTTCAATGTTTTGCTTGTGCGTGCGCTTTTCATTATTTTTAAATACCTTTTGCTTATCTAAAAAGCAAAATGATTTTACGCAATTGATAAGCGCATAAAAGCGCTCCTCGAAACATACCTTCATACATACACACATTCGTGCCTATAAATGATTGTGGGTACTTAGTGAACAAGTTAAAATGCGTGCAAATGCCGTAAATTTTGTTTGTGGCATAGTTGTTAAACTGCAATGTTGCTCTTAAGTGTATTGAAAAACACACCACTGGCGCGCTCTAATATATGCGCGTGAAGCTACTTCTTGAGGTAATTGAACTTGTGGAACGCATGTTAGGCTAATCGGTGTGTGAGTTACTCATATATTATCGAAATCATTGCTGCACTGCTCTGGTGCTCGCGCAAGCTATCACTGCTTTGTTGTAGTTTCTTACAGCTACGAGCTTGAGCTTTGCAATTCTCCTCCGCTTTATATTAATTATAAATAACTTATTATCACTGGCTAAAAATACCATTTTGTGGTTTCTACGTAAAAGTAGTTTATAAAACACGAAGATACGAACTCGCCAGCGAAATCTTGATTTAGATACGAAATCTTTATAGATATGAGCAGTTCAGACGATTCGCATGCCCGTTGTTCCTTTTGGTAACTACGAGTTCCTTTTTGTTGTTGTTATAACCTCCAAAATAACCAACAACCAATTTGTAGAATGTTGCGGTAGTGACAATCGGATGAAACTTTAGCCCATTCTGCTTTAAAGACCTGACTGCCGTGGAAATTATTGAATTTCAGTTGCCTCTAACGACAGGCTTGCCTTAAAGCGTTTATATTCTTGAATGACTAACCCGCAAGGACTTCCGATCTCCTTCGAAGTCTGCCATGGCAGGCCTACCAATTCTAATACTACTTCGTGAGCTAGACAATGAACTTCAGTTCGTTTCATCACTTGCCGCGCTGTACGATCTTCCTGTGTGGGAGGTATTATTATTTCAGTTATGATATCTGCATTTGTCTTTTGAAAATATCATCTTCAACAGGTCTTCGAATTTAATCCAAAGTCCAGTAGGTTAAAAACTGATTTTGATTTGCTGTGATTAAAGCAATTTTCTTTGCGGTTATTCATCAAAATACATAAAGTAGAGCTCTGGATGCCAGAAGACCTAATTAGCAAAGCTACTACCACTGGCTTCTTATCCGTAGTTCATTGCAAACCCACTCTTCTGTTTTCTTGAGTCCATTGCGGGTTAGGTGTTCAAGAATTTACCTGCGGTAAGGCATGCCTGTCGTAAGAGGCGACCAAATTCCAATAGTTCTCGCGACAGTCGGGTCTTTATACCGGAACGACACGGATTCTTGTTCGAACTAGGACTGGAACTCTCGCAAAATTCCCCGAAGACCAATTTGGGGAATATATTGCGATTACAACAACAACAACTCTTTTCTTGAAATCTTCAAGTCTCTTTTTGCCCAATCTATCGTTGTTATACCTTTCACGAATATCAGATGGTATATGGAATGATCCAAAGTATGTAAGTAGCAAGAGGAGAAGAGGGAGACCCACTGAAATTTTTATCGAACAGCTCGAAATTGTGCGAATAAAACTTGAAAACTGTGAAAAAAATAGTTTCTTTTTTTAATTGAAAGTTAACAAAACTCATCATTTAAGGCAAAGTTCAGTACCCCTATTATTTAGTTGAATGATTTGTGAAAAAATGCTTTCTTTATTCATTGTTGAATGCCCTACACTTCCAACGAAAAGAAATCATACCAGTAGCTTTAATGAGTACTTTCTCATTTGAATTATTCAATCAGCTTCATTTCATTGAGCACTCCAGCGTGAAGTGATTTATCGATGATTTGCGAAATTTTCGATTGTGAAAAGTGAATATCAGTGAGAAATTAGGTGAAATTGATTTCATTTATTACTTCGCTACTTACTGCGTGATTAACAGATTTTACGATTTTTCGGGTTTTGTCTCTGGAAGAAGTGATTGAATGGCAATTTAAGTGATTGGAAATATACGATTACATAAGTAGGTACGTTGTAGTGTAAATTTGAAATATTTGATATGGAAAGAAATCAAAAACAATTTAGAAAATGTAAAAGGTCTGTGGGAGAATTTCCGTGTTTTTCTTCTTGATACAGAAGGCAGCTGAAAGCTGAAAAACTGCCGCTTTCAAGCGAGAGGCTCACAGTGTTCAAGTTTCCAAGCCTTCAACTCTCTGAAACGCATAGAGATAATTTAATATATAAGTTTCTAGCAGTTGAACCTTTGAATCTCTGACTTTTGCGCTTTACAATTTCTTACAAATAGAGAAAAATAAAGAAAAAAATTTGTTTCCTCAAAAATACATCCAACAGACATTAACCATTTGGTTTCATGCCTTTCGCCAGCAATTTTCAGCATCATCACAATCTGCATTTCTTCGTTTATTGGCCGTTTCATTTCACTTGTCCCTTTTTTTTACTAAAAAATTTCTTAGCAAATTTTATAGTTCCAACGCATTTCAAGCGTCTGCGGCAAATGTTAATTGTCTCTACACCTCCATTTTTATAGCCAAACAACAAGCCAAACGATCGCCACCCAGACCACCAACGCACCAACTGTGAACAGCCGTGCAAGGCGTGGTGGGCTAATTCAACCACCTACTACACGGTAGGAAAAAGCTAGACAAGTGTATTAGGAAACTAGTGCAATACTGGTATTTTAAAGATAATACAGTTCGATAGTAACGACAAAAGCAACAATTTTTGCCACCACTTTGTTGTTAATTTTCTTATGGTAAGGAAAGCCAATTTGTTGGAAGCTGTCATGCAAGAGATTCACACTCAGAAACGCGTTATAGGCATTTTTTCTTATTTTTTATTGTTTTAGGTAGAAATTAAATGAGAATAAATGAACTAGTATTTGTCTAGTATGAAGTTGGTATTGAAAATACCAGTCGCTTCCAACGGAAATGCGAATTGTGTGAGATTCTCTTTCACAAATAGTGCTAGTTCTCACAAGCAAAACTCTTGCTCTTTCTCTCTTCACTCTCTCTCTCTCTCTCTTTCTCTCTCTCTCTCTCTCTCTTGCTCTTTATAGCGCAAATACCACAACGAAGCGAAGGAATTGCAGCAAATTGGGTCATTGGAAGTAAAATTTTGCAGTTACAGCACATTTTTTGAAACTGAATTGTTGTTGTTGTTATATTTAACAATAAGTAATAGGTGGAAATTAGCCACATATATTGTATATAAGTACGCAAGTTTGTTTATTTGATTACAACTTGCATATGTTGCATGCCAGCCTGCGGCTCGCTACTTGTTATTGAGTTAAACCTGCCACAGGCGGCTATGGGCAACAAAAAAAATCTACATTATTTACAAAAAATGTATGCATATTTGTATATTTTCACATTAAATGCGTGTTCATATGTTTATTTACATGTTAGGCGCACTTTTAGCGTGAATTTCGTAATTTGCCAGGCAGCATTAAAGCAGTGTGAAAAACGCCGGTGGCGCTGTGAAATTATGCAGAATGTGGTTTTTGGGTGAAAATTTATACGCTTCACGGCAGCAGGTACGCGCAGTAGAGAATGTCTGTGCAACAAAAAATGGAAAAACTTCAATATAACTCAGCAATTAAGCTACAATGTTTGCCATATAAAAATGAATTGCTTGTTTTGCCCTGCTAAAGTGCGTTTTTATTAAAGCTACCGGGCGATCCAATTAGAAATTATGTTAATTTGTTATGAAAAGCGGCAAATAGCCAGCTGGAAATATAGCTGGGAAAGAATAGTAGAGCAAACTGCAGGGAAGATGATATAAAAGTACGCAAAAGGTGTGTCCCACTGAAAACGAGACTGTTAAGCAACATATTTTATTACAGATAATTCAAAATAATTTCATTATGCTTCGTTACTATAATACACAAAATCAATTAATAATATTTTTTAGTCAACTGCATTCATCATTCTCAAAAATCTCTGCCCCAACTCGTTACACATCAACGGAAATCTCAACTTAATCACCAAATTAAAATTAAGTATTTATCACTTATGCACTTGTATGTATGTAATTAAGCACAAATGAATATTTAATTTAGCGTATGCGTTACTCAACACGCTTCACTTACGCGCCATCAAACTCACATGAGAAACCACAAAAAGTAAATTCGTCAAGTAGTCAAAGGCATCGAGCGAAATCCCTTTTTAAGCTGAATTTAATTTAAATCAATGAGAAATTTGTTATATTGAAATTGTATTAAGCGTGCCAGTGGCATAATAATCCCATTGTAAGTACATACATACAAGGTAACTTAGAAATAATCAATAGGAGCACAGGCGTACGGCGCTTGTGTGTTGCTAGGGAGTTTTTTTTTAGCCCACCAACTCACGCCAATTACAACTAACGCAATGCACTTACCACCCACTACAGCGTCACTTTGGCTGTAATTAAAGTGAAACTCAGCGTTAAGCAAGCAGCTGGGTGGGTGGCGTGCAAAGCAAGCAAGCGTATGTAAATAATAATGAATTAATTTTAGCTTTTTATGTAATCAAATGAAATTAGTGCTTTATGCTCGTAGTGTATTATTCATATAAAGTACATACATATATTTACAAACATGTGTGTGGTAAAGCACTCTAGCGTACGTAATAACAGGGGAAATAAATAAATTATATGCAACAGTGGCAATAAAAATTCGATTATCACTTTTCGTTGGAATTGTTTTCGATTTTGACTTTCATTACTTTACTTTTTTTCTTTTTTTTTTTTTTTTTTTTTTGCTTGAATAAGCTGTGTGGTTTGCGTTATCAAGGCACATATATTTGTCATAGGAGAATCGGTTGAGCGGTGAGTAAGTATTTATTTAAAAAATATATATGTATATATAAATGAAGTAAAATGAAATACATTAAAAAAATAAAATAAAGTAAAAAAAATTTAACAAAAATTTTAATAATTAAAAATAGAAATATAAAACAAAATAAAAAAAATAAAAAAAAATAAAAAAATAAAAAACAAATAAAAAAATAAAAATAAAAAAATATAAAATAAAAATAAATTTAAAAAATTTAATGAAATGAAAAAAACAAAATTGCAAAAATTATATACAAAAAAGTAGCTTAAGACGGACGCAATAGCCGAGAGGTTAGCACTTCGTACTACAATTCGGAAGGCCTTGGTTCGCTTCCACGTTGTCTGTCGTGGATCCCTATACCGTTAAGGAATTTTTACAACAAATTGAAGTTTTTCCTAATCCAAGGTTCATTTAGGCATATATTCTAAAATTTTAACCAATTCAAAGCATAAATAAATTTTATTCTCTCAATTAAATCGGTCCACAGCCTCTAGAAATCATCATTCACGTAAATCGCACCATAAATACTATTTTTTTTCGAATAGGTCAGTCCTTACTTCACTACCCGGTATGAAAAATTAGATGAAAACATATTCGTAGACCTAACTAATATCTATAAGAAATTTCATTAAAATTGGTTCAGCCGTTTTGAAGGAATTTGACGGCAGACACTCTGACAGGAGAATTCTATATAGATAGATGCGATTTCGAATAGGTCGGTCCATGTGATCTGCTTCCCGTAGAGAAAAGTAGTGTTCACGCTAATCTGAGTAAAAAGCTACCTATGTACCACATTTCGAGCAAATCGAACCATATGTAAATACGAGTTTTTCGAATAGGTCAGTCCCAGGTCCAACTCCCGCAAATATGTGACTGATGCAAGAAATAGATAAAAAAAAATCCTTGATGCGGATTATAAGTCGATTGAGTCACAATTTGGAACTAAAGGTGATTCCCTGAAGCACTGCCATTGAATCTGTAGACCTTGATATACAAGAAATGTAACCTGATGAGACATACAAGTCTCTTGGAATTATGCGAAGTAATTGTGTAGAAACTATGCATATGCGGAAGAAACTGGTAGTGGAGTTTAGGAGACGTCTTCATGCTGTATGCAAAACTCAATTAAATGGAAGAAACCACACACTTGCCATAAATTCGTTTGTTACACCCGTGATATCGTACAGTTTTGGAGTTATAAAATGACCAACAACCGAGCTGGAAAATATGCCGCAGATAATACGTACAGTCATGTCCAAACATAAAACTCATCGTCCTAAAGCTTCGGGCTTTCGAAGGACGGTTTGGCTAGGAAGAAAGGCGGAAGGTGTAAGATTGACATCGGAGCGTTGCATGACAAACTTATTTTAAATCTCAGAGCTTATTCCCATCAAAAATCAACACAGCCTGAAATTGTCGATTCCACCAGAAATTTCAAATGTCAAGTACGTAATTCGGGGCGTAAATGCCCCTGCAGACAGATATTGCGGTACTCCTCGACAAAAACATACAAAGAACCTATATGGAAAAAATCGACAAGTACTCTGACTTAGACATTGATGAGAAATGCCAATGGAATCTGCGCACGATCTGTTGCATGTCAATCTTAAGACTCCAGTTGCCAGATCACAATATCTTCGACATGCAGAAAGCAGCCTTATTGAATTCATGCCATCTTATCTATATAAAATTCTTCTAAATTGCTGAATCGATTTTAATCAAATTTCCTATATATGTTGGATCGGTCTGCGAATAGTCGTTTATCTATTCTATTTCACACGAGCAAGTAGACCAGGGACTGATCTATTCGAAAAAGTATGGTATTTATGTTTCGATTTACTTGAAAATTGGTTCAAATCAAATATATTTTTAAAAAATTTATTAATTGATTTCTTCATATACAGTTATTTCCAGCTGAAGATTTAAATGTCGTTATGTCACAAAATCAGAGCGCAGTCAGAAACTAATTTTGAAAAACAAGCCAATCGAATTGTAATGAAAATAAAAAACAACACAAACATCAAAACTCGAAGATATCAACGATGCAAGAAAAAAAGGAATATCGCCATTGAGCTGTGTGGTTTATTGTATCAGTATTGATATAAAAATACTTACCGTTACAAACCTAATTTTCCAGAGACAAGTAGCTGAATTATAAATATTTTTGTATTGATTTCATATCAGTGGCTAAATTGTTTACATTAGCACAGTAGACATGAATGAATGGAGAGCACAATTCGTAAGTAAGGCAATTGCAACAGAAGCAACAACAACAAGCAGCTCTACTGCAATTGAAAATATTGTTAAAAATATAACAAAAAAAAATTTTTTTTAAGAAAAAAAAGTTTGTAAGAAACAAAAATTTACAAGAAAAACAAAACAATCATTAACCTCAATGCGTGCATTGTATTGAAACAAGTGCGTACATACAGACATACAAACGACAATGGACGAGTATCACACGCAGTAGTAATTTTCAATTTATTTCCGAATCTATGTTTTACGAAACAATGCAAGCGATTGCATTAGACACTGTATGTATGTATGTATGTATGTATGTATGTATGTATGTATGTATGTATGTATGTTAGATGCCAGCGCAGTGATAAGCGTTTACCGAAACGGAGGCAAGCAGCTGCTGTTCTTGTTGCTTGTTGCCACTGTTGCTTGTTGTTGTTGTTGTTGTTGTTGTTGTTTACCAACCATTGTTAGGCAGCCACAAAGCCGAAATCATAATTGCATGTAAGATAGCTGAATTGATTGTTGACTCTGTTGTTGTTGTTGTTGTTGTTGTTGTTGTTGTTGTTGTTGTTGTTGTTGTTGTTGTTGTTGTTGTTATTGTTGTTGTTGTCGATGTTATTGTTGTTGTTGTTGTTGTTGTTGTTGTTGTTGTTGTTGTTGTTGTTGTTGTTGCTGTTATTTTAGTAATCATTTAACAAACCCAATCACAAGCAATGAGCAAATGAGTAATGTGCGCATTCAACGTAATGCCATAGAGTTCAAGTAGCTGGTGGTAGGTAGGCAGGAAACTCAAGTGGTTTTGCTCATTTAACGCCAACAACAACACGAACGCCACCCGCCAACGCCAACGCAGCGCTGCCACCTCTACTACCACTCACCAATCAATCGCACCATCGCTCGTAGATCACAAAAGCACGCCAGCGTTCGGCTGCAGGAAATAAAAGAAAGTCACAGCAACAACAACAAGTAGCCGCTGCTTATTTGCTTTTCTTTCAGCGTTTTTATTATTATTGTTATTGGCATTGTTTAGATGCATATCTCACCACAAATGCCTAACTCACCACTTACACTTTCTGTTCGCTTTCGGAAAAAAAAACACAACAACACTTTCTGTTCACTTCACTCACACTTTTCGCCTAAAAAATTCATTGTTTTCATTGCGTTTGAAAGTGAAACTTTTATTGCTGTTGTTTTATTGTTGTTGCTTATCTGTAAGCAAATGTAATTCGATTTTTCATTATTTCTCAATTTTTCATTGGCTTTTTATGCGCTTTATGCTTGTTGTATATTGTATATTGTTGTTGTTGTTGTTTGCTGGTTTATTAGCCACAGCCATCAAAGCGCCAAAACCATATTCAATTGACTCGCCTGGCTGTGTGTGGTGAGTGTGTATGTGTCGTGTGTATATGATGTGTGTGTGTCGGTATGAAAAGCAAAAGTTAAAGTGATCACAGTGCGCGATTTCAATTGAAACTGCCACTGAGCGCATTCAGACATACATAAATATCCAGAAAAAAATTTAAAAATTTTATATTTAGAAAAAAAAAAAAACCGTTAGAAAGCCATGCATATCGTTCGCACATATCTACAATATATACTCTATACATCTGTGTTTTTGTGTTGCACTTTTTCCGAAAATTTTATTTTTATTTTTTATTTTTTTCAATTTTTCTAATCCGTCCGCCTGCCACAATATGCTGCAAACGCTTTTAATTGAATTTGGTGTGGCTTTTTCTCGCTTATGTTTCACTTTCATTCAATTTCAATGCACTTTTTCAATTGCCCAGCATTGCGGTTGTTGTATTTGCATTCATGATTTATTTATCTACAATATTTTTCTTTGATTTACCAATTTTTTTCCCGCTTGCTTTAGGTTTTTTTCGTCCCTTTTGACGTTGCGGCGATGATCTAAATGACGCTGGTGTGCCAAATTCTTTATATTTTGTGTTTGCGTAATTTTTTTTAACTTATTTTTTTTTTTATTAAAATACCTTTGGTTGTAGTTTGGCATCAGCTTTCGCTTGTTAATAATTTTTTTTTTTTTGGAAACTTAACTATGAAGAACTTTTCAGTAAAGTTAAGATTAAATTGACCAATTTCGCTGTGGAGCCTTGTATATATGAAAATCAGGGTTTAAGGTGGCATAGATTGAACTGAACACTGGATACTAGTACAAAAAGGCTAGACGACTTTGTCAGGCTGAGGTGATTGGAAATGGTTAGAAGTCTAAGCAAACGCAAAGAGTGGGTGAAATGAGTCCATCCGATCTCCGCTCTTCCTTCACTACCTTTACTTCTAGACCATCTTGCTATTTTCTTCTTTAGAAAATATAACGGCCACAGCTGAGAGTCTACACGAAGACCGTGGGGAGTCGATTCGACACGAGATCTTCGAATGAAAGCGAACAAAATACAGCTTGTGCAAGAACTGAAGCCGCTCGTTCTTCCCAAGCGACATCGTTTCGATCTATAGGCTCTTGAAAAGTTCCAAGAAGATATGACGTTTTCGAGCCAAATTTTTTGCAGCGTAATGTAAACAAGCAAAATTGCCGCATTTGGGACGAAGAGCAACCAGCAACCTGAAGAGATTCAAGAGCTACCATTTTATCCAGAAAAAACAACGGTTTGGTGTGGTTTGTGTAAAGTCTAAAGTCTATGCGGACAATTTCGCTTCGTTTCAAGCCTTGAAGCAAAACATAATACGTGTCATTCGCCAGTTATCAGTGAAAATGCTCGAACAAGTCATCTAAAATTGGACTCAACGGATGGATTATCTTAGACGTAGCCAAAGAATGTTCGCTGTTCTGGCTTAAAAGTAATTTTTAACTCATCTAGTCGAGCACTGCAACCTAAACTATCAAAAATTAAGTTAAAAACAATATTCTAATTTCGATCACCAGGGAAGGGAATTTCGATCACCAGGCAGGGAATGTCAATGCCTTCAAGTGTATTTCTGACATGAAATAAAAGCTCCTCACAACAATTCATTAGCCGCTCGGAAACCGTTCGAAGTTAGATTCCTAGCTTTGTTGAAAGAAAAAAAAGCAAGACTAAAAATTGGTGGATAAGCTTGGCCGGAAATCGGCTCTGCGCAAATTTTACATTCTTTCAGTGGCTAACTACATGTGAGAGGCTCCAAAAACATCCAAACATCTTCTTATTTACTTCCAGAGCCGATAACCACCAGTAGCCACTGAGCGTAGTCGGTATAACCCGAGAGCACATCGCTCTATTTAAAGTAGGGAAACCGTATGGTCCGTCTATCCAAACGTGGCTTCAAATGACAGGATTAGAGTAAGCAGATCATTATGCAGAGACGCTGCTATAACCAGTCGGAAAAAGGTGAAGAACAAGCGAATAACTATGATTAGGTGACTACATCATGAACTCAAATCCAACTATTGAATATCTCGCTTTCATAATTTTTCGCCGGCTGAACCTTAGAGAAAACTTAAAATGTGCCGAAAAGCAAATGAGAACAGTCAGCGCAGCTCTTGAAAGTCAGATATTATATATGGGAGATCCTAGACAAGCGAGAAAGAAGCTTCGTATTTGGCACCAGTTTGGGCTATAGCAACATCGGCATACTCATTTCAGAGCAACAGTTTCTATGAACAGATTAGCGTCCCTAATGGATCTAGGACACGTTATGTAGGACAATATAAGACAGAGCCCTAAATCAGCTGGCCTAAAGGTGTTCATCTTTTGACGTAAAACCCAATTTTGACGTAAAGAGATTATGCAACAAAGCGTCAACGAAATGGGGTCATTTCCGAAAGATAGATGAATGCAGGGCTAGAAGAAGTTAAGAGTAGCCCACCTCGGGTGTACAGCGTAGAACGGATCCGGGTGTTGAGTGGCTAGACTGAGTAAAGTGCAGTATCTGCGCCGCGGAGTTTTGTTAGAGTTATTAGAACTGCAGGCATAACATGCCACTCCCGCGCATGAGGAGGCTTGGCTTAACTTGCAGCTGTCAAGACAAAAAAATTCCATTTTTCATCAACTCAAAATCCATAGACTCGAAATCAAAAGAGGCTTACTGAAATATCTCAGCTAAAAACTGCTTGCCACATCAATTAATTTAAATGAAAAATAAATAAAAGCAAAAATTACAAAAAAAAAAACAATTTTTTCAGAAAAAAAAACAACTTTAAAGCCCGCTTCCCAAGCACACCTTCCGCTCAGCCATCCATTTAATTACGCATGCTGCGAGAAGGCAACCCAAATGAATTGCGTAGCAGGTAAGGGACAACAAGCAATGAATTGGAGTGCAAGAAAACGGCGAACAGTAAAAATCCATCTTGTGGTTACAAGCCGAACGAATGATTGATTAAAAAATACGCGAGGGCTGAGGGTCGTGAGCTTAATTTGCAGTGCGTTCAGTGCGTTCAGTGCGCGGCGGCGAACGAGTTGCAAGTTGCAAGTTGTTATGAAAAAATAAAGATATATACATACATATGCATGCTGACATAATGCGAGCATAAATTAATGCTAATATGCGTGTGCTTTTGTGTGTGCGTCGGTGTGTGTGTGAGAGTAATGAATGATCCACATATCAGCCGCGTGTTGATACAAATAAATATAGACATTGACAAGTGTGCTTGGCGAGCTTTTGTGGGGCATGCAAATTCCGGTAAATATCTACATATATACACACATGCATGTATGTCAGTATGGCTGTATGTATATATGTATGCGTGCGCGCATATGATTATGCGCGTATTGGCCGTAAATGAGCAGCGCTCAACGCGCCATTAATGTCAACGCAATGCGCCAGCGATATTTTTCATTTGCGCAAATGAGGCAGTGAGTGAGCCAGTGAGCCAGTGAGCGAGCGTTTATAACAACAACAACAACAAAAGCAGTAATATATGTATGTATGTACGTATGTTAAATAAGCCAAACGCAGCAGCACAAAAAATGACGTTGCAACACAGATTAAATGACATTTTAATTGTAAACGCGCTTGCAAATGACTTGGCTCTTGCTGTTGTTGTTGTTGTTGTTGTTGCCACCGCGGATGCTGCTGTGTCATTCGCAATGACAAAATTAATTTAATTATGTCAACTGAGATTGCCTTGAAGTCAAAACAACAAGCTATAGCTGCTGCAGCAGCCGCCACCGCCGCTGCAAGTGCTTTTTACATGCTCATATATGTGTGAATGTATTTGTATAAGTAATTGTATTATTATGTATGTGTGTGTGTGTGCCATTATTAAGTATGTAGCAATTTTCATATTCACTTTTGCTTTATCGGCGCTCTTCGCCTTGCTAAAGTCAGCGGTTTAAGTCTGTCTCAACACATTAAACTCACTAAAGACGCACACACACACGCACACACATTCATGCTGCTATCGAATGTTGCATGCATGCAACAGCGAAAGTGACTTGCTAAAATGCATTATACATACATACAGTTTATATATTTGTATCAAAAACCAAAAGGATAATCAACTCAGCGCCGATGGAGGAGTGGAAGTCAGGCAGTCCGTCGGTAGGGGAATAAGAGAAGTGAAGTGAGTGAAAGGGAGAGAAAAAACCAAAATATTGATGTTAAGTCTTATAAATATAAGATGAACTGTTCAAAAGTAGAAAAATTCACGGCATACTCGTACAGTTGGGTAGTGATAGCCTTGATTTTTCTAAGAAATTACTTTTGTGAGAATTGCTCTCTTGAAATTGATATAAGTGGGATTTCATGAGGCGACACACCACAAATCGAAGAAAGAGCTCGTCCAGAAACCGCTTCAGCGATTATAAAATACTATACATATTGAATACATATAAAGTGTGATCCATTTCGTGCGTGATGTTCTGCTCCAAGGTCTGAATCGAAGCGTGATTGTCCGCATAGACTTTAGACTTTACATTTCTCCACAGGGAAAAGTCTAACGGTGTGATATCACACGATCTTGGTGGCCAATCGAATTTTTCAAGAGCCCATAGAGCGAAGCGATGTCGGTTTAGAGGGTCTAAGGGCTTCAGTTCTTGCACAAACTCTGTTTTGTAGGCTATTGTAAAAAGTACATGTACTTGGATCACCCTTTAGTCATAAGTCCACCTCGGCATTAAACCCTTTTCTATACCCTATACTGTCTGGCCTGCCATCCTGTCCAGGGGTTCTTGTCTGTATTGCTGTAGTATTCCATACTTGATGTGCCCAGGAGGTGAGTCAGCTTCTAGTAGATGCTTACACAGTATAACATTATGCTCCTTAACTGGGAACATAGATGTTTCAGCAGGCTTCCCTTCACGGTCCGGAGAGCGAACAACTCTCACGACAGCCGGTTCTAACCCCGTTTAGGTCCTCAGGTAATCTTATTTCTGTCCTCTCATTTTGTACGGTGTAGTTCAAGCTGAGACCAACCGTCGTGCGTGTAATCCATTTTCCAGAAGAGGTTCTGAAGAGACTTTAGGCGGATGATGTTGGTGCTATAAGGTTTTAGGATCCAAAGAGTCTAGATATATAGTCAGCATCGAATTTTTCCAATTTTTATGGAGAGCTCAGATTACAAGGAAGATAGAGTGACTCCATCTCTTGGAAACTCAGCTCGAGTTAATGTGGGTGTCCATAAGGTGGTGTAGTTTCAGCTTTTCCTTTTGCACACCGTCACAATACTGTTAGTCACTGTATCTACTCGCTTAAGCCGTCATTCGACGCTGCTGTCTACTGCTGCTCCATATTGATTTGTTTGCCACGCAGCGTGTGACTTGCAGAATTTTCAACTGATTAATATAATTCTTACAACTATATATGTGTGTACGGGCACGAGTATGTGTGTGAGTTCACTGTTGTTGTTGTTATTATTATAGAAAAAGCTTAATTTTAGCGCAACCAGCAAATTGGACGCCGCACATTCCACAAATAACAGGCAACAGCAACAAGTGCAAGCGAAGCAATGAAGAGGCATGTGCAATGATAGCAACAACAACAACAACAACAGCAACAACAACAATGTCAATTTCTTCATCAACACCAACTAACCAACCAACCAACCATTCAACCAAAGTGCAGTTGGAATGTGCAGCACCACAATAACAACACAAACGAACGAGTTGGGCCAACAACAACTGATTGGATTGCAACATTGACTTTGTGGCTCAGCGCAACAGCGACAGCGGCTTCAAGGTGCCTCCGCATGTAACATATGTATGTTCGATACTGTCGTATGTATGTATGTACGCTTGGTTGCAGTGTTGCATTTGTGCAGGCTGCTCGCCGGTCTCAGTGCGTTTGGTGCTCGTGCTTGCTGTTGCTGCGAGGTTGTTGTTGCTGTTTTTGTTTGGTTTTTGCTTGATTATGTTGGTTGCTTGGTTGCTTGGTTGCAGGGTTGCTGGGTTGTGGGATTACTAGCGTTTTCATCCTGTGTAATTAATCAAATGCATTGACATTTTCAAAGCTATGTGCAAGCCAAGGCGTCTTCGGCTGCTTCGTCTATGGTTCAATTGATGATGCTCCGGCAGTGTTGTTGTTGCTATACTTGTCTGTCTCGCCTCGCTGTTTCTTGGTGTGCTGCTGATGACGTTGCAATAGTTGGTTGAGCTTTTGCATTTGTTGTTGTTTTTCGTGTTTTTTTTTCTTGCTTTCACGGCCACTTGTTGTTGCACTTGTTGTTGCTAATATCTGTTGTCAGCGTTAATTTGTTGGTATTTATTTGTGTTGATTTTGATATTGTTGTTGTTGCTTTGAGTATTAACACGATTTGACAAGTCATGCGTCTTCATAATTAATTTTAAATAAATATCTTGGAAAATTTGATTGAAATTTATGATAAAATATAATTCGTGATTACAAAATTAATTTTGAATTTTTCAATTTACAAATTCTCAAATCTTTTTTTTTTTTGCAGGTTCCACAAGAGCAAATCTATTTTGCTTTTTCATAATCCAGAATTGATCTCTCTTATGATCTCTCAAGGTCTATCTGTGCATTAGATTCTGAATTTTAGGTTATTTTCATGTAAATATTTAAAATTCCATATAGAAAAGGGAAGAAGAGAGTTTAAACCAAAGAAAGTTTTCATCTAAGTACTTAAGGAATGTCATTGAAGGCCTCAGTTTCGTTGCGAAAAGCTCCGAAAAGGTATAGAAGCTTTTAGTCAACCCTGGAAAACCGAGTTTATAGTGGAAATACATGAACATGAGGACTCTAAAGCTTATCACAACACAGAGCGGCATTGAGTATCAGTCAGAGGCTAATAGCGCGATGTCCGAGAAAGATTGTCGGACTGGGCAAGGGAAATACCTATAAAGGCGCTTTGTAACCGCTGAGACGATTTAAGGTCGAGCTCCTCCTCAAATTTGCAGTTTAAAGTGCCTCTTGGTGTTTTTCCAACAAATGGAGGGAGCCACAGTAGATCCTAAGCAGCCTCCGAATGACTGATGGGGTTTTTGGAGAGCTTTCCTCTTTATAAGGGTGATCCAAGTAGAGGTACTTTGTTCAAAAGCATTTTTTTGGCAAATCACGCCTGAGCCACGGATGGACCATCTGAGACATAGCCGCGGCCAACATTTGAAAGGGATAATCTTCCGGGTCCTCTTTATGATTTTCCAGCGGCCCACAGTATATTCTAAGCCACTTCTGAACAGCTTATTGGTGTTTTCAGAGAATTTTTCTCTTTATGTCGGAAATACCGTCGGATGAGTTTACGTTAACTGCCGAGTGGCGATCGCATTTAGATTTTTTTTCTAAAATTTTAATGATTGAACAGGATTCTAAACCATGACTTTTCACATGGAAACATGAAAAGCTCACACCCTTCGACAATTCGATTTAAGAAGAGATTTTTGGAAATCATCAGTAATAGCGTCGAGTCGAGTGTGACAGATGGTAAAGCCAGCAATGGAGAAGCTTCATGAATAGTGAAAGGTCTGCACAAGCTCTCTACCTGGAGTGTAGCTCATTTAGTTCTAGGTAGGCCACTTAGTTGCTCACAGAGGTTAAGCAAAGTGGGCTAGGCAAAGTCTCACCATTGTGCTGTTCGATCTCTGCTATTTCCTAGGGCAGAACGCATGGAAATAGAGCTAGCTTAGACATGCCGTCTTTGTACAAAGCGGTCTGATCTAGCGTGAGATAGCCGACTCAGTGTAATAACTCTTACGAGGAACTGAAACCGGGATGATTGAGTATATATGAAGACAAAAGATGGAGATAGAGAGTTTCACAGCTCAGACGGCCTACCGACGAAGTAGTTCCATGGGATACTAGGGGATACTAGGGATAACGGACGGTGGAAGAGGTGCTTTTAATGAGTTAAAGTCTCACACTGACGGCTTTGAGGCCACATGCTTTCAAATTTTTTTAATTTAAAAGAAGAAAACGTAAGGGGAGAGCATATGAACTATATATATCCTAGAAACCAACGTGATACCAGAAACCCTTGAATATGCGAAGCATGGCAAGCTGTCGTGGGATAAGAGCTGTCCACATTCTATATTAAAGAAAAGGAAACCAAATGAGAGGAACAAACGAAATGGATTCAGTGGAAATCGAGACGAAACCTCGCTTTTAAAGTTTTGACTAACCTGAGACTAGCATATGAGTGGCGGCATAGCTACAATATCCACAAAAGCTGTCGCCAAATCGATTACATATATACTCGTACATAGGTACATACATACATATATGTCTAGGAATACGTTATGGTTTTTAGGAATACCAAATATGAAAAAAAATTCTAATAAAATTATGCCACGAGCACTTGCGTTTCCATAACACCGCCAGAACTCAAAAAGTATTGAATGGCAACAAATGCCAAAGGCAAAGACACCCCAGCTGTGCGGCATCAAAAGCTTCAATGGATGACATCATTTTACGCCCACATGGCGACCATAGTGCATATTGTTACATACTATGCTGGATACAAATCTACAAAGAGATGAAAATAAACATATGCACATACATATGTACATACAAATACTTTTATACATACATATACATAAGTATGTGCGAGCGGCAATCGACTGATGGCAATGCACGTTGACAAACGCGACTCCCATGGAAGTGTAGGAAAATAAAGAGAGAAAAATGGGCCAACAAACAAATAGACAAGTGAAGATGCAAGCAAAAAATGCATAAACATACAAAATGCATACATATATATATATATACAATCGTTTTGTATACGGAAAATGCACATAAATAAGCCGTGCCAAGGAATGCAACAACAAATGAGGGAAAAATGAGGGAAAAAATGCTGATAAATATGCCAAAGCGTCAGCGGCAATAAATCCGGGAATGCATTGGTACTAACATAAATACAGATAACTGCAGACATACTTACATGCACTTATGTATGTATGTATATTTTTATATAGCGCTTGTGCTATGCTATTGGCTCGACATATTTCTGGAATCTCGTCACACTGCTCCGCAGAGAGCTTAAGGTTTTGACCTAATTAATGCCAATGCCGTTGCACAAACAACACATAAATACATAAATACATAAATACATACATACATACATCCATACATACATAGATACACACAGCCGTGCACTTTTTTGTGCTTTACTTCCAGCGCGCGCACGCTTTTAATTCTATACGCACTTGTCAGGCGTCAAAACACGCGCAAGTGGGAAAATGACAATTTGTTGCTTTGACATTCGCGGGTTTATTTAAAGCTCTGACGTGCACGGAGTGTGGATGTTATGTCACACGTGTATGGGTGTGGACGATTTGAAATACACACGGTTGCTTGCCGAAAAATATTGATTTTGAGCAAATTGCTCCACATCGAGGGTGGCGCCCGTGGCAGCGTTTGAAGATGATGAATTTTGACATTTAAATTCGTGTGAAGCGAATTTTTTTGGGAAGAAAAGCGAAAAAGTAAAGACTGTGACAGTGCCAGGTGCAATGCATAAGAATGAGAGATTGTAGATTAGGGAGCGTCTAATAGAAAATTATACTGAGAGAGATAAAAATAGCTGCCACCAATCAATTTTAATTGTATTATATAAAAAAAAAAGAGAAAGAAGATTGAGTTCCCCCTCGTAGTGCACTCACTGTAACGCTAAGTGATCCTTTTGCTTTTCACCACGGAAACACTTTCTTAACCAAATTTTCGTTTGGTTTTTGTGATAATCTGTCAGCTGATTTTGCTTCAGAAGTGGACAGTACGTTAATGCGGCTACCAACCCGTTTCCGAAAACCTTTGCAGACCTCAGACCATGTTATTCTTCACTCAGGCTCTGCCCTCCTATTGACCCATGTCAACCCTGGTCTTTGTCTCATTTCGAAGTAACCTTGGGACTGCTTAAGATGACTTTCAGCAGTGGGTAGTGACTCTGGAAATACAAAACAAAAGAAAGCACAATAACAACAACAGAACAACAGCAGCAGCAGCAATGCACCCTCCTGGGTTATGAGAGTGTGTAGGTTACGAATGCCAAACCTTACCCAACTCAGAAGAGCCACACGACTATGGTGACGCCGGAACAGGTCATCGAAAGTAGTACTAGAAATAATCTCTATTTGAAGATCTGATAGAAGCCAATTTTAGCTTCCGCTAATGATGCCATCGCGCATGGGTATCAGACATCGAGTAGGAAAATCGATCATCTGGGCAATTGGTTAATAGCGGAAGGGGCAACTTACAGTCTGGATCTGGGGGAAGTTCGAGTTCTTATCCAATGGGCTACTGTTTAGGCCCAAATGGAGTTCTACGAAGGAAAGGAAAGCCCAGTCGGATTAATACATAGCCATCAAGATCCTGGACCGCTACTAAGACATGTAAGCTGAACAGCTGTCTGAGCAGCACGTTCGCACTCTTCCATAGTCCAGAATGTTGTTCAGCGTTGTACAATCTTCGCCAGAAGCGAGTGACCGTCCAATTCGATGATCAAACGACGGAGGTTGGCGGATGGGAACAACTCACTCCCGAAAAGGCAAAATACCAGCACAACGCTTCACGAAAACTTCAGCGAAATAACGAAACTGGCCAGTTTGATTTGAGATGTTCTAAATAAAATAAGGATCGATAGGTCCAAATCTCCTATAGAATGGAATCGGGTAGAGACAACGGATTCGGATATTTTTCAGGATACTCGTGGAAAGTTCTGGAGCTGCAGAGTGTTTTTTTCTCAACCTCAAAGCATGGCTAGTCAACAATCAAATGGTCGAAAAGGTAATGTTGCAATGAATCAGATATTCGTCCGATTATCAAATAGATCTAAACCGCTGAAGCAATTTTCGGCCGAGCTGCTCCTCCAATTTTTGGTTTTGCGTCTTGATGTTTTTACCAACAAATGGAGGGACCTACAGTTTATTCAAGTCGCCTCCGAACGACTGATGGATTTTTATGAGGAGCTTTATTTCATGCCTGAAATACACTCGGATGGCTTGACATTCCTTGCCGAGGGGCGACCGCAATTAAAAAAATTGATTTTCTATAATTTTGGATGTTGCTCGAACCTGGACTCGAACCCAGGCCAAATTGTAGTACACAATGTTAACTACGCGGCTATTGCAGCCGTCATAGATCTACATACCAAACAAATTAGTTTCATTAGTGTCTTATAGCAGCAGTACTGCGAGAAAGTACTTTTTCGCACTTCTCTATGGTTTCAACTTAACCACACTAGTAGCTCAGCACCAAATTACCTCTAATGCTAACTCTTAGACCTAAATAAGATTCAATGCTGCTACGTTGTATAATCAAGCCTCTCTCAAGGGCAATTCTCGCGCTCTTTTTTATGAATTCCTCTCTGTAGAAATGTCAAAGTACAATCTTTGTCATTTTAGGAGTTGATCAAGAGGCGCCTCATGCGTTTATTTAATAGTTATAAATTCAATGTAACCTTCGAAAATGATCACTTAGAAGTCTTGAAAAAAATTTTGGCTCAACAGTTAACTGGAGTATTGAAAATTTGCTCTGTGGCAAACAGTGTTTCTTTGAAAAAAATTTTCCTTTCTAAACTTTTATGGGGACAATACAGCAAACATCTTTATGATCAAAATCAATATCTGCGATAAAAGTTTAAAACAACTTTTTGATAGTCATAAAGATTTAAAAAAATTCATGCGTATTTAACTTAATGCATAAATTTGGTAAATTCGAAATTTGAAAGTGTAGGAATTCACATAAATCGCTTGAAAAAATATTTCAAAAAAAAAAAAAAAAAAATATTAAAAATAAACAAAAAAATACAAAAAATCTCAATATATGCAAACAATGCCATTCATTTATAATTTATTAGTGTCGTTAATATTTTCGTTTAACACATGTCCGTTTGTATAGCTGGGTTAATGTTGATTGTAAGTGGCAAATGTCAAATAAACCACTGACACATCCGCTCCAATTTGAGTAAAACAAAATGTAAATCATAAAAAAAAAGCGGGAAAAAATAATAAGAAAAAAACTCAAAATAAATAAATAAATTTAAATAACAAAACAATGTTTGTAGTAAATACATTAACGAATTACATATTTATTGGCATGTGAGAATTTACATAGATTGAAAATGTGCGTTTGCTTGTATGCTAGTACCGCTAATGTAAAGTGGGCTAAGCAATGCGACTAGTAATAATGCATAGAACCAAAGCAAATTGAAGGCTAAAGTAAAAAAAAATAAATATTATTTTTTGTTGTTGTTGCTTTTTTAAGCGCTGCCACTACAAGTTTTTGTTGTTTTTTTTCGAATTTATTTCATTCAATATTTATTGCAAGGCGCGAATGAAAAACAAATCGATTACGGTTTATCGCCAATGGAAATCTAATAAATCTTTAAAATAAATGCAACATTTTTAAAGTGAAACACAGAAGTAGGGGAAAAAAGTAAAAATAAAAAATAAATAATAAAATGAAAACCAAAGGAAAAATAAATATAAAGTAAAGCACATGTATGGCAAAGCAAAAAATAAAAATAAAAAAAAATTAAAATTAAATTACTAAACAAACAGAAAAATAGAAAATAGAATTAACTGTTGCAATAGAGTCCGATCGTTGAGTATTAGCTGCTGGAAAATAAATATATGTACATATGTATCTCATGTGTGGATTTATGTATATACATATGTGGCAAACCAATATATTTTTTTAGTGTATAGGCGGGTGGACTTGTTGTTTTTCTGATTTTTTTAGTGTACAAAAAGCACAGCAAACCTGAGAAACTTATTTGTTTGAAAGTTAAAGAAGCAGAAAAGTATATAAAATTGTTTCGAAAATAGTGAAAAAGCTTTAGGAAGCTAGACCAATCCCAGTGATCACCTTAGTAATAAATTATTTTTCATATAGAATTTTTAATCCACTCTTGTTTTGGTCAGGATTGCTGTAAATAGTAGAAAGTTCAGGATACGTGGAGATATTCATCGAAATCAGAGCCCAATCGTTCCATTGTAAGAGACCCAGTTAAAAGAGCACATAAGACCTAGAAAACCGCACCAAGCTCAATCGAAAGAGAAAATTTTGCTCATTATCTTCGAATTTCTTGGGGTAGTGAATCTTGTTTAAGCCAACCTGTTTACCAAATTTGAACACCTGAGACTTTTTTCTATTCCCAAGATTGAGGATACCGATGAAATAATAACGCTTTCGAACGAGGTTTATTATAAAATCCCGTTAAATAAAATTCCAAAAAAAAAAAAAATCCTGAAAAACAGAATCCAAACACGACAAAATCCAGATACAACACAATCCGGAAAAAAATTCTGTCAAAAAATATGAACATATTTTAGATTTCTTCAGTAAATTTTTGGAAGAATGTGGATGGAAACGATACTGTTGGGATAAAGAGTTGTTGGAATTGTATATTGTCGGGATTTTTTCTTGTCTGACTGTATTTTGTCTGGTCGGGTTTTCGTTATGTCTGCTTTGAGCTGTGTCGGGGTTGCGCCTTGTCTTAAAAATTGTCTGGATTTGGAAAGTCGAGATTTTGGAGTGCTCCTTTTCGGACGATTGGGGAAATAAAAATGGAATTGCTGAAAGAGCTGTAAGCCAAACCAAAAGGTACATATGAGATTAGCTTTCAGGACTGAAAAAAGCTGATACCAATATATCCAATGAAATAAAGGTTTGCCTCTGCCTCTGCTTCGACTGGTAGGTACTTCGTCAAAAACTCTCAGAGCTAGAGTGTTCTCGCCTTCTTAACCGAGGCGACTAAAATCCAATAGTTCCCGCGACAGTAAGGGCTTTATAGCGAAACGACCCGGATTTTATCCGACCAATGACTGTAACTCTCTCAATAATCCCGAAGCCAAATTTGGGGAATTTTTCTGCAGTTACAACAACAACAACAACCGAGGCATCTTAGCCACTTCCTCCTGATTCGCTGAACTAGATCAATGTCGTCTTTAATTTTGTACCACTCATCATATACAGTATTATATATATATATTGCGTCTCGATAACACGGACTAAAACCGACTCATCGGATCTCGTCATCGTCTGAGCCTCTGCACCGTACAGCATGACTGTCTTGATTAGCGGCATTTAGGGTTTAGTTCTTGTTCGTCGAGATGAGATTTTCTTTTACCTGCATTGCAACAGCTTTTAGTTAGAGTGAGACAGACAAACTCTTCGTATATTTTTACTCAAAAAGTAGTAGAATGGAGTAGCCGAATTCGTTTCTTTCTCTAAAGTCTCATCTCAGAGCAGCAGATCAGCTTTTGTTTTAACTTTTTTTCAGCTTTATGCTGAGCAGCAGACCAGAGATGGACTTGTGTTATCAACTTAAAAATTTCCTATCAATCCGACTATTTTGTAAGACAGAGATTGAAAACAATTTCGGTTACACACCTTTACTGAACTCGTTGAGCTATGGGGCCAAAAGATTTATGGGTTTTCTTTCACAAATTTAAGTAAGTCAGAAACTTGCAGAGTCTCTCAGATTATGCTGCTCGGTCTAAACCACCTCTGAGCTGTACTATACACATTTTTGTTAGTCCAAGTCTTCGATTGAGAATTCTCTGCACCACATTGGCTTACTCTGATGCACTCTACTCTGCGAGCGCTCAAAAGCTCGAAACACTGAAGGCGCAAATCAACGATTTTCATTCCAAAGCGATGATTATCGCCTAAGTCATTTATCAAAGTGTGAATTGCTGGAGCAACAACAACATGTTGCTTATTGTAAATGTAATTTTCTATTTTGATTGTTGTTGTTAAGTGATTCTGACGTGCCAGTGACGCTGAGTTGCTTTAGAGCAAGCGAAACTCGGTGCGAACTTGTTGACGTAGAATGTGGAGTTGAGTGTGTGGGGACTACATGTGTGCCGCCACAATGTGCAACACATGTCTATTAATTGGCAAAGTACACACACACACATACATCCATACATACACACTGATATTAATGACGAAAACAACGTTGGCTTTGCTTGCCCGCAACGACATTAATAATCTCCATAAATCTTTAATGTAAAAAAGTGTATTTGTATTGCAGCAACAACAACAACAAAGCAACAAAAACAACATTTGTCGAAATAAATACGCGAAAAGAGAAGTAGAAAAAATTATGCAACAAAAAAAAATTACTTATTTTTGCTGCCAACAAGCATTAGCAACGCTCCATTTTAAATTGCCTACACGAAAATGAAGTAAAAAATAGGAAAAAAATTAAAAAAAAAACATTTAATTGAAAACACCAACAACAACACAAAAATAATAAGAATATCCAAAAAAATACCGCCAACAATTTTACACTGCGCCTAACAATCAAATGAAAAAAAGGCAACAAATTTATATTTTGTAATGAAAAATAAAAAAAATAACCAAAGAACACATTCTACTCTCCAACCAAAAAAAATAAATAAAATAAAAATAAAAAGAAAAAATAAAAAATCGCATTAAATTCCATTCGATCTTTTTCAGCGATTTCACGCCGCCGCAACGCCTGCCAGCAACAAATTATTGCCACTTCACTCGCAAGCCGCATAACACGGCGTTCTCGTTGTGCGCATACTTTTTATGGAGCTTTAAAGCGTTGTCGCTCCGCAAAATGCTGCTCGTTGGCAACATGTCGCTACATGCCAGCCACTTTGTTGAGCTTGTCAACACAGCATAAAAAATGTTGACACTTGTCGTACCGTAGCGTGACATGAAGGCTCCAAATTTGAATTTTTATTTGCTTGTCTACGGGTGCCCGAAAAAAATTTCAATCGCCTGCCATTTGGCGGCAGCTGTGGGCAAATCTAAGAAATTTTGTGACGTAACACGCTACATTTTGATACCAGCTGATTCTATTTTCAAATACCACAAATATTTATAAGAACATATTAGGACTATAACATATGTGGGTCTTCAAAGAAAAATTTGATCTTCCGAAAGACAATTCCACCGGCGGTTACTGCACCGAAAACTCTCAAAGCTGGACTGGTGTCGCCCATACGGAGGACTTGGCCTAACCAGTTAAAATCGGAAAACCTTCCTCTCGAAAAATCAGTAGACGTTAGGACTTTTCGACAGAAAGATCTACGCTTCTGTACCATAAAGTAAAGGAGAGTAATGATGAGGGGTTTTGAGAGTTAAGTTCTGGTTCGTCGAGAGGGGACTTTACTATTCCAAAGGACTTTCCGTCCAAAGTAGCAACTGTTGTCAAGAGTTGTTCTACGCCTCAACTGATACAATTGCATCAAGTGGTTCCTTACCAGGTTGTATATTTCAAAAAATCATTTGAATTCCCTTCTCAACTTGATCTTTCGAAACACACTTCCACCGTATACCTTCGACGGGTGAACATTTTCAAAGCTGGACTGCTGTCGCCCATACAGAGGACTTGACCTAACCAGTTCTAATGGCAAAACCTTTCTCTCGAAGCCTCCTAACGGCGACTTTTTTATCGTCTATGCTACTGCACCATATGGCGGGAGAGGAATTATGTGCTACACTGAAAGTTTGGTTCTCGTCGCGAGATATGGAAACCAATCTGGGTGAAGCCTTGGGTCATGGCTAAAAGAGAAGGAGTATTATTACTGGAGCGACGCCGTATGCGATTTAAGAGTTCACTAAGATCTTAATGCAATGTTTGTTTACGTGAGATGCGGCTGAGAGCTCCTAGAGCTGCTAGATCAAATTATTTTTTTGGAAGGAACCAAATGGGGTACCAGTCCCCGGTGCAAGTTAAAGAACTGAAGAGCTTACGAGATGGAACACCATCGATTCTACGTTCATTAATCGAGGTGTTTTTTTTTTTTTTTTGGATAGAATCTTCGACTGCATCATTATTTAGTTCTTAGTATCTTTAAGTTTATCATGGCACGATAACGGTCGCCATTGACGGTAACGTTCTCACCGGCAACATTTTTGAAAAAATATGAACCGATGATTCCACTCTCTTCAGATGGCTCTTCGTCCTAAATGCGGCAATTTTGCTTGTTTACATACCCATTGAGCCAGAAATGGGCCTCATAGCTGAAAAAAATTTGGCTCAAAAACGTCGGATCTTCTTGGAACTTCTCAAGAGCTCATAGAGCGAAGCGATGTCGCTTGCGAAGGTCGAGCGGCTTCAGTTCTTGCACAAGCTGTATTTTGTACGCTTTCAATTTAAGATTTCAACGTAAAATGCGTCAGTCCGAGTCGCTGCGAACCGCGCTGAATCGACTCTTCACGGTCTTCGTGTACACCCTCAGCTATGGCCGCTATATTTTCTTCACTGCGAGCTGGGCGTGGTCTAATCGGTCGAATATTATCCAATAATGAATGCTGGGTCTCAAGATGGGTGATGGATGGTGTTGCGAATAGTATGCTCAGTAGACCGATTATGTTGATCATAAGTTGAGCGAAGCGCGCGAAACACATTCGTTACAGAGTGAAATTTCGTAATAAATTTGAATGATTTGCAAACGTTGTTCAGGCGTAAGTCTTTCCATGATGAGATGCCAAAGAATATTGGACAAAAATAACACGACTCATGCGGGAACTGTCAAAACAGAGCTATTGGAAAAAGTACCTCTACTTGGATCTCACTTTCTCTTCCGTGAACTGATGCTACCACAAAGGCTACAACCCCACCTTCCTACCTAACTATCCACTTACTGTCCGCGTATTAATTAAATGTTGTCAGTTCAATCATTTTCGAGTATAAATATCTCGAATTCGTTCGTATCAACGTATGCATTCAAGTAAAGCCGCAAATCAAATAAATAATGACAGCCTTTGATTGAGTGTGCGTGTGAGTGTGCGTGGGTATGTGTAGTAAAAATGTGTAATATTAATGCCACTTAATCACTTGTGCAAATACAGAAAACATTGCTGCATAATGAATATGTTTCTACTTACATGCATACATACATACATACATACATCCATACATACATACATACATACGCGTATGGACATATGGACATAGAGTAGTGTGCGCAAGGCCATATTTGCACAGTTGTTTTTGAAAAGAATGCAGTGAGGCATGAACAATCTTGACTGCTGAACTAAAAAGCTAAAGCGAAGCAGCACATACATATAAGCACATGTAAAACACCCACACACACACAGACACACACACACACACGTGTATAGCCACAAAAACCATGCAAAACCAGTTGTGGACTCAAAACGCATTTTTTCCAAACAAAAAACAGATCTCGAGAGGAAGGTGACAAGCAAGCAGACGTACACACTCACACACACATATGTACCTACTACACTATAAGTGTTGTTGTAACAAGTTATTGGATTACCCACAAGCAAAACTGTCAACAAACATGTGTTTAACGGTTTCATAAGTATATTTGTGTGCTCTTCACAGCTGAATGAATGCAAAGTGTCACGCCGCAGCTCCCAACACTGCTCTGCTGACAACAACGTCAACGCGGAGCGAAGCGTACCGACAATCAGCAATCAGCTACTTCTGACTAATTGCCGGGTTAGACACCAACATAAGTCGGCGTATTAGTGTTTGGTTGTCAAATTGCCATACTTACGCATAATTTTCACCTGTGAAAGGCAAACACAGCGCGGAGAAGAAGAAGAAGATGAAGAAGAAGAAGCGGAAGAGGAGGAGAAAGAGTTGGAAATAAATGGAAATAGAAAAGCGTAAAGTTGCGACGCTGGGAAGATGTACGAGTAGTTGAGCTTTGTAGCCATTCAAGCACTATTGCCTCATACCCGCCAGAAACATACATATGTACACAAACATACTGAGTGTTTGTAAAACATACACACACACACACACAACCACCCACAAAAAGTAAGCGAAGCGCCAAAGCGCAAACAAACCGAATAAACAAAAAAAAAAAAAAAGTTCAACAAAATAACGAATTGACAAGTGTATTTACAGTTGTTTCAGTGTGTGTGTGTGTGTGTGTGTGTGTGTGCTTTACCTTTATGTACCTATAATACTTATTAACACACATGATGCAGTACACGCAGTATTAATTTATCTTTACGTATGTGTATGTGTTCTCAAACCCAACCATTTGTGTGTGTGTGTGGCAAGCGTCAACAATTAGGCCTTGCAACGTTCAATATTCAAGTATTAAAGTGGATTAGGTTGTTGTGTCAACTGGTTGGTGTTGTTTGCTGAATGTGTTGGCATTACGGCCTTTCCCAGCTCCACCATTTTTTTGTTCTTCACACATTCCAGGTGGTACTGCATGGATAGATACATACTATTCATCTGCTGCGGAAATTTCCATTAGACGGCCTAAGTGGGTACTAGTTACAAATGTAACTGATGTATTATTTGTACAACCAAATGAGATTCAAAAGCTGCCATTTCATCTAGAAAAAAAACAACGATTTGGTGTGGTTGTGCGACGGTGGAATCATCGGTCCATATTTCTTCAAAAATGATGCCGCTGAAAACGTAACCGTCATTGGCGACCGTCATTGTGCCATCATAACCGACTATTTGATGCCTGAGATTGAAGCTCGTAATCTCCCCGACATTTGGTTTCAACAAGACGGCGCCTTTCCCACACATCGCATCAATCAATGAATTTATTGAGATAACACTTTGGTGAGCAGATAATTTCACGTATTGGGCCGGTCGATTGGCCACAAAGATCGTGTGATATCACATCGTTAGACCTTTTGCTGTGGGGCTATGTAAAATCTAAAGTCTATGCGGACAATCCTGCTGCGATTCAGGCCTTGGAGCAAAACATCACGCGTGTCATTAGCCAGCTCCCAGTCGAAATGATCGAACGAGTCATCGAAAATTGGTCTCAATGGATGGATTATCTGAGATGTAGCCGCGGCCAACATTTGAAAGAGATAATCTGCAAAAAAATAAATGTCAAAAATGTTCTTTCGAATGATAATAAAAATTCACCATTAAATTTGAATTTTCTGTTTTTTTCTTTCAAAAAGGAGGGAACCTCGAAACGGATCATCCATTCCCTGAGGAAAAGTGAGGAACAAGATTTCCTAGCGCTTCTCTCCCCTACATATGTAATAAATAATGTATTTCAGTGGGTCATTTACCTTGGTGTCTTGCAAGAAAAGCGATTTGAAGATTTCAAAAACCGCTTCAGCTCAGTGAGAATAACATTACCTCCTCATCATCACTTCTGCAGGTTCTGCAACATTTTTTTAAAGTAGGACTGCACACTGTCCCATAGAGCAATAAACAACCCAATTATCCTATAAGTTTCCTTCTTTTTTTAGAGAGTGTAACCCATATGATCTCATCGTATTCCATTAGATTAGACCGGGTTTGTCTAGACTTTTGACGAACCGAGTTCTGTTCACACAGTGAAGGTTCTCATCAGTAAATATTTCTAAATTAATATCCTTTATCCGGGAAAAATATGCTGGTTTTGTCCTATAACTCAGCTCTATGCTCATTTGAGCAACTAATAGATAACCTCTGCTCCTCAGTTAGAAAAAGTCAGTTCAACAGGCTTATAGAGCTATTATTTTTGCCTGAGAGCATATGTCTCTGTCTGATGCATATTTCAGCTAAGCTGGAGAATTATAAGCGAGACCCAAGAACGAATTTCAGGATCACTCTACATATTATGGGTTCAAGAATTTACCCGCGTTAAGGCATGCCTGCCATTCTAAAGAGAGGCGACTGAAATCCAATTGTTCACGCGTCAGTCTGGTCTTAATACCTGAACAAACAGGCTTTTTATCCAGGTAAGGACTGGAAAACCCCATATTTTCACCCAAAATCATTTTGGTGCATATTTTTGCAGTCACTATAACAACAACAACGAATTTCACGAGATAACACGTACCCTTACATTCCCTTCAAGATTTCAGATGACTGTCTGTATATTTCTATCCCATCAGACAGATTATCATAGTTACTTACAGATTATTCTCTCAGGGGTCAGTATCTTAAGCGATCCGGGTACTCGAACCTAAAATGGAAGGTCATGGTTCTGTAACCTCCAAAATTACAGAATTTTTTTTTCTAATGGCGCTCACTCCTCGGTGGTAACTCTGCTAGCGTATTTATGAAATGACTTAAAAAGGGTTCTCTTCAAAATCCATCAGTCGTTAGGAGAGACTCAGTGAGTTGAAAGAATTTTTTTTTCGATTGACATAAATTTGGAGTTAAGTTTCTGGGAAGCGTAAAGAGTTCAACTAACAAAAACCTAACCTCACATTCCACATAATCCCAAGACAATACTAAAGGGTGTTTTTTATAGAGGTATAGCACTTTAAGTTGGCATTACTTTTCAAGATGGCGACCGATTTAACAGGTGTCAAGTGATTTATTCTCAGTTTGGTTTGGCAATTCATCATGAATAGGCACTACGTCCAATGACACGGACCAATGATTCCACCAGCCCATAAAGCGCAGCAAACAGTCAGTTTTTCTGGATGTAACGGTGTTTCAACATACACTTGAGGATTACCTTCACTCCAAATGTGGCAGTTTTGTTTGTTGACGTAGCCATTCAACCAGAAGTGCGCTTCATCGCTAAACATCGCTAAGATGGACGTAGTGTGCGATACGTTTTCCAACTTAAAGTTCTATATCTCTATAAAAAACACCCTATATAAATACCAAAACTTAGTGTTAAACTAGAAGTTCTGAGAAGAAATTCATATGTCACATATACATAGGTATTAGGCGTGAAGGTATGTCTCTGATAGATAGTTTTCCACTTAAAAAAAGAGTTAGTCGCTTGTCTGCCTGTCAGCGCCTGAGAATATATCCATATCACTTTGCAACACCTACTCAACGCACACTTAACACACGTGCTGCAGTCGATTGTGTTGGGAAATTTTATCGCACAATACATAATTGTTGTTGATTTAAGCATTTTTTAATTTTTTTATTCCCTTTTTTCTTGAAATTTTTTCTTAAAAATTTTTTTTTTTCGAAAACTTTATGATCGCATAGTTTTCTCACCCTACATTAAGAGCGCTTTGCACTAACGGTATTTGCGCCACTTCCTTTGCGCTTACGTAAATACAAACATATCTGCAGTTAAGTAAAAATGTTTAAGTAATAATCTTTTGTATGTATGTGTATGTGTGTGTATGTGAGTTTGTTTGTGTGTGTGTCTGTAATTATGCGCTGGGAAAATTGCTCGAATGCAAATAAAGTCAATGAATGCATAAATGTTAATATTTCTTTCGTTGTTTTGTAATTTTTGTAAACAAAAATGTATTTATGTGCAATGTACGTCTGTGCACTTAACCGCAGTAAATACAGCGAGTGAATGTATTAAGTAAAAGCGAATTAATTAATTTTGTGCAATTTAATTACAAGCAATTTGAATATCATTTTCAGATTTTTTTTTGCTTTTAATTGTGGCTTGTGAAAAGGAAATTAATTTTCATAAATATGTGTATGTGAGTATGTGGATTTTGGCTTTGATGTTTTTCGAGTGCTGTCATTAATGAGAAAAATTGCTCAATTGAGTTGGATTTGATTTTTTATTTATAAATTTGGAAATTAAGTAATTTCTGCTGCAAGAAAAACATAATTTTTTCTACAACGAACTGAGCAGTAAAAATACACTTGGAAGGTAAAAATTTTGAAAATAAATTGTTAATAAAACATTTAAAAATAACAAAAACACTAATAAGGGGTTAGAACTTGTCATAATTTTACAAAAAGAAATTTTTTTTTTTTTAATAAAATAGAAAAAAAATCGATGATAATGTTTGAAATGAATCCTACAGACACTTTTCCAGTTATTCGACAATTAACTAAGAACTCTCGAGCGCTCAAGAAAGCTCGGTAGCTAGTTACCAACGACAATGTAAAATTTGAAAACTGAAAACAATGTTTTTTCCAGAACTAGTGACCGTAAACCGCTCAGTAGATTTCAATATAAGTTATAAAATTTTGGAAATCTCAAAAAAAAAAAAAATAGTGCCTTATCGATGGACTTTCTAACACTCAGCTGTACTTTGTACACAGTTTATGTCAATTTTATTCTATTAACGATTATATATCCCTGCGTCAACCTGTCTGTGAGCACGATAACCCAAGTACGGATTGAGTTATTTTGATGAAGCTTGGTTAAAGCATTATTTGAGTCAAAAGGTTGAGATCGGACCTAGTTCACGCCCACCACTAATAATTGGATAATTAAAAAAAAAAAAAAAGCAAAATGTTATGCTCAGTAAGCAATATCGGCTAGGATGTTACCTATCATCCATCTACTACCTATAGAAGCCGAACCATCACATGGGCACATCAGAAAGGGAGTACTCAACTTAAAGCACTCATTTTGGCAGCACAGAACAGAACCGCTGGACAGTACGACATACCAACAGGACCTAAACTTCATTCACAGAGAGTCAGTCAACACCTTAGAAAACTCCCTCTTTGAACGAAATCCAACCACCACCTATAGCAGATGAAGAGCTGCAGCTGTCTCTCACTAGACCCCCGCAATACTGGCAGCGATAAGCCCTAAATAGTGTAGTAGACTCAACTCTTATCCAGACAGGACACCTACATACTTAATGTATGTTCTGCATACAAAGAGTCCACGGGCGATACTATCTTAACCCAAGTCATCTAATACTCGAAAGAGCAGGGCTGTATTTTGACATCAGTCACATTCAACTGTCAGACCAAACATGTTTTGTTTTAGTTAAAATCCAGGCATTTATGAAAATAGATCACATACCAACCGCAAAACGCCATAAAGTTGTTGAAACCTACCACAAATACGGTTATTTAAACGTGGCCACATTTCGTGCCTTATGAGGAGATTATGATGCACATAATCGTCCAACTACTCAAGCAATTGGTAAAATTTTAAGGAAATTTGAAGAGATTGGATGGGTTTTAGATATTGTAAGGCCTTTGCATTATCGTTTTGCTCGTTCCACCTCAAATATTGGTGTTGTAAGTGTGGCCGAAGACGAATGCGAGTGTGTCTATTTTTTGACGTTCTCAAAAGCTGGGACTTTTTTACAGCACATTATGGTGTGTTTTCAACGTGGACTTACACCTACATCCATATAAAGTGCAGCTCACACAACAATTAAGCCAGCTGAACATTCAAAATATCGTTACAATACGTCGATCGAGTGCTAGAACAACAAGCAGTAGACCCTGATTTTTCCAACAACAATTTTCTTCAGCGCCAAGGCACAATTCCCGCTCGGTGAATACGTAAATTGTCGAGTTTAGGGCTCCGAGAATCCTCAAAAAATTTAAAAGAGGCCATTACATCAACAACAAAGAGCTAACTGTTTGGTGCGCTCTTTGGTCTTCTTTGAAAACGACAACGGCGACACTACCTTTGACAATTCGGAGCGTTGCAGTCGTATGATAACTGACTTTCTTTGGTCTGCAATTGAAGAGCACGGCATAGACAATATGTGGTTCCAACATGATGGTGTCACATGCCACACAACACAACGGGATTTTGGCTTCATAGCGAGAGAAATTTCCCGGCCACTTAACCTTTCGTCTTGGCGATGTCAATTGGCCACCGAGATCGTGCGATTTGATATCGTTGAACTCTTTCTTTTTTTTTGTGGGCCTTTCGTGTAAGCCGTGTTTAACTCTAGAGCACCTGAAAACTAATATTCGTCAAGTTATGGCTGAAAAACCGCCTAATATGTGCAAAAAAGTGGTCGAAAATTACCTCAAGCGAATTGAAATTTTACGAAAAACTCACGAGACGTTCATTTGAGGAATACAGTGTTGGGCATAAAGTACCAAGGTTCAAATTTTCTTGGAGGAATTTCATCAAAAAAATTATTTTAAATTCATTTTATTTACGTTTATTATGCAGAACCGATAGAATAAGGCACCGCTAAGCTCAAGCTGCTGTGCCAATTGCCCCTTATATGAATATTTTTCTTAATTTTTTTTTTTTGATTTAATGTATTAGTTAATTTTTTTTTAATTTTTATTAAAGGTTTTGAACAAAAAAAAAAAAAAAAAAAAAAAAAAAAAAAAAAAAAAAATAAAAAATAAAAAATAAAAAATTGGAAACAGCTTTCACTGCTTTCAACGTAATATATTGAGTGTTCGCTTTAAATTCTTGCTCGCAGATTGAATGAATCAACATCTGTAGACATATATGTGTGTATTTACATATGCACAAGTATGCGTATGTATATATATTAGGTCAGCAAACGGAAATGAATTTTAATATCGACCTTTAACTGTCATTTTCTCTAGCTTATTGAGTGCTTTAAGCTTTTAGCCAAATTTATGTGAGTATGTATCAGCGTGTGTGTGTGCGTGTGTGTGTGTAAGTTTAAACTATTATTTTGTAAATAGTAAATTTGTTAACTTCGTAAATAAATATTGACATGGACACGCACATTAACATACAAACACACACATATACACACTGGCACGCAAATGACTTTCAACTCATTTGAGTTTGCGTGTTCACATACCCGCACACACACACACACACACACACACGCGAGTACCACATTTATTTAACTGCCAATCACTCACTCACTTCATAGCTGTGTGAAATGTGACAGAAATTATTTAATAAGCGACTTGAAAAAAGCGGGAAAAAATTTATTATTTACCAAAAAAGCGAAAACCACAAAAAATAAACAGCAATAGAAGGGGGTGGGGAAAAAGAGAAAAGTTGAAAGTTTGAAAAAAAAAAAGCTAACAAGCTGAAAAGCTGAAAAGCCAATAATAGTTATGAGTGTGGCACAGAAAGCAATTACATATGTACATACAAATGTATTTTTGTTGTAATTTTATGTCGAAAAAAAGCTAAAATAAGCGAAAAAAAAGCGAAAAAAATTTAAAACGCAGTCAACAATAGAGTTGTTAACCGCAAAAGCTATGCGCGCTCAACGAAAAAAAAATTCCAAAAAATTAAATAAAATAAAATAATAAAAATATGTATGCGTGTGTATAAATAACAACAAAAAGCACAACTAAAATGCAACATGCAAGCCAAAATTGCGGTTGAGTGAAAAATTTTTCACTACTTTTTCTGGCTGTTGCCTCACAGCATAGCACTAGATACGACGCGCGCATATGCATACATAAGCACATGCATGTAACAGTGTGTTGTGTATTTCTTGAAAATTTCATATTTTTTCGAATTTTTTCTTAATTTTTTTTTTTTTTTTTTTTTTTTTTTTTTGTAATTTGACTCGACACTTAAGCGGAAAAGCCATAAAATTACGTGCCCACCAGACAATACGACGCAAAAGCCATGCCAATAACAGTATATGTATGTAAGTGGCAAAGACAATAGACACACATACATACATATGTACGCGTATAAGAACCACAAACAAATAATTTTTTCAAACTTTTTTCAGCGTTTTTTTTTAGTTAGAAGGAGAAGAAGAAAAAATAATAATAATTTTATTGGTGTTGGACGGTTAAGTAAGCAATTGGTATAAATTGAATATTTGTAAGTGGAAAAACCAAAAAAAAACTTTAAACTCAAAACGCAAAACAAAGAATAGAAAAAAAGAGAAAAAGACCCACAGGAAAACCACAACTTTTATTTTGTTTATTTGGCGCTCGAAAGTTTTCTTCATCAATTTCCGGTCGCAAGTAATTACTGCTGGAGTTGATATTTTTAATAAAGACACTTGCATGTTATTGCTTTAAGTAGGCATAGACAAATTTAAATTTTCTTTCTACATTAATGTAAGTACACTTATGTGTATGTATGTTGGTTGTCATGCAGCATGCAATTAGTAAAGGAAGTTCACACATGCGGGGGACACACGCACTCGAACCACCCATTAAATGTGATCAGGCACACACTCACATTTATATATATATACATGTTTATTTTATACGCACTAATAAAAATACAGTCAAGTGCAAAAAAATTGGTTTAAACGACCATCTGTCGACCGATTTTTCACATTTGAAATTCTGGCTTATAAAACCGTCGAAAAATAAGCTAAGAACGTGAAAGTTGGTATGCAACACATACATAATGAACTTTATTTCAGTACTGAAAAACATCGAATTCGAACGCTTATAACATATAGTCCCCCACACAACCGATTTGTTCAAATATAAGGTTTTGAGTAAAAAAAATCCACTAAAAAGGCAACTAGGAGCATGAAATTTGCTATACTACAGACGTAAGTTGATATTGACACTAAAAAACATCGATGTCGAATTTTAAAATTAGCAAAAATTTTAAAAATTTATGAAAGATATAAAGACTTCGGCATGGACATGAAGACACCCGTTCTTTCTTGTTATTTTTTTTTTATTACTTCTAAAATAACAGTTCAATTGGAAAGCTCCCGGCTTGACACATAGACGGCGCCGCTGGAATTATTTAAGTAATAATTTTTATTTAGCCCTAACCTTCAAAACAAGCGTGTATAAATTTGACAGCTGTCGGATCATTAGTTTGTGAAATTAGTTGAAAAAATTAATAAAAATGAAAAATTCGCTTAATGGCGAATTTCCGGACACTGACATGGTGAAATGAGCACCGAAGACGGTGAACGCAGAGGACGATGAAAATAGTTTTTTACTGACGAAAACATTAAAAAAATGCACAAAATGATTTTGAATGAGCGTAAATTGAAATTGAATGCAATAGCAGGCACTCTAAAAATATCAGCTGAACATGTACAGTATATTATTCACGAATATTTGGGTATGAGAAAGCTCTGTGCAAAGTGGGTGTCACGCGAGCTCACTTTTGACCAAAAACAACGACGAGTTGAAGATCCCGAGCAGTGTTTGGAGTTACTCAAGCGCAATAAATCCAAGTTTTTTGCATCGATATGTGACAACGAATTAAACATGGTTCCATCAGTTCACTCCGAAGTCCAATCGAGAGTCATCCGAGTGGACTGCACATCCTTGAATTCACGCCAAAGCGTGGAAAAACGCAACAGTCGGCTGGCAAAATTATGGCGTCTGTATTTTGTGGTGCGCATGGAATAATTTTCAGCAACAAGTCAGTGAAATCGATGGCAAAAATCGATGAATTGGTCTCCGAATTGCTTCCACATCCACTATATTCTTCAGATCTGGTCTCCAGCGACTATTTCCTGTTCTCAGGTCTCTCTCAGAGAATGCTGACTAAAAAGAAGTTTTCGTCGAATGAAGCAAAGGACAAAACCTACTCCAAAAATCGTATCGAAAAGTTGGAGGGCCGCTATAATCAGCCTATCACCTTAAAAGGAACTGTGTAGAATAAAAAAAAAGAAGTTTTGCCGAAAAAAAAGTGTTTTACTATGATAGGCCGGGAACTTATCAATTGACATGTTAAATATAATATAAATAAATAATTTTCCTCTTCAATAATCATTCATACATTCTTTTTGCTCATCACTGTAGCTATACACATCCTCTAAATGCTTTTACCAACCCACTCAAAATCAGTTGTTTCAAGCGCCTCTTCAATTAAATATTTTTTTCTAACCTTTTTTCCCCGGTTGCGCCTTTCTGCTTCTACTTGTTCTTTTTGGCTTATGCACTTTACTGCTGTACATTATGCATGTTAGAAGTTTTTAAATTTTTTAGTTTTTTTTTTGCTTTTTAAATTTCTTCCACTTCCACTTTGCATTCAATTAATTGAATTGACGCTTGTCAAATGCCAAAGAGCATATAATATATACAAATAACAATAACAACAATGCATGCATGCTCAATTTTTAAGTTCTTAAATGCTATATATGTACTTGAATGTGTGATAAAATCTTTTTTATAATTTATGAATATTTCTACAAACCAATAAATGCTGGTCATACGCTTCCGTCGTGTGAGGGAAGGAATGCATTTGGAAGAATTTTGTGCTGTGTTGGCTTGTCCGTTGGCAGCAACAAGTGTCTGACTTTTTTTTTTTGTTCCGGGTTTCACTTGTTCCGATAGACCATTAGTGCGCTCCAACGAAAATTTATGCTTCATTAATTATGCAGCGGACAGAGAAGGAGGGAGTAGTTAGTGTGTGGCTTTAAAATTACAACAGTTAAAAACAGTAAGTAAAAACATTTAAAATTACAACAGTAATTTTGTGCATTAAAATATATTAGTAAGAGGTATGGGATCCTACAAATCCAAATGAGATGAAGCAATCGATTTGCTGCCCGAAATGAAAGTATTCTTGATTACGAAATTCTTGATCTCTAGTAAGACTTAGAAACAAGGAAAGAGAAAGAAACAGGAGAGAGTTATATCAAAATCCTGTTATGGAGCAAATTTGAGTGAATGAAAGAATAAATATGCAAAAACGTCTAGGGTTGAGGAAGGAATCCAATTCGAATTGTATTGCCTCTTTTCAAATGTAGAAAAATTGAGTATGACTAGCTGAAGCTTCAGATTTGTGATCTGGCCAGAAACTATTCTAAAAATTCTTAGAAAAATTTTATATTTTGTTTAGTGATCCTCTCTTTTGCTCTCTCTGTCTTGCCCACTCTTACACACTCTTTTACTACTACAATACTTCTACTTCTACTACTACTTTTACTACTACTTCTACTTCTACTTCTACTTCTACTTCTACTTCCACTTCCATTTCCACTTCCACTTCCACTTCGACTTCTACTTCTACTTCTACTTCTAATTCTACTTCTACTTCTACTTCTACTTCTACTTCTCCTTCTACTTCTACTTCTACTTCTACTTCTACTTCTACTTCTACTCCCACTTTCACTTTCACTTCCACTTCCACTTCCACTTCCACTTCTACTTCTACTTCCAATTCTACTTCTTCTACTTCTACTTCCACTTCTACTTCCACTTCCACTTCCACTTCTACTTCGACTTCTATTTCTACTTCTACTTCTACTTCTACTTCTACTTCTACTTCCACTTCCATTTCCACTTCCACTTCCACTTCTACTTCGACTTCTATTTCTACTTCTACTTCCACTTCTACTACTACTACTACTACTACTACTGCTTGCTGCTGCTACTAATATTCATACTACTTTTCCAATTTCTTTCTTATCAGAACTAGACAAACAAACTAAGTAAGTAGTCGGTGAAGTTTTTTTTGAATTACCAAGTCCAGTTTTGTAAAATATATTAAATGACTTTGATTTCTTGGTACATAAAATAATTAATTTATGGACTTTCTTATCAAAAAAAAAAAAAAAAAAAAAAAATTCGACAAAATTAATTTTTTACAAAACATTGACTTGACAACTTCAACAACCACGATTAAGACTTCAATTATCACCTATTAAAGTGATTGATTTATTAACAAACATACAGCAAAGATATATTTTCATACATACATTGTCAGTACAAACATAGATATCTAAATATTCAGTGACACACACGCTGTGACTGCATTCTAGCACAGGAAATCACACTTCCATTTCCATGCCCATTTATGTAGTGTAAATATATACATATCTTTGTAAGTATTAAATATGTTGACTCATAGATTTTGGGTTTATCAAAAAAAAAAAAAAAAAAAAAAAATACAAAAAAATGTAAATAAATAAAATTGAAATAGATAAGGCAGCGAGCGTATTATCTTGATTTCAAGCAGACTGCTGGACGTCCAAATAGTTTTTGGTGCTGAAAAGGCAAATGTAGTACCAAAGACACTTTTCCCCACCTTTCGTTCACTACCTTTCCTTTTCTATTTACTTCAAAACCTTTTCTCAACATTATAAACTCTTTTCCCTCATTTTCCAGGAAAATCATAACCAAAGTTTTTACTTTTCCCGATTTTTACTATTTATTAGCATTTCTTAATATTTATTTATTGAAATTTTATTGCCTCAAACAAAAAAAGTTCACTTTAATCTTTCCCCGCAAAATGTTGCACCTTTGACTTTTGCCTTATTTTAAAATATCAATTTGTATATTCTACGCATCCGTTTGTAATAAAATTTTTAGAGTTTATTACTAGTCAATTACAACAGCTGTCAGCTGTCATTTTATGCGTTGCATGCCAACAGGGTGTGTGTCCACGAATGATCTACGCTGCGCATACATAGCTGGGTCTCACACCAAGCCACTTGCTATTGCATTCGGGAGCACATAGTCGTATTATAATAATTGTTTATTAATAATTATTTTTATTTGATTAAATTTATTGTGCAATCTGTTTCCCTGTATGTCACGTACGATTTTATAAACAGTTCGGTTTAATAGATTTATATGCTCCTCGCTTTTATGTTGTTCTATTTTATTACACTGATTTTAATAGCTATTGAATTTTTATATTAATTTGTTGGTAGTTTCTGACAAAATTATATTTTTCGTACCTGACTGGAATTAATTGATTAAAAACATATATTTTTTTTACTTAATAAAAAACTGTATCTTTGTCTTTTAATAAAAATAATTAAATTATTTTATTTTATAATTAAAATCATAAAAAAAAATATTCGTTAAAGTAACCGAAAATCGTCTCAGCGGTTATACCACACCATCCATATATAGAGGGTGACTCAAGTAGTGATGCCTTTTCCAATAGCATTTTTTTGACAGATCACGCGTGCGTGGCGTCAAGCTGTGATGTTTTTTTTTTTTTTTTTTGTTCGGCATTGTTTGGCATTTTATAATGGAAGGATTCACGCCTGAACAACATTTACAAAACATTCAATTTTATTAAGAAAATTCACGTTCTCTGAAAAATGCGTTTCGCGCGCTTCGCTCAACTTGTGATCAACACAATCGGCCTACTGAGCGTACTATTCGCCACACTACCACCCATCTTGAGACCCAGCAATCATGATTAGATAATATTTGACTGAATAGACCACGTTCAGCACGCAGTGAAGAAAATATAGCGGACGTAGGTGAGAGTGTACACGTGGAGACCGTGGAGAGTCGATTTGGCGCCGCTCGCAGCAACTCGGACTGACGAATGGAACGACTTGGCGCATTTTACGTCGAGATCTTGAATTGAAAGCGTACAAAATACAGTTTGTGCAAGAACTGAAGCCGCTCGACCTTCGGAAGCGATATTGCTCTGCTCTATGGGCTCTTGAAAAGTTCCAAAAAGATCTGACGTTTTCGAGCCAATTTTTGTTCAACGATGAGGCCCATTTTTGGCTCGATGGGTAAGTAAACAAGCAAAATTGCCGCATTTGGGTCGAAAAGCAACCTGAAAAGATTCAAGAGCTGCCATTTCATCCAGAAAAATAACGGTTTGGCTTGGTTTGTGGGCCGGTAGAATCATCGGTCCATATTTCTTCAAAATGGCGACCGTTATCGCGCCATGATAATCGCCTATTTGATGCCCGAAATTGACGCCCGTGATCTCCGCGACATTTGGTTTCAATAAGACGGCGTCGCTTCCCACATATCGCATCAATCAATGAATTTATTGCGAGAATACTTCGGTGAGCAGATAATTTCACGTTTTGGGCCGCTCGATTGGCCACCAACATCGTGTGATATCACACCGTTAGACTTTTTCCTGTGGGGTTATGTAAAGTCTAAAGTCTATGCAGAGAAACCAACTTTGATTCAGGGCTTCGAGCAAAACGCGTGTCATTCGCCATTTACCGGTCGAAATACTCGAACGAGTCATCGAAAATTGGACTCAACGAATGGACCATCTGAGACGTAGACGTGGCCTACATTTGAAAGAGAAAATCTTCAAAAAATAAATGCCAAAGAATATTTGCTCGAATGATAGTAAAGATTCTCCATTAAATTTGAATTTTCTGTGTTTTTTTCTTTAAAAAGTAGGGAACCTTGAAATTGCTCACCCGTTATATATAAATACGGTAGGTCATAGTCTAAAATTCATCTTTCTGTCCCGTGTGAATGTCAGAATTGTTCTTGTATTTTTTTTTTTCAACGATACTTGAACCAACCTTAGCTGTATAAAGAGCTGTCTAAAGACTGTAAGCCATATTTTGAAGATATACATTTTGAGAATATAATATTTTTTGATAGTTTGAGCGCAGTTGATTGATAAAGAAAACATCCACAGGTATTTTTGAAAAACTTTCAATGTGAAAATTGCAGTTTTTTAGTTTTATTTACAAAAGTTGAAGAAAATACCAGCAAAAGCTCAAAAGCGGCAAACTTCGCCCAGGAAATATGCCGCTCATTACATATTTGCCAAGTAAATATTGAGCGAATGCGTTTCTTTGGAAAAATCAATATGTATATAACAATGTACAAGAATAAATAAATGCAGATAACAATGTGTTAATCGAGTATTTAAAGTTGAAAAAGTTAAATATGCGAAGAAGATATCACAAACTTAGTTTGGTGAGTGCGCAAGAAAATTTTGCAAAGTGCTTGAGGGCAAGAATGGATAGAGTTTGTTGTTGCAGGTTGATAATCAATAAGAAAATTAAAGCCTCATGGACTAATTTGTAAAAAATCAGAGAGAAAAATCAACAACAATGAAATGCAACCCCACTAATTTATGTGGAAGTGTGTGAGAAATTTTATCTTTTGATTTATCATCATCCAGCACCTACGTACCACTGCTGGCTGATGCGCATCAACACTTCAACTTCACTTCACTCATTTTTGCTCATTATAATTGAATGCATACGCTTAGAAGCAAATGCCAGTGTTTGGAGTTGTTTTTGTTGTTGTTGTTGTTGTTGTTGTTGTTTATTTGTTATTATTGTTGCTGTTGTTGTTATTGTTTTTGTTGTTGTCGTTGTTGCTGTTGTTGCTGTTACTGCTGTTGTTGTTATTGTTGTTGGCGTTGTTGTTGGTGTTGTTATTTTCACATACAGCATGTTTAATTGGAGGCAGTGGTGCGCGCTCATACAAACACATTCACTGACAGACATATTGAAATGCATAAATGTTTTTATGATTATCAAAGGCAGCAGTAGCTGTTATTGTTGTTGTTGTTGCTGGAGCTATCGTCAGAGCTGGTATGCGCGAGTCTTCATATGCGCTCATCAAATGCCCACAACACACATTTCGCTGCATACAAGCCACTTAACGCTAACGTCAGATTCATATACACCCATGCGCATATGTACGAGTATGTACGAGTATGTGCGTGTGTATATGCACTTTTAATTACATCTATGCCTTTACATGCCTGAAAATCATCGCTGGAGCATCCGCAAATAACGCATAGCTCATTATCATCAAGCATGCATCATTATGCTTGTTAGGCATACATACGCATTGGCTGTGCTTAATGCGTGCCGATAGCCGATTTTCGCTGTGCAGTTAGCGAGTTAGCCAGGCAGGCAGACAGGCAATCAGTCGGCCAGACGGTCGAGTGCTCCAGTTTACTTTGAGAGATATGACATACTCGTATATATATATATATATGTAGATGCACAGTTATGTTACCGATATGCAATTGATATGTCATATGTTGTTTGTGTACATACATACATACATATATACGAGTATGTGCGTACATACATACAAACAAATATTTCATCATCAACATCATCGTCCATAATGTTTATTTGTTTGTTGGTATTTGCTTTTGTGTTTGCTTATGTTTTTGTTGCAAGTACGAGTATGTATGTATGTATATTTATGCTACAGAGCTCTGCTGTCAGTTGTGTTTGCTATTTTATCTGCTTTCGCTGCTGCGTTTCAGTTTATTTTTAGTGGATTGTTTCACATTTGGTATTTGTTGACGGTTTTGTGACTTTTTCCTTTATTTTTTTTTTGTATAAATTTTTTTCTTCGTCTCTCTCGCTCTCTCTCTCTCACTCACTCACTCTCTCTCTCTCTCACACACTCTCTCATTGGCATTTGTAATGTTTCCTTGTTTTCCTATGCTGCGGTTTTCTTCCTTTTTTTTGTAATTTTACCTCACTTTGTTTATTTAGCTTGTGTTCTCCCCCTTTTTTTTGACTTCAAAATTTTGTTGTTGTTGTTGTTTTTTGTTATTTCATTTTATATGATTTCTTTGTTTTTTGTAGTATTTTGTTATCATATTTGTTCTGGAGTCGCTTATTTTCATTTTATTGCCTGTCAAAGTGGTAAGTATACAAATCCTGCAGACGAGCTGACGTGTTTTTTGAGGCGCACAGTGCTGGCGAAGGATGTTAAAAATTACACAAATTGCGAATATATGAAATAATTGGAGAGATGAAGAGACAACACTTCTCAGAATAAACACTTAAGGTTTTAAAGTTAGGCAATATTTAAAAAAAAATGCTTTGGACTTATTTTATTTTTATTTTTCAGTGGACAAATACCTGTCTTATAGATCTATATATAGCCGAAGCATTTAGCTGAAAGCATGCCATAACTGCCGTAATAGCCGAGCGGTTAGCAGCGCATACTACCGATCAGCAGCACACCCTACGGGTGAGGGGTTCAATAATTTACCCGCGGTGAGGTATGCCTGTCGTAAGAGGCGACTGAAATTCAATAGTTCTCCCGCGACAATCGGGTCTTTATACCGGAATGACACGGAGTATTATTCGTCCAAAGGCTGTCAAGCACCCGAAATATTCACCGAAGCCCAATTTGGGGAATTTTTCTGTGGTTGCAACAAAAAAAAAAAAAAAAAAAAAAAAAAAACACCGACCAACAGCCAAAATTATAGAAAATTATTTTAAATTAAAAAATTATAATAATTTTTCTTATTGCTCTTCGTGTTTATCTCCAAAACGATATAAAAAGCTTCTAATAAAAATCCATCAGCCGTTCAGACAGGTTAGGAGGTGACTTAAAATAAATTGTAGAACCCTTTATTTGTTCGAAAACCATCAACACCACGTCACAACTTCACCATAACTTGGAAAACTAGCATAAACTATGTGTCGGACTCTCTCTCAGAAATAAATCAGAAACCCTAACTGTAGGTTTAGTACTCTTCTCTTCAAAACCGTCTAAGATCCATACTAATTGTTTTACTTTTCAGGTTTTCACAGCCCAACCATTACTATCAAGCAGCAAATATTTCGAGTCGGACACTTATTTTTGGAAGCAATGGCAAACTATAGAAATTTTGAGGTAAAAAAAAAACAATATTTAAGTATTGTTAGTACTCAGTAAAATAAAATTCTAACAAAAATTGCTTTCCCATAAATCAGAGGTGGAATATATTTAAACAATTATTTTATATTTGGGAATTTTCAACCCTCTGCATCTCTTGAATTGCTTTATTAGCTTAAATTTATACAAAATCTCCTTAAGTATTCCCGAAATTAGTTCAAAGGCTTTAAGCTTGAATGAACTAATGGATGTTTGTGCCCATTAACAATTATATTTTCCTAGCCAATATCTCGTAATGTCGTGCATAGTCTATCATCTATGGTATACACCATCGCTAGTACGCAAAGGCTCACAAATCGTTTGAAAAACCTTCTTTTTACCGAAAATTGCATTGACTCATCGGATGTCGACGTCGTCCACATTTCTACACACGGCAGGATGCTATTAATGAGTGATTTGCTTGTTGCGACAAGACTTTTTTAGTCCAGTTAGTAGTACGTTTTGATGAGAGTGATTCTGCATTGGATATCCAGACTGTCATTATTATTTGTATTAATGCTATGCTACACATAGGTTTTATCCTTAAATTGTGGCAAAACGCTTTCCTTTCATTAGTTTCTTTAGTTTTGGGAATAGGAAAAAGTCGCAGAGAGCCAAATTTGGTGAATACGGCGGTTGTGGCATGATTACGGTTTTCTTTTTGCCCCAAAAAATCACGAATAAGCATTGATGTGTGAGCTGGTGTATTCTCGTGTTGCTGTTGTATTACTTATTAACTGTATGACCTCTAGGCAGGAACTCATGATGCACCACACCATTGTAGTCCAAGAAAACAGTGAGCAAAACATTCACCTTTTCCTTTGAACATACCTCTTATAACATATATACGAGTATGTAATAAGATATAAGAGACAGATTTAGTATCCATATAAGACCCGATTAATTAGGTCTGCTTCTGAATAGAAAATAGCCGACATGCATATAAACTGTTCGAAAACTTTTTGTTTTGAATATTTCTAGGTAGTCGAGAAGAAATATTGATTTTTGAGTTATTTTCAAATTGCAGGAATATTTCCCAAATTAGTTTCCTTCCCACTGGATTGCCAGATTTCATTACACACAAAAAAAAGCGAGGTCGTCTGAACTCTCTTTCGATCAATTATTCAACATCTTGCAACAGATAGCTTTCATAAATAAATTAAATGCTTTCAGATATAATCTGAAAACGCAATTTTGTATTAATAAAATCATAATTTTAACCAAAATATTTATCGCTAGAATTATGACACGCAATCGTTCCCACCAAACTGAAACAAAAACCAAAATCGAGCAAACAAATCAAAGTAACTGGGAAATAATGGAAAACACAGCTAGAAAAATCGCCAGAAATCCAAATAAAATCAAACTTAAACGCACATAAACCCCCTTTTGATTGAGTACTGAAACCACATTGCACCAATATATTCAGGAAATATATATAAATACATACATACATACGAGTATGTAATACTTTTAATTTGTCCACGTAAATATTTGAGCAAGTACAAGAGCAATTTAGATAAGTACGATTGTTATGGCATATTTGACACCCACTTGAAATGTCGAGCAAATGTCTGTATGTACGAATGACGCTAACAGAAACTTTCCAAATGGCGGAAGAAGAGGGTTCGAAAGGGACAACAAACTAAGCAGCGCATAACGGCACTAAAGTTGCCAGTTGTTGTTGTTGTCCCAGTAGTGGAAGTGAATAGTTTTGAAAGTGACAGCTTAGACGATGGAGCGGAAGACGACGTTGTTGGCGAGGAGTCGCAGGTGTCTATGTTGCAACAGCATTTCGAAAGTGTGTGGCGGCGCGCTGTGGACATGACAAATTTCGAGATGTTAGAGAAGTGTGGGTTGTGCCTGAGTGGCACTTAAAAGTGTTGGCCGGTATTTATGTATGTATGTCCATAGATATGTACATATGAAAGTGCACAAATTGCTTATTGCTACCTATAATATCCACAAATTGCACAGGTTTTTACCATTGCGCATGCACACACACATACACACCTTCATACTTATAGAAATTTCTAGATATTTGTATTAAGTAATCGATCCACTTTAAAGCGTATTGCCCAGTTAAAACACAACAAAAGCAATAAACATAATGTAGCTGCAGCATATCCAAGCAGGCGCTAAAGCACGGTTGGTAAATATATATGTAAATTGTAAGGATTATAGCAAAATATAAAAAAATTAAAAAAATTAAAAATTATTAAAATAAAATTAGATTAAATTAAATTATAAAATAAAATAAAATAATTAAAAAACAATAATAAAAAAAAAAAAAAATAAAAAAAAAAAAAAAAAAAAAAAAAAAAAAAAAAAAAAAAAAAAAAAAAAAAAAAAAAAAAAAAAAAAAAAAAAAAAAAAAAACAAAAAAAAAAAAAAAAAAAAAAAAAAAAAAAAAATAAAAAAATAAAATAAACAAACAATGATATAAAATAAAATAAATTTAAATAAATTAAATTAAATTATATTAAAATAAAATAAAATAAAATAAAATAAAATAAATTTAAATAAACTAAAATAAAATGAAATGTAAAAAAAATAAAATAAAATAAAATAAAATAAAAATTAAAATATAAAATTAAAAAAAATAAAAATTAAAAAGTAAATAAAATAAAACAAAAATAAAAACATAAAATAAAATAAATTTAAATAAATTAAAATAAATTAAAATAAAATAAAATAAAATAAAATAAAATGAAATGTAAAAAAAATAAAATAAAATAAAATTAAAAAAATAAAAAAATAAAAAATAAAAAAATAAAATAAAATAAAAAAAAAGAAATAATATAAAATAAAATAAATTTAAATAAATTAACCAAAATTAAAATAAAATAAAATAAAACGAAGTAAAATATAATAAATTTAAATAAACTATGATAAAATAAAATAAATTAAAACTAACTTAAATTTAGTTAAATAAATTACATTGAAATTAAATAAAAACAAAAAAATAAAAAAATGATATAATAAAATAAAATACATTTGGACTAGTATGGAATTAGTGTAAAGTAGGTTAATACCACTTTTAAACAACTTTTGGTTAAATAAAGAAATGCCACCACTAATGTACTCTTTAAATGCAATCAATGCTCTACCTCAATTTATTTACCAGCATATATGCCTATGAAGGGTTAGCCATTTAGTAGTTTCGAAAGTGACAGTGCCGTATTTTGACATCTGTCAAATTTAACTGTCAAATCAAACATGTTTTGTTTTAGCTAAAAGTCAGGCATTTATGAAAATGCATCGGCTAGCAACAGGACAACGCAATAAAATTGCTGAAACCTACAACAAAATTGGTGAATCAAACTTGGCCACGTTTCGTGCTTTAAGAGAAGAATATGGTGCACATAATCGTTCAACTACTCAAGCAATTGGTGATATCTTAAAGAAATTTGAAGAGACTGGGTCGATTATAGTTAGATTGTAAGGCCTGTGCATCATCGTTTTGCTCGTTCCACCTCAAATATCGCTGCTGCAAGTGAAAGAGTAGCCGAAGACCCGAATGTGTCTGTTTCTCGAAGTTCCCAAGAGCTGGGATTATCTTACGGTACATTATGGCGTATTTTGCACTTGGACTGACACCTAAATCCGTATAAAGACCATTTCACACAACAACTGAAGCCAGCTTACATACCATTCATAACACCGTAACTACGTGCATTGGGTGTTTGAACAACAAACAGCGGACCTCAATGTTTTTTTAAAGCGATGAATGAAAATTTTTTAAAGCGACGAAGCACATTTATTCCTCGCTGGATACACAAAGAGCGAGAATTGTTGCAATTAGTGTTCCGAGAATCCGCAAATAATTGAAGAGAAGCCATTATATCAAAAAAAAAAAAAAAAAAAAAAAAAAAAAACGTTACACTTACTGTCTGGTGCGCTTTTTGGTAGGTAGGTGTGATTGGACCTTACTTCTTTGAAAACTATAACGGCGATACTGTCACTCTCAATTCGGAGCGTTATTGTCATATAACAACCAACCTTTTTGTCCTGTAATTGAAGAACAAGACTTGAACAATGCGTGGCTCCAACAAGATGGTGCCACAACACACGAGCGAATATGACTTTATTGCGACAGAAATTTCCCGGACGCGTGATCTCTCGTCTTGCCGAACTCAATTGGCCACTGAGATCATTCGATTTAACTCCGCTGGACTTATTTTGTGGTGCTACGCGAAAGACTGTGTTTATGAGGATAAACCTTTGACTCTTGAGCACTTGAGAACCAACATTCGTTAAGTTATGGCTGAGATACCGATCAACAAGTGCCAAAAAATGTTCGAAAATTACCTCAAACGGTTCGAAGTTTGCAAAACTTCATGAGGCAGTCTTTCGAATGATGCAGTATTTCGCATATAATGCTAAAGTTCAAACTTTTTTGGAAGAATTTCATGAAAAAAATTATTTTAATTGCATTTCATTTACGTTTATTTTTGGTAACTGCAAAATGGTTAACCCTGTACATTTAAACAAATGCATGAGAATATGGGTTTTTCCATATTTTATAACAAAATAATGCTTTAATTGTTTATATATGTATGCATGTATCATGTACATATGCGTTGTTGAGGTCACTCACAGCTATTAAAGCATACTTTTGTGCGTTGCAATTGTGCAACACTCCTGCATTACATACATATTTACATTCCCACTATGCCTCACGGCCGAAAATCGATAAAATCCAATTATAGAAATTGTATATCGACAATGAACATGGAATTAAATTTCCCACATACACATACACACATATGCTCGTATACTTGCATGCAATTGCATTGTATGCACTTTATTTGTTGTTATACTCGTATGTATGTAACTAAATGTGGAAAATATGCATAAATTATTCTGACAATTTCGCATTCGAGTAGTTTTGTGTGTTAGCAATTAAATTTCATGTCAAATAAATAAATGTAGTGATTAAATATGAGTGTTTTGCGTTTAGAGACAACAATCTCCACTGGCCTTACACTTACTTGTATATATATGTACATACATACATACATGTAGTATATTAATTACCAATAAAATTTTGTGCTAAATGCGTGATTATAAATTATAATATTTCAAATAATAGAAATTAAGTTGAAATTAAACAATCAAAAATCATTGCGGTCAGTCATACAAAAGTTTTGATTTTCAAATTTAATAGTAGAATATTTGTGTGTGTGTGTGTTTCCATTGAATTTATTCAACTTAAGGGTTAGTCAGAATCTTTTGATGTTAAACTCGATTTTTGCATTTTCCCATTGAAATAAAATAAATATAATTGTAAGCTTTACAGGACAATTGGAAAATCCTCGGACTGAAAAATAGATGGCGCTAATATAATAGAAATTCATATAATTTTTCAGTTATTCCTAACCTTCAAAAGACACGTGTATAAATTTGATAGCTGTTGCATCATTATTTTGTGATTTATAGCATTTTGAATGAAGCAAAGGATAAAAATGAATTTCGCGCATTGATAAAATATTCATTTTAGAAGGGAGGAAAATACAGTTGAAGCAAAAACTTAGCTTGATGACGAGTTTCCGGACACTGCCCCAGGAAAATCAACCATCAAGGATTAGTATGCTAAGTTTAGAAAAGGTGATATGAGCACCAAAGACGCTGAACGCAGTAGACGCCCAAAAGAGTTTGTTACCGACGAAAACATATAAAAAAAATCCACAAAATGATTTTCAATAATCGTAAATTGGAATTGAATAAAATAGCAGGAACTCTAAGGATATCAACTGAGCATGTACATCATAACGTTCAAGAATATTTAGGCATGAGCGGGTTCTGTGCAAAGTGATTGCTGCGCGAGTTCACTTATAACCAAAAACGACAACGAGTTGATGCTTCGAAGAGGTGCCTGGGACTGTTCAAGCATAATAAACCCGAATTTTGCGTCGATATTTGACAGAGAACGAAATATGGCCCCAATATTTCACTCCGAAGTCCAATCGACAGTCATCCGAGTGGACTGCACCCCATGAGCCTGCTCCAAAGCGAGAAAAAAAAATGCAACAGTCGGCTGGCAAAGTTATGGCGTATTTATTTTTCGCTTAGAATAATTTTCATTGTCTACCTTGAACAATAAGGACCATCAGCAGCAAATATTACATAGCGCTATTGGATCGTTTGGAGAACGAAATGGCAGAAAAACTGCCGCATTTGAAGTAAAACCAAGTGCTGTCCCACCAAGACAAGTCAGTGAAATCGATGCCAAAAATCCATGAATTTAGCTTCGAATTGCTTCGGCATTCACCGTATTCTCTGTTCGTAGTTCTGTTCCTAAGCGACTATTTTCTGTTCTCAGATCTTAAAACAATGCTCGTTGGGAAGAAATTTTCGCCAAATGAAGATGTGATCACCGCAACTGAGGTGTGTTTTGAAGCAAAGAACAAATCGAACTACAAAAATTGTATCGAAAGGTTCGAGGATCGCTATAATCAGTTTATCACCCTTGATGGGAACTATGTTGAATAAAAATAATGAATTTTGCAAAAAAAAAAAATGTGTTTTACTATTTCAGGACGGGAACTTTACAATTGACCTGTTAAAATAAAATAAAAATGACACAATTTTTGTAATTTAGTTCGAAAAAAAAAATTTCTTCAAAAAAAAAAATTGTGTTTAATAAGTTTTGTTCTAACTTTCATTTCGAATATTTTTGGCCTTTGAAGGCAACGGACACCTGCTTTCTAAACACATTTGTATGTATATAGCGCACTTGCATGCCTCCAGTGGGCAGTCGTATGTACATATGTATATATGGGTATGTATGTATATATAAGTAGGTATGTAATTTGAATAATTTCGTCAGTGTATTGAGTGCTTCGCATGCCAGCAGAACTCATTGGAATTTCATTAGCGTACATATGCAACAATTATTGTAATTTATTATTAATAATTCATACCACTTGAATATGCAATATATTGTCTTGTCCACATACAAACAAACGTACATACTCGTAAATACATACATCTACGTGGCTATGAAGATACTTTGTACGCATAATATCTGGTACTTGCATTTCTACATAAATAAATATCTACAACTTGTGATAAGCCCACTCGACGTTCAACGGCAAGCGAACACAGCAACAACAGAAGCAACAACAACAAAAAATATTTGCGTGTTTTCATACAAAAGTGGCTACAAAAGTCATTACTCACTCACTCGAATTAGTCAAAGAAATAAAATTTATAAGAGAAAAAAAAGTGAAAAAAAAGAAAAAAAATTACAAATTGTAACAAGTCAATAGAAAAGTCCCTAGCCTACCATAGTAAAAACATTTTTTTTTGCAAAATTAATTTTTTTTTAATCAACATAGTTCCCTTCAAGGGTGATACACTGAGCGACTCTTCAACCTGTCTCCGTCCGGATACTATTTTTGTAGTACGATTTGTCCTTTGCTTACCAAAATAGGCCTCAATTTCGGCGATCACCTCTACACTCGACGAAGATTTCTTCCCAACGAGCAAGCTTTTGAGATCTGAGCACAGAAAATAGTCTCTAGTGACCAGACTCAGAGAATACGGAGAGTGCGGAAGCTATTCGAAGCCCAATTTATGGATTTTTGCCATCGATTTCACTGACTTGTTATTTGACGGTGCATTGTCTTGGAGAAACAGTAGTTTATTTTTCTTCAAATGCGGTCGTTTTTCACCTATTTCGTCCTTCAAACGATTCAATAATGCTACGTAATAGACGCTGTTGATGGTCCTTCCTTTTTCAAAGTAGTCAATGAAAATTATTCTATGGACAACCCAAAATGCAGACGCCATAACCTTGCCAGCCGACCGTTTTTCGTTTTTCCACGCTTTGGAGCGGGCTCATAGTGTGCAGTTCACTCGGAGGACTGTCGATTGGACTTCGGAGTGAAATGTTGGAGGCGTGTTTCATCAATTGCTCCATATTGATTCAAAAACTCGGGCTTATTACGGTTGAACATCTCCAAACACTGCTCGGAATCATCAGCTCTTCCTTGTTTTTGGTTAAAAGTGAGCTGGTGCGGCATATACTTTGCAGAGAGCTTTCGGATACACAAATCTTCGTGAATGTTATTATGTACACGTTTTGTGGATTTTTTTTGATGTTTTCGTCGGAGTGTCAGTGTCCGGAAACTCGTCTTTATGCCAAGTTTTTGCTTTAACTGTATTTTTCCCCTTCAAAAGCAATATTTTATCAACGCGTAAAATTCATTTTTATCCAGTTTTTCCACAATAACAAAAGTTGCTTCACTCAAAATGATATAATTCACAAACTAATGATCCGACAGCTGTCAAATTAAAACATACGTCATTTGAAGATTAGAGCTAATTAAAAATAATTAATTAATGAGTTCTAGTAACGCCATCTATGTCTCCGTCCGGAGACTTTTCAATTGATCTGTTATTTTGGCGAAGAGTTTGAATTACTCGCACGGCTGTCGAAACATGCATCAATTTGAGTCTTCTTTATCGTTGTAGGCGCATAATTTGCGCACAGTGTGGATCAAAATTATGTACTTGGAAAAACCTTCGTCAATATTTGAAAGGCTTTCCAGCTAATTTTTTCTTAATTTTTTTATTTTTATATTTCATATAAAAATCACAAATAAATAGATTAAAATTTTTTTTAAATTAATGCCGCTTACATACTTTTCGCCCACACTGTGCATACATTTGTTGGTACAAGTGGGCAGCATTTGTTTTATTTTCTGCTCATCACATGCGTCAACGCGCCTATTTGTGTGTTTACTTACACACACACACGCATGCATATGTGCCTGGTTTGATTCTCTCAATTGTTGTTGTTATTTTTATACGTTTCTGTCTCGTATGTACTTGAGCGTCAATCGATGACACGATTGAGGTGTTTTACTTGCTATGCCAGCCTTTGTGGCAAAGTGTTGAGCATACCTGCCTCGCATTCAAGTACCACTAAATGCACAAACATACTCGTACGTACATACAGGGCGTTCAATGGCAATTCCAAAACCACAATTATGGGTGCGTCACATACAATAATAACAATAATAAAAACGATAACAGTGCCGGGAAGAGCGCCAAAGAAGTTCAGTCAAAGTCAACCAAAAAAAAAGTTTGTAATAAAATTCCCATACAAACACACACACACATATTTAGGGATGCATGCATGTGTTGCACGTTGATTTACACGCATGTGTACGTGTATTTGCCCATAATTCAAAAGGCCAATTGCGTTCAAACGCCGCACCCTGCCACCATTCCATCAGCTTGCAACATAAATAAACTCTTTACAGTTCAACTTTGCCGTGTGCATACGTACGGCTGTGTGTGTGTGTGTGTGTTTATGTGTGTTTGCGGTTTTTGCACGCTCATGTGTGTGGCAAATTGCCCGGCGACGACAACGAAATTGTGTCTTATCAGTAATTCTAAAAATGATATGTTGCTGCCACGCTGCACTACGCCTACACTTGCCACACTTGCCACAATGCTCAGCTTTGGCTCAATGTTCTTTCTCTTTGATTATATATAAGTATACATATATATGTGTGTGTGTGTGTACTAGTATAGAAATTAAAGAACTCCCACTAGACCAAACTCGTGCTTTTCTCTTTTCCCGCATTTATTGCATCCGCCTTTTGTGTCTTCTTTATCAATTAGCGTGGTTTTCGCAAAATTTATGACTCTTATGTCTTCTATTTGCCATTTTTGGTTTGATTTAATAGAAAAAACAATGTTTTATGGCTTACAATCAGTGCTGTAGTGCCTTTAAATGAGCTATGACATGCCGTAGCGCCTGCTGTTAGGCGAACCTTTTCAGCTGTTTTAAGGAAGTTTTTTTTTTGTATCTAGTTTCTCAGAGATCAATCTGTCTGATATTTAGTTTATTTAATGAAGATTGTGGAAGTTCTTGATGAATCTGCACCGCCCGGTAAGTCATGCAGCGAAAGGTTTTGACCCTTCCAAAGTGATAGTTGTCGCCTGGAAGGTAAAGAGCATCCTGACCAACCTAAAAAGTTTGAATTTGAAGTATTGGTGGCTTTACTGGATCAAGATCCGTGTCAAATGCAAAATGAACTCGCAGAATCGTTGGAGGTGACTCAGCAAACAATTTACTTTCGGTTAAAGCAATTTGGATTTATTCAAAAGCAAAAAAAATCGGTGGCATAAGAGGTGAAGCCGTGAGAGGTCGCAAGGCGAAATTTCAACACGGAACTGCTTCCTGAAAGACATCAAAGGAAAGGATTTTAGCACCGGATCGTGACTGAAGATGGAAATTGGAAAAATTACAATAAAACCAAGATGAAAAAATACTATGCCAAGTCTGGTGAGCCATTCCACCATTCCATCCATATCATTCCTCCCTGCGGGTACAAGAATTTACCCGTGATGAGGCATGCCTGTCGTAAAAGGCGACTAAAATCCAATAGTTCTCGCGACAGTCGGGCCTTCATACCGGAACGACCCAGATTTTTATCCGGCCAAGAACTGTCACTACCGCAATATTCCCCGAAGCCCAGTTTGGAGAATTTTTCTGCGATTAAAACAACAACAACAACAATAGCCGTTCCATAATCATCTACATCGACGCAAAAGAAAAACATCTCCGAATCAGGGTGTGGTGTACTACGCGTTATTAACACCGGGCAAAAGCACTGATGCGAAACGTTATTGACTACAACTAATGCGTTTGAGCAGTGGACAGTGTGAAAAATGTCCGGAAATGACTGAAAGGCATGGCTATGTAATCTTGCAACATGACAACGCTCGGCCCTACGTAGCTGTAATGGATAAAAACTATCTGGAAATGCTGAAATGGGATGTCTTATTACACCTGCCGTATACTCCAGACCTTGCTTCTTCCGACTACCGGCTTTCTTGACGGATGCAAAACGTTTTGGGGCGTCACTGGTTCAGATCTTTTTAGAATAAATTGAAAACTTACACAATGATTGAATCGTGGGCAGAGAGTACTCATTTTTAGGGGATGATATTTGAAAATTACCAGAGAGAAGGGAAAAAGTAGTCATTTCCGATGGACAATATTTTGATTGATTTATTTATTTATTCTTTTTTTAATAAAAAAAAACTTATTTGAATACGGAAAACCGAGCGAATTAATTTGTATAGCAATATTTTATTTTATTTTTTTATATATTTTTTTAAATTTTTAATTTTTATTTTATTTCATTTTAATTTATTTTATTTTTTTATTTTATTTTAATTTATTTTATTTTATTTCATCATTTTATATTATTTTTTTTTTAATATTTATCTTTATTTTTTTTATTTTTATTTTATTTTATTTTATTATTTAATTTTTATTTTTTTTAAATTTTTTTAATTTAATTTATTTTTTTTTTTGGTTTTTATTTCTTTATTCTTTTTTTATTTTATTTTATTTAGTTTTATTTTATTTTATTTTATTTTATTTCGTTTATTTTTTTTTATTATTAAGAAATTTGATTCGCCCAAACTTTTACTTACAACTCACTCTCGCATTCATCACGAACATATTAATCAATCTTTTATAAGCAATACAAAAAAAAAACCACCCACTATCAGTTATCAATCTACAAATAATAAATAAATAAAAATAAAAACACGCACGTCTTCATTAGGACGACCAACAAAAACGATAAGCAACAATATGTTTTATTTAAGATTGTCTTTTTGTACAATTATCTTTACGATTTTCCAAGAAAACACTCAAATCACAAACATATCGCCAAGGG